>JAVIAB010000047.1:45115432-45577932 GCA_032433765.1 Megaustenia siamemsis
GTGAACATGAATGGCAGTTGTCATATTAAAAGATCGGTACCTAGCAGCAAAGGGCAACGCTTGATAGTTGTACATGCAGGTAGCAGACATAATGGGCTGTTGCAGAATGCTAAACTCGTTTTGTTTCAAAGTTGACAGACAATCGAGACTATCACTCCGAGATGAACTGCCACATATTTAGACAGTGGACTGAGAAAACTGTTCTCCAACATTAGACCGACCCGCTTGTTTAATAGCGGACAATGAAACATATCACAACGTAGTGCACAAGAAGATAAAAGTCCCGACATCATCGAGTCCGAGAGATGAAATAAAGATATGGATGACTTAGGAAAGCATACCATTTAACGACATGTACCTGAAACCTGAATTGTCTACCATTGTAAAGCAGACACAACGGACAAAGTGGGGTCGAATAAGTTGAGTGTTTACTAGCGAGCTACAGGAAAGAGGCCCCAACAACTGAAATTGTACAAAGTTCAGTTCTACAATGCCCCTACTATCAATTAGTCTAGTATGTATGGTTATAGTAAACACACAAAGTCTAGTAGTTATGGCTAGACTAAACACACACAGTCTAGCATGTGTGTATATATACACATATAAAGCAGACACAACGGACAAAGTGGGGTCGAATAAGTTGAGTGTTTACTAGCGAGCTACAGGAAAGAGGCCCAACAACCTCAAATTGTACAAAGTTCAGTTCTACAATGCCCCCACTATCAATTAGTCTAGTATGTATGGTTATAGTAAACACACATAGTCTAGTAGTTATGGCTAGACTAAACACACATAGTCTAGCATGTGGTATATATTACACATATAATTGCCTTTGGCGTCTTAACAGACGGTTGATAACAAGCAATCATGATAAGTCAGTAGTTGGGTAAAATATTAGTCTTATGCCGGATGTTATTTTTGCGGAACAGATTCTTTCATAGCTAGATTTGCCAATATAGGAAAGACAGATTATACCACAGAATGAACAAGATCTATTCGTGGCACCTGGCTTCCTCCTGTTTCTCCTGGGCCTCTTTTCTAAATTTGATATCAACGCTACATCCAATGTTACTACGCTGTTTTTTGTTATTTTTGTTCTCCGTGTGCTACGATCTGCAGTTATATTTTTCCAGTTTCTTTCAGTGATAGAAAATTCATAAAAATAAGAATGTATAGCTATGCTAAACACAAGTCTTTATACCTTCACTAAAATATATTGACAATGTCCCTTGGCAGATCAATGAAGAAATGCTCTAAGAGGCCAACACAAAAAAGGGAGCTCCTAAAAAAAACATCAGAAAGAAACAATCAACATTATTTCTAGCACATCTTGAGAAGAGTACCTGTGGTTACAACTGGCAAAATACAGGGAAAGAGATATCACGGACGACAAAGAAAGAAAATACTGAATGGCGTGGTGTGAAGGCATGGAAAACAGTCAACAATAGAATTGATACGATGCACTGTGGATAGAAGATTATGGAGGGACATGATCGCCTACGCCAAAGGGTATGGCACATGCTGCTGCTGCTACGATGATGATGTTGATAACAATAATGATAATGTAATATAACGTAGTATAGTGTAATGTACGAGTATACCATTATCATTTCCTAGAAAACAATCTTACAGTGTATGTATTTTGGCCACAGTCTGAAGGGGTGCGGTAGAATGTTGACTTATACCTGCAGCGTGGTGGTACGGTGCTGGTTTGGACCATGAGTTTTTGAAGCCGTAAGTATATAATCATGAATCAGAAGCCGAAATGAGAAGCAACCGTTGAGAGACACGATTGTCCTCGCCGACAAGCATGGTACTTGATCATCCGCTGGCCCGCTATTGCAAGTACATACACATGGCAACATTTTTAAGCATTTGTTATTATTTATAGAGAGATCGCGGACAACAAAGAGAGAAAATACTGGATAGATTGGTGTCTTGGCAGGGAAAACAGTCAACAACAGAATTGATACGATGCACTGTAGGTAGAAGATTGTGGAAGGACATGCTCGCCTACGCCAACAGGTATGGCCCATGATGATGATTATTATTTATAGTATTTGCTATTCTAAAGACAAACTGAATGTAGCTCGCTGGCACTGTATCTTGATATGCATATTTATCAACGAAAGGATAAATACGTACAGAAAAAAACTTTCGCACAATGCCAGGTATACTACACACGTCACTACAGAAGATACATCCCAATGCGTGCATCTTTCAAAAGGTGAGGAACTTTATTTGCAATGGAAACACTAGAAGTGTGTTCCGCTCACTTAACAATGTGACCAATAATTTGCGCGCACACAATCTTTTTGAAGTACGAAAATCAATTACTGCTAAAACATCAGATGAAATATTTTATAGTGTATAGTCCCTAATGGATCAATCTGATTGGGTTTTCCGTATCTAGGTAACCTCACTCGTAGGCATGCGCACCCTGCTTTGATCGTTCCAATTTATACATTATATAAAAGGTGTTAAACTAGCACAGATTACAGCGAACGCTTGCAATGTTTGACATTACTCAACAATAACAACAATCATTTAAAAGCAAATTTATAACGTTACCGGATTTACCGAAGACCGGATTTTCCCATTTGGCCAAATTTAAATATAAATATTTTATTCCAGTAAAGCTGAAAACATTTTGATGAAAACGTGAAAGTTCAAAATAACAATGACATCACAAGACTACATTTAAACGACTTGTTCATGTTTAATAGATCAAGCAATGAACAATAAATGAACAGCAAGACTGGCGTTATTTTTATCGAATTTTGCCGCTTAGGGAATTGATACATTAGGTCAAAGCGAACCTTCAGACGTTAGCAAGATGCACAGGGTCATAAAGTAAATAGCACAGTGCTGCTCATTATTATAACGAATACGCTTTGGGTGTTTGTTGGAGAAACCGTTTGTTAAACATTGTTAAATATAGCGTCTTAGTGTGAGATAGACTCCGTTCATTTAATGTAAAAGAATGTGGTCTTAATCATCATATTCAATAAATATTATAAGATAACACGCTTTTGTTAAACAAAATCATATCGATGCTTCGCTTATTCTTTGTACAACTAAGGGGGTGGGGGTGATTATTAAGGCGCCGATGGTACTTATGAACGAAACGTGATCTTGTATTGAGGTACACGTTGTTCTCTGGGGTCTACTTTGTTCTCTGGGGTACACGTTGTTCTCTGGGGTCTACTTTGTTCTCTGGGGTCTACTTTGTTCTCTGGGGTACACGTTGTTCTCTGGGGTCTACGTTGTTCTCTGGGGTCTACGTTGTTCTTTGGGGTCTACGTTGTTCTCTGGGGTCTACGTTGTTCTCTGGGGTCTACTTGTTCTCTGGGGTACACGTTGTTCTCTGGGGTCTACGTTGTTCTCTGGGGTCTACGTTGTTCTCTGGGGTCTACGTTGTTCTCTGGGGTACACGTTGTTCTCTGGGGTCTACGTTGTTCTCTGGGGTCTACGTTGTTCTTTGGGGTCTACGTTGTTCTCTGGGGTCTATGTTGTTCTTTGGGGTCTACGTGTTCTCTGGGGTACACGTTGTTCTCTGGGGTCTACGTTGTTCTCTGGGGTCTACGTTGTTCTCTGGGGTACACGTTTTTCTCTGGGATCTACGTTGTTCTCTGGGGTCTACGTTGTTCTCTGGGGTCTACGTTGTTCTCTGGGGTCTACGTTGTTCTCTGGGGTCTACGTTGTTCTCTGGGGACACGTTGTTCTCTGGGGTCTACGTTGTTCTCTGGGGTCTACTTTGTTCTCTGGGGTACACGTTGTTCTCTGGGGTCTACGTTGTTCTCTGGGGTCTACGTGTTCTCTGGGGTCTACGTTGTTCTCTGGGGTCTACGTTGTTCTCTGGGGTACACGTTGTTCTCTGGGGTCTACGTTGTTCTCTGGGGTCTACTTTGTTCTCTGGGGTACACGTTGTTCTCTGGGGTCTACGTTGTTCTCTGGGGTCTACGTTGTTCTCTGGGGTCTACGTTGTTCTCTGGGGTCTACGTTGTTCTCTGGAGTCTACGTTGTTCTCTGGGGTACACATTGTTCTCTGGGGTCTACGTTGTTCTCTGGGGTCTACGTTGTTCTCTGGGGTCTACGTTGTTCTCTGGGGTCTACGTTGTTCTCTGGGGTCTGTCTGCTATGATGTAAGGCCGGATCTCTCCAGACAGACCACCTCTCCTTGACCGCTGTGTAGACGTTACAGACTTGGACAGACGGGTGTAGCCAGCAATAGACATTCATAGACAGCAACACAAGTGACAATTTCATATAACATTTTTAGAGACTGGCCTCACTCACTGTCCAGTACTCCGACAGGTTTAATTGCATATAGCATTGTAGTCAAGTCTTTCTACCGAGACCTGTAATCAAAAACATACCATACTCATAAACTCCATTATGTGTACTACTACAACTGCTATCCAGTTATCTGACTGACTTACTCTGTAACCTCTGTGGTTTAAACTTTCCCGGTGGAGCCCAACCTCCTAATCATCTATATATAATTTAACTTCATTCTTCTAAACTAATGGCTGATCTTTCTACTTGAAACCAACTATCTGGATATCTCAAAACCTACATGATAGAACGGCCAGAATACAAGTACATGGACAACTAAGTAAGAAAACCAGAATCTAACAAGGTATCCCACAAGGCGGAGTCCTATCCCCAACGCTCTTCTTAATTTTCATAAATGACATCGCAATGGACATTCCACCCAGCAATGTACGCAGACGAGCTGGCGATATGGGTACGTGAAGAATCTATGTCAGTGGCTAGCTCCAGAATGCAAGATGCCCTAGGAAAACTTGAAAAATGGACGAACACCTAGCTACTACCAATTATCGAAAAAAAAACTACATACACAATTTTTAGCATATCAAGAACACCCAACATATGGCGTCACCATGGATCTCAGAATGACATGGATAAATCACAAAGACAAAGCAAACAAGAGCCAGAAAACGAACAGATATTATGAAGAAATTAGCAGGAATAGACTGGGGAGCAGGCATCAAGCAATATCTTGAAACGACTATACGTAGGAAGAGTGAGACCAGTCCTAGAGTATGAAGTCACAGCCTGGGCTACAGCTTCCAAATCACAGCTTAGCAAAATTAACAGAACACAAAACCAGGCTGCCTGTCTTGTCTCATCACTGGTGCTATGAAATCTACACCTATCGAGACTCTAGAAACAGTAACAGGTTTACAACCCTTAGAAGACAGACGGAAAACTAAAGTAATGCAACAAGCGGAGAAATACAAAAAGCTCCCTAACCACCTCATGCACCAAAGAATAACTGGTTTCGGAAAAGGACGACTAAAGAGGAGCAACACCGTTGCAATCTCCAAAGAACTGACAACTAGTGATCCAGTATTGCCCCAAACAATGCCGAAACTCATAAGCCCACCTGGTATGGCTCCTCAATGGGAACATAAAATACCAGAACTTAAGGAAGACATAATGAATAAAGAAAAAAAGGCACCCAAACAGACACAGAGAGAAAAACACATAACAAAAAAGCACATAAACGACAACTACCAACAGGACTCTTGGTCACACATATACACAGATGGCTCTGCTACAAACGCCACAAGAAATGGAGGAGGAGGTGTTTTCTTGAGGCTGAATAACCAGGAAGAGATCACCAAATCAATACGACTGGGACATTCTCAAACAACTATAAAGCAAAAACCGAAGCCCTCAAAGACGCTGCAACACTGGCTATCCAACATAAAAATAACGAGCACATGAAATTGATGAAACTGACTGATGCACTGTCAGTCCTAACAGCTCTTTAAAAAAACCAGGAACAGTGGGCAAGATGACTTGAGAAAAACACTAGACCAACTGTGCAATAACGTCCAGAGAGTGGTCATCCAGTGGATATCATCACACTGTAACATACACAGAAGAAGAAGAAGAAGAAGAAGTAGAAGAAGAAGAAGTAGAAGAAGTAGAAGAAGAAGAAGTAGAAGAAGAAGAAGTAGAAGAAGAAGTAGAAGAAGAAGTAGAAGAAGAAGAAGTAGAAGAAGAAGTAGAAGAAGAAGAAGAAGAAGAAGTAGAAGAAGAAGAAGTAGAAGAAGAAGAAGTAGAAGAAGAAGAAGTAGAAGAAGAAGTAGAAGAAGAAGTAGAAGAAGAAGAAGTAGAAGAAGAAGAAGTAGAAGTAGAAGAAGAAGTAGAAGAAGAAGTAGAAGAAGAAGTAGAAGAAGAAGAAGAAGAAGAAGTAGAAGAAGAAGAAGTAGAAGAAGAAGAAGTAGAAGAAGAAGAAGTAGAAGAAGAAGTAGAAGAAGAAGTAGAAGAAGAAGTAGAAGAAGAAGAAGTAGAAGTAGAAGAAGAAGAAGTAGAAGAAGTAGAAGAAGAAGAAGTAGAAGAAGAAGAAGTAGAAGAAGAAGAAGTAGAAGAAGAAGTAGAAGAAGAAGAAGTAGAAGAAGAAGAAGTAGAAGAAGAAGAAGTAGAAGAAGAAGTAGAAGAAGAAGAAGTAGAAGAAGAAGTAGAAGAAGAAGAAGTAGAAGAAGAAGTAGAAGAAGAAGTAGAAGAAGAAGAAGTAGAAGAAGAAGAAGTAGAAGAAGAAGAAGTAGAAGAAGAAGTAGAAGAAGAAGTAGTAGAAGAAGAAGTAGAAGAAGAAGTAGAAGAAGAAGTAGAAGAAGAAGTAGAAGAAGAAGAAGTAGAAGAAGAAGTAGAAGAAGAAGTACAAGAAGAAGTAGAAGAAGAAGTAGAAGAAGAAGTAGAAGAAGAAGTAGAAGAAGAAGTAGAAGAAGAAGTAGAAGAAGAAGTAGAAGAAGAAGAAGTAGAAGAAGAAGAAGTAGAAGAAGAAGTAGAAGAAGAAGAAGTAGAAGAAGAAGTAGAAGAAGAAGAAGAAGTAGAAGAAGAAGACGAAGAAGTAGAAGAAGTAGAAGTAGAAGTAGAAGAAGAAGAAGTAGAAGAAGAAGAAGTAGAAGAAGAAGAAGTAGAAGTAGAAGAAGAAGAAGTAGAAGAAGAAGAAGTAGAAGAAGAAGAAGTAGAAGAAGAAGTAGAAGAAGAAGAAGTAGAAGAAGAAGAAGTAGAAGAAGTAGAAGTAGAAGAAGAAGAAGTAGAAGAAGAAGAAGTAGAAGTAGAAGAAGAAGTAGTAGAAGAAGAAGAAGTAGAAGTAGAGAAGAAGAAGAAGTAGAAGAAGAAGAAGTAGAAGAAGAAGAAGTAGAAGTAGAAGAAGAAGAAGTAGAAGAAGAAGAAGTAGAAGTAGAAGAAGAAGAAGTAGAAGAAGAAGAAGTAGAAGTAGAAGAAGAAGAAGTAGAAGAAGAAGAAGTAGAAGTAGAAGAAGTAGAAGAAGAAGAAGTAGAAGAAGAAGAAGTAGAAGAAGAAGAAGTAGAAGAAGAAGAAGTAGAAGAAGAAGAAGTAGAAGAAGAAGTAGAAGAAGAAGTAGAAGAAGAAGTAGAAGAAGAAGTAGAAGAAGAAGTAGAAGAAGAAGTAGAAGAAGAAGTAGAAGAAGAAGTAGAAGAAGAAGTAGAAGAAGAAGTAGAAGAAGAAGAAGTAGAAGACGAAGAAGACGAAGAAGACGTAGAAGAAGAAGTAGAAGAAGAAGTAGAAGAAGAAGAAGTAGAAGACGAAGAAGACGAAGAAGACGTAGAAGAAGAAGAAACCAACTATCTAGCCTTCGCTATCCAGGTGTCAGATTACATACTCTCGATGTAATCATCCATCTCTCCAAGGCAATCCTACTCTAACCCTAACACGTCTTCTCTGCTCGAAGTATCAGCGAGAACTCCTAATCCAGACCGTTGTTTGGCTTGTTATCTTTGTCACGTGATCATAACCAGACCACGCTATCCCCAAGATGTCGTTCAAACTGACCAGTGTTCATCGTCTCCCGGTCATTCCCTTGTCCAAAGTTATAATTGTTAACTCTACAAACTCCACTCTCTAGTACATTATTTAACCCTCTCAAACCCTAGAGCAGATACATATATACAGGATGTTTCACTAGCGTTTGGCCACTGCAACTTACTCGTGTCCTTCCGTAACTTTGTCAGGGGTCGAGAGTTAATGAAACGCTCCCGTATAGTGTAAAATGTAGTTCAATGAATCCCAATAAAATCATTAAAAAGAAAAAAAAAGATTTGTATGTTTAAGCAATTCTAATTCTCGATATGTTCGTAAAAGGCAATGGTTGATGTAGCGAAATGGTTTTTAATATGCTGGCTTACTGTTCAGGCAGGTTCAATTTCAATTTTTTTTTAAATTGCGATTTCGTCTCACAACCAAGAAGTATAGAGTTTAAACTCGACTTGGTTTCTGTTATCCTGGTGGGTAAGGTCGAGTATATAACCCTATCCAGGTGGGTAAGGTCGAGTGTATAACCCTATCCAGATGGGTAAGGTCGAGTGTATAACCCTATCCAGGTGGGTAAGGTCGGTCGAGTATATAACCCTATTCAGGTGGGTAAGGTCGAGTGTATGTAGAGAGCTATGTAGTGTGCATGCTATTTTCTTGTTGTTGCAATGTTGTGTGCATGCTGAGATTTTCTTGCTGTTGCCATGTAGTGTACATGATGTTGCTATGTAGTGTGCATGCTGAGATTTTCTTGCTGTTGCCATGGAGTGTGCATGCTGTTGCTATGTGGTATGCATGCTGAGATTTTCTTGCTGTTGCCATGTAGTGTGCATGCTGAGATTTTCTTGCTATTGCAATGTATTGTGCATATTGAGATTTTCTTGCTGTTGCAATGTATTGTGCATATTGAGATTTTCTTGCTGTTGCTATGTGGCGTGCATGCTGAGATCTTCTTGCTGTTGCTATGTGATGTGCATGTTGAGATTTTGTTGCTGTTGCTATGTAGTGTGCATGTTGAGATTTTCTTGCTGTTGCTACGTAGTGTGCATGTTGAGATTTTCTTGCTGTTGCTACGTAGTGTGCATGTTGATATTTTCTTGCTGTTGCTACGAAGTGTGCATGTTGATATTTTCTTGCTGCTGCTACGTAGTGTGCATGTTGATATTTTCTTGCTGTTGCTACGTAGTGTGCATGTTGAGATTTTCTTGCTGTTGCTACGAAGTGTGCATGCTGAGATTTTCTTGTTGTTGCTATGTGGTGTTTTCATGCTGATATTTTCTAGCTGTTGCTATGTGGTGTTTGCATGCTGATATTTTCTTGCTGTTGCTATGTGGTGTTTGCATGCTGATATTTTCTTGCTGTTACTATGTGGTGTTTGCATGCTGATATTTTCTTGCTGTTGCTTTGTGGCGTGCATGCTGAGATCTTCTTGCTGTTGCTATGTGATGTGCATGTTGAGATTTTGTTGCTGTTGCTATGTGGCGTGCATGTTGAGATTTTCTTGCTGTTGCTATGTAGTGTGCATGCTGAGATTTTCTTGCTGTTGCCATGGAGTGTGCATGCTGTTGCTATGTAGTGTGCATGCTGAGATTTTCTTGCTATTGCAATGTATTGTGCATATTGATATTTTCTAGCTGTTGCTATGTGGCGTGCATGCTGAGATCTTCTTGCTGTTGCTATGTGATGTGCATGTTGATATTTTCTTGCTGTTGCTACGTAGTGTGCATGTTGATATTTTCTTGCTGTTGCTACGAAGTGTGCATGTTGAGATTTTCTTGCTGTTGCTACGTAGTGTGCATGTTGATATTTTCTTGCTGTTGCTACGAAGTGTGCATGTTGATATTTTCTTGCTGTTGCTACGTAGTGTGCATGTTGATATTTTCTTGCTGTTGCTACGTAGTGTGCATGTTGATATTTTCTTGCTGTTGCTACGTAGTGTGCATGCTGAGATTTTCTTCCTCTTGCTATGTAGTGTGCATGTTGATATTTCTTGCTGTTGCTACGAAGTGTGCATGTTGAGATTTTCCTTGCTGTTGCTACGTAGTGTGCATGTTGAGATTTTCTTGCTGTTGCTACGTAGTGTGCATGCTGAGATCTTCTTGCTGTTGCTATGTGATGTGCATGTTGATATTTTCTTGCTGTTGCTACGTAGTGTGCATGTTGATATTTTCTTGCTGTTGCTACGAAGTGTGCATGTTGAGATTTTCTTGCTGTTGCTACGTAGTGTGCATGTTGATATTTTCTTGCTGTTGCTACGAAGTGTGCATGTTGATATTTTCTTGCTGTTGCTACGTAGTGTGCATGTTGATATTTTCTTGCTGTTGATACGTAGTGTGCATGTTGATATTTTCTTGCTGTTGCTACGAAGTGTGCATGCTGAGATTTTCTTGCTGTTGCTATGTGGTGTTTTCATGCTGATATATTCTAGCAGTTGCTATGTGGTGTTTTCATGCTCATATTTTCTTGCTGTTGCTATGTGGTGTTTTCGTGCTGATATTTTCTAGCTGTTGCTATGTGGTGTTTGCATGCTGATATTTTCTTGCTGTTGCTATGTGGTGTTTGCATGCTGATATTTTCTTGCTGTTGCTATGTGGTGTTTGCATACTGAGATTTTCTTGCTGTTGCTATGTGGTGTTTGCATGCTGAGTTCTTGCTGTTGCTTTGCGGTGTGTATGCTGTTGCTTTGCGGTGTGCATGCTGTTCCTATGTAGTATACATGCTGTTGCTATGTAGTGTGCATGTTGAGATTTTCTTGCTGTTGCTATGTGATGTGCATGTTGAGATTTTCTTGCTGTTGCTATGTAGTGTGCATGTTGAGATTTTCTTGCTGTTGCTATGTAGTGTGCATGTTCAGATTTTCTTACTGTTGCTATGTGATGTGCATGTTGAGATTATCTTGCTGTTGCTATGTAGTGTGCATGTTGAGATTTTCTTACTGTTGCTATGTAGTGTGCGTGTTGAGATTTTCTTGCTGTTGCTATGTGATGTGCACGTTGAGATTATCTTGCTGTTGCTACGTAGTGTGCATGTTGAGATTTTCTTGCTGTTGCTATGTAGTGTACATGCTGTTGCTATGTAGTGTGCATGTTGAGATTTTCTTGCTGTTGCTACATAGTGTGCATGCTGAGATTTTCTTGCTGTTGCTACGTAGTGTGCATGTTGAGATTTTCTTGCTGTTGCTACGTAGTGTGCATGCTGAGATTTTCTTGCTGTTGCTATGTAGTGTGCATGTTGAGATTTTCTTGCTGTTGCTACGTAGTGTGCATGTTGATATTTCTTGCTGTTGCTACGAAGTGTGCATGTTGAGATTTTCTTGCTGTTGCTACGTAGTGTGCATGCTGAGATTTTCTTCCTCTTGCTATGTAGTGTGCATGTTGATATTTTCTTGCTGTTGCTACGAAGTGTGCATGTTGAGATTTTCCTTGCTGTTGCTACGTAGTGTGCATGTTGAGATTTTCTTGCTGTTGCTACGTAGTGTGCATGTTGAGATTTTCTTGCTGTTGCTACGTAGTGTGCATGTTGAGATTTTCTTGCTGTTGCTATGTAGTGTGCATGCTGAGATTTTCTTGCTGTTGATATGTAGTGTGCATGTTGAGATTTTCTTCCTCTTGCTATGTAGTGTGCATGTTGAGATTTTCTTCCTCTTGCTATGTAGTGTGCATGCTGAGATTTCTTTCTCTATATCTTAGTCACCCTTTTAATCGTATTTTATTTCAATTCTAATTTTTCATTTGCAAACTCATAATGTTATTACCAAGAATATAAACAAACTCTCATCCTGTTTACTGATACCCTAGCCCTCTATCAAGAGTACGATATAAGACAATTGTGTATGCTAGTATAAGATTTATTGTGAATCCGTTATCAGTTTCAACATGCCCTTACATGACTCGAGAATAGTGCGGGCAGGAAATATAAACGAACACATCTTGAACTGATAAACAGAAAACGTATATGAATGTCCCGCGATATTTTTGACGCCAAGGTAGAGAAACATACAATTTCACTGTCTTAGGTCGTAAACATTAGAAGGCGAGGGGGTTCAGTGTTCTTCGCTGTCGTTACCATTCCCCAACTCAGAGAATCAAGTACCCATTCCCTTATCAGGTGGGTCGACTGGAGAGCACCAAGCTGTGCTTGAACCCATATTAAATGTATCGTTATGCGGGCACGTTACCACATCGCGACTGTCATTTTTGATGAATGAAAGCACACAAGCAAAATTCCGTTAAAATACTAACATTTCATTACCCATAAATTTCTTTCTAATGAAGAAATAGCAAAACCGTAGCTTCAATAGTAGATGTAAACCAAAGCGATGAGGTAAGCTATGGGATATAGGCGTCAAATATAAATTACGAGTACTGCAGCAACATCGGGAGCCGCGGTAGCTCAATGGTTAGTGAACTCGACTACAAAGGACGAGAGGTAGGGTTCGATTGTAACCGAAGGCTCCGGTTCACCCAGCATTTAATGGGCACCGCATTTTTTTCTGGGATAGTAAAGCGGCACGGGCGTAATATCGACCACATTACCCCAAAAATCATGTGCCGAAGGTCTGTCAAATTTATGGTCACTAACACCATACTCCCTATACGCCACTTGGCGTGAAGTGGGCACTTTATTTTTTTTTACTGCAGCAACACCAGGGCATCAATAAAAGCTCTCGTACATCATGTGTCGATTGCGCTTGGACACGCGACCTTTATTCTCCAACTTCTATGAATACTCACGCAAACTTCACACAAATTGAAAAAAAGATTAAAAGATCGTTTCATATATTTCAATACGGCCCTGACATAACGATACACAGGCGCTTTCTGGCTTCAAGCATGACACAAAATGCACTGTGAATATCGCCTGCTGAAAGCGAAAATCAAAGATGGAAAGAAGTATAAATTAGACCAGAAGACATTGCACGAACGTATAAATTAGTAAATTAGACCCAAATGGAGGATCCGTAGAAAAGTATAATTTACACATATTTGACGATGTCTTGATACAACATATTAACTTATATTAACTGCATGTTTGAGATTCGAAAGGCTTAGACGCAATAAGAGGCCAAAATGGAACCATGACCCAGGCGGGCCCGCCCCTCCGTCTAGAGTGTCAGGAAGCTAAACGGCCGAAATACTTGCAAGACAAGCCCATGTCTGATGTTCTGATTAGATCCAGTTGCAAAGCTCTGTATACAGAGTTTTCTACCACTAATTAAATCGCGGTGCATAAAGATAACAAAAGGCTATATAGTATAATTACATTTTTTTTATTATCCCTAGAAAGAAGTATATTTTTTTAAAATAAAGTACAATACTTCATTCGACAGAAGAATATTGAGAGTACCATGGACCGCTAAGAAGAGTATGAAAACGTTCTGAAATAGGCCAAAGCAAAAAGAGAGCTAATTTCCAATATTAGGAAGAAACAACCATAATTTTTTGGCCATGTAATGAGAAGGGAACAGCTGGAATATATTGTGACAACTGAGAAAATTGAGGGTCGAAAAGAGAGAGGAAAGCATAGAGAAAAAATACCAGACTGTTTAAGAGAATGGCTGGGCAGGTCAACAATGATAAATAACTGTAAAGATCGAAAAATTGTGGAGAGACATGATCTCCTACGCCAGCAGGCATGGTACTTGATGATGATGATGATAATAATTCCTTGTGTAAAAACTGGATGAAAAGGAAAATCTCTGAAGAAGAACTATAATTTAAATTTAAGGGGGAAAAAAGATCCCATGAGTAAAAATGTAATAAATAGGACGGTTCTCACAGAAGTATACATTTGATACAAAGATAGTCCTTGGATAAGAAGTATATGTTTGATATAATGATAGTGGTCCTTTGCATATTTTATGTACACAATTTACAAAGGACAAACCTGGTGACAACAAAAATGACTACCTGAGAGGTGGTGGTGAAAGAGAACAAGATGGCTGGACTAACTAAGAGAGAGATGAATTGAATGGCTTGATTGTCAGATCTACACGGCAGGGCACATGATGATGATAAGATCCACTCGTCTTGTTTACCTTCTACTGTATTGTTTCTTCTCGAGTAGAGCTATAGGCTCCGTTATTGGGAAAGCGACAGACGTTGCCCATGATCTTTTAATGCGGTGCCTACGCAGTGTACATGTTTAAATTTTTTTTTAAGGGAAAAGGGGGAAGGGGGGGGGGGACCTCGGTAGCCTAGTTGGGAAAACCACCAGCCTGGACTACCGATGTTCGGACAACCCGTGTTCGATTCCCGCTGGGAGCAGTGTCAATTGTACTCGTGATTGGAAAAAAAATACCCCCACGGTCGACCCAGCCGTTGGCAGAAATGGGTACCAGGGTATTACCCCGGGGAAGGTGAGGAATGTCGCCTCGCAGCGTGAATTTCGATGCTTGAAGAGACACTATACAGAAATCTCCGAACATTTCTGGATAGGCGACCGATCACATAAGGGTGTAAACTCGCGTGCTAAGACGCCGGTTCAAGTCTCGTACTTTACCTTGTTAACATTGAATAAAAAAAAAAAAAAACTGCCACTTCCTTAATTATATGTTAATTCTTCATTTACAAACCTGCAGTTTAACCCAGCCATCATTCTTCAACTTGAATCTAAAATGTGCTGGTTCAATTAACAAAACTAAGATGGCGTGATTAACTTCCTTGACTGATAACATTGCCTGCACACATCTGGTTAACGTCGACAGGACACAGAAGACGTACTGGGACCCACATTCTCTAACTACCGTCTATAATCAGAACAAAATTATCGCTGGGAGAATCAATTACTATATTCTCTGACCTTCCTCTACAAGTCATGCGAAAATGAAGTGATGCAAATTTAATAGATACCAAAGCTACAAATTGCGATCCGAGTTTGCGTTTGTTTGTTTTTTATTTTGTTCTCGTGTAACTAGTGAATATTCAGTAGTTGATCAATTTTTTGTGCAGTTTCCTTCAGAAATGTAACTTGGTGTTCGTCCAGGCGATTGGTTTATACCTTGTAAAGCGGCGTGATTGGGCGTAAATTACGTTGAATCATGCTTTATTATAATAAGCTGCATTTGAGTTTTTTGCGACTTTCGGTCGTCGCACATCCAATTTGAGCAATGGGTTAGTCTTCCCCTTTTCTTTAAACCTTAGAACGGAAAGGTTTCACTGCAGGTAGGGCATTCCCATATCTGTTGAGTGCAGCAGGTAGGGCATTCCCATATCTGTTGAGTGCTGCAGGTAGGGCATTCCCATATCTGTTGAGTGCAGCAGGTAGGGCATTCCCATATCTGTTGAGTGCTGCAGGTAGGGCATTCCCATATCTGTTGAGTGCAGCAGGTAGGACATTCCCATATCTGTTCAGCGCTACAGGTGGGGCATTCCCATATCTGTTGAGCGCTGCAGGTGGAGCATTCCCATATCTGTTCAGCGCTGCAGGTAGGGCATTCCCATATCTGTTGAGCGTGGCAGGTAGGACATTCCCATATCTGTTGAGCGTGGCAGGTAGGGCATTCCTATATCTGTTGAGCGTGGCAGGTAGGGCATTCCCATATCTGTTCAGTGCACCAGGTAGGGCATTCCTATATCTGTTGAGCGCTGCAGGTAGGGCATTCCCATATCTGTTCAGCGCTGAAGGTGGGGCATTCCTATATCTGTTCAGCGCTGCAGGTAGGGCATTCCCATATCTGTTCAGCGCTGAAGGTGGGGCATTCCTATATCTGTTCAGCGCTGCAGGTCGTGCATTCCCATATCTGTTCAGCGCTGCAGGTGGGGCATTCCCATATCTGTTCAGTGCTCCAGGTAGTGCATACCCATATCTGTTCAGCGCTGCAGGTAGGGCATTCCCATATCTGTCAGCGCTGCAGGTAGGGCATTCCCATATCTGTTCAGTGCACCAGGTAGGGCATTCCCATATCTGTTCAGAGCTGCAGGTGGGGCATTCCCATATCTGTTCAACCCCCCCCCCTCCCCCTGTTCCAGCAACCAACAAAGTGTTCATTCAGATCATTCATACTGTTCCTCTAAACGGGTTGCGTTCCATGAAAATTATGCGCTTTTATGTTCATACGGTGCTATTGAACGTGCTGCATTAACCGTATAAATGGCGTGCAGCTCAAAACGGAGACACTTCCGGGTCGCCGTAACTGCCATTATAATCTCTATACGCCTCGCGCCAATTCTGGTGTAGACTTCATAATCAGCGAGCATGCCCCAAAAATCGCTGTCCCAACAAATGAAGTCAGGCCTTCACTTGATCCGATTGCAGTCCAACTGGTGGCAAATATTTGCTGTCGAAAATACATCTCATCCCAGGGCAAAGCCAGGACCTGGCACCATCCCACTACACCCGACAGCATTCGTCTGCAGCACTATCTCAATGCGCGGGTGCCAAAAACCATGTTGATTTTGTGGTCAAGTGAGTGCGACCTGACTACCGCTATCTCCAGTATTTAAAATTCCAACCACAAAAAATCATCTGAAATCACATTGCATCAAAAATGACACTAATCCTAAAACTATAGAGTCTTAGTCAGTTCTTGTTTGCTGAAAATGGTATCACTTACCACTTCATTCACTGCAGATTATTCCATGCTCAAAGTGTCAAGGAAATCACATAGAATAGCCACTTTAAAAACGTTTTAAAGAAAACCATATGCAGGAGAAAGAATAAAGATCACTGAAGAAAAGGATGATACGAAATATAGGAGACGAGCAGATATACACAATATAAAGCATTACATAATATGTTCGGCAGTGAGTAGATCTGCAGAAAACAATGTCAAATAAATACAAAATGGTATTAGGCAGTTAAAGGAATAAAGAGCCGAGACAAAATACGACACTTTGGCAAGAGCCTTAATCGGGTACAAAACAAAAAAATAAACAAAGATCAACAAATACTTTTATAAAACAAAAGAAATGTGAATATTCAAGTCAAACACTGATCTGAAAAATGGCGGAATGAAACGGTGGCCAGGATTTATGTAGTTGTTGGTCACATGATTATTAGTATTGGACAGGTTTGGCCCACAAGGAGCCAAAAACAGTGAAAAATTAGAAAGGGGGTCGCACAAGGATGGATGAAAGGAGAGGTCACGTAGTGAGGGTGAAAGATAGAAAAAGAGGGAAAAACAGAGAAGAAATTGGTGACAAGGGGGAAGAAGAGCAGGAGAATTAAAAATATAACACAGGAAAGAGTGGGAGAAGAGACTAGTGGTTAAAGAAAAGGGCTTAAACCTCTCGGATGGAGAGTGCCCTAACGGGTTATGAATCGGTTCTCGAAAACTTTGTGTTATTGTACATACAGTAAACTTGAAATATTATATTTTGTTTGTGTGTGTTTCTCTGATGATGACCCACTCTAGTGTGGGTCATCATCATTATCAACGAGTGCCGTCTCCGCAACGAAGGTTGGCTACCATGGAGCGCCATTCTGCTCAGTCTCTTGCTTTGATGGTGCAGGTTGTCATAGGCTGATTTGTATATTTGATACTGTGGGTATCAGAGGAATAAGAGACGATGCAGATAACCCGAAAGTTATCAGAGGTATGATGACCTGGAGAAATGAAATGAGAGGAGACAGGAGTGCCAGAATCACGTTTGATATTATACAAGGCACAAAATACACTCTAAAGGTCGAAAAAGAATAAGTCAATCATTTTGGAACTGCAAAAATGTTCCTAGATTGTTTTCTTATCCACTGGGAAATAATGAAACCTCAATGTGAAATGTGTAAAAAATATAATAATAAATAAATAAAGGGACATAGGCAGGAAACTGTTTAATAAATTAGTATATGGAGAAAACGCATCCAGACTTATCTCCAACTGGTGAATTTAGGCTTAATGAGTGGAACCTATATTGAATAGGGAGCAAATATAATGTGTGCACAAACATTCAGCCTGGACACACACATAAAGAAAATATAATATTTCAAGTTTACTGAAAGCTACCCGTCTTGTACAATAACACAAAGTTACAACTGTAATATTGAAGTAAGAAAAAAGCTACACTCAGCTCAAAACAGGGATTTTAAGTAGTTACACTGATTGATACTATAAAACAGGGATTTTAAGTAGTTACACTGATTGATACTACAAAAAAGGGATTTTAAGTAGTTACACTGATTGATACTACAAAACAGGGATTTTAAGTAGTTACACTGATTGATACTACAAAACAGGGATTTTAAGTAGTTACACTGATTGATACTATAAAACAGGGATTTTAAGTAGTTACACTGATTGATACTACAAAACAGGGATTTTAAGTAGCTACACTGATTGATACTAGAAAACAAGGATTTTAAGTAGCTACACTGATTGATACTAGAAAACAAGGATTTTAAGTAGCTACACTGATTGATACTAAAAAACAGGGATTTTAAGTAGTTACACTGATTGATACTAAAAAACATCTTTAAAAATGAACAAGGTAAAGAAAGCACCTTGGTAGCAGAAACATTTACTGATGTGGGAATATTTCTAACTCATTTGGAAATGTTTAATGAAACAATTCAGTTAAGGAATCTTCTGATACTTTTTCTCTTGTAATACTGTATTGGTAAGTAAAAAAAAAGTAAAGTACCCCTGTCACGCCAATTGGCATATAGGGAATATAGTGCTAATGACCATAAATTTTACAGACCTTCGGCACATGATTTTTGGGGTAATGTGGTTGGTATTACGCCCGTGCCACTTCACTTTCCCAGAAAAAAAATCCAGTACCCATTAAAGGCTGGGTGAACCCGAAAGCTGTCGGTTGGGATCGAACCCTACCCCTTGTCCTTTGTAGTCCAGTTCACTAACCACTGAGCTATCGCGGTACCCAATACTGTATTGGACACAAGATTTAATCTATTTCAGAAAAAAGACGTAATGTAGCATTATAAGGACCAAAAAAAATAGAAACTAACTTGTTTCTGAAGAAAAGAAGTAGTACTATAGTATAGGTATCAGATGTTGACAATAAAGAATTGTGAAAGTGTTTTCTCTCAGCAAAAATATATACTGAAGCATTACAAGTTGACAATAAAGAATTGTAAAAGTGTTTTCTCTCAGCAAAAATATATACTGAAGCATTAAAAGTTGACAATAAAGAATTGTGAAAGTGTTTTCTCTCAGCAAAAATATATACTGAAGCATTAAAAGTTGACAATAAAGAATTGTAAAAATGTTTTCTCACAGCAAAAATATATACTGAAGCATTAAAAGTTGACAATAAAGAATTGTGAAAGTGTTTTCTCTCAGCAAATATATATACTGAAGCATTAAAAGTTGACAATAAAATAATTGTGAAAATGCTTCAAGGATTTTTATGATCACCAAACTGAATATGGAGACTGGGTTATCTATAGATCAGGCATTGAACTCAGTTGAAATATCAGCACAGGTGGTAATACATAGGAAAATAGAAGACCTACAAGAGCACCTAAACAGACTTAAATGCACAAGGGATATAACATGAAAATCAACATCAATAAGACAGATGTTATGAACAACATCATAAAAGAGAAACAGAATATCAACTTAATGATAGATGGTAGACAATTAAAACTAGTGAAGGAATTCAAATACCTAGGGTTAGACGAATTATAAATGATTGCTTGATGTCAGCCAATGATCGAGGAAATTTCTCTGGTGAAAGCAAAAAGGAAAAATAACCAATTTGTTGAAAATTAGCAAATTTTTTATTGCATTATACGAAATCGCATCTCATATAATGACCCAAAAAAATCCAACACCAAAGAAAACAAATCCAAAACTCAGGAATCACTGGAAGTAGTAATTAGGAAGCTACATGTTTGGGAGGTGGTTTAAAGATGGCAAACTATCAAACTTTGAAGAATTTGTATTCTGATGGGCTAATTTTTACAAAGTATTGTAATCTAGGATTAAACGACATAAACAATTTAGCAAACATAAGCTTTATATGTCAAGCATGTGCACGATGTCAGTTAAATTTATTATATTATTCAAATTCATAATGTCATTCATCTGCATGATGTCAGTCAATTTCACTTTTCAAGTCAACTTTACAATGTCAGTTACCTTCAGGATTTCAGGTAAATCTATATCATTCAACTTTACAATGTCAGTTACCTTCAGGATTTCAGGTAAATCTATATCATTCAACTTTATAATTTCAGTTACCTTCAGGATTTAAGGTAAATCTATATCATTCAACTTTATCATTTCAGTTACTTTCAGGATTTCAGGTAAATCTATATCACTCAACTTTACAATGTCAGTTACCTTCAGGATTTCAGGAAAATAAATATCATTCAAATTTACAGTAGAAGTCACCTTCATCATGTTGACAAACATCAATTTATTTCTTTAATAATTACAAAATTAAAATATCCAAATAATCTTTATTCTTTCTCAACTACAAAGGGAAATCACTGTTAATTAATATGGGCTTAGCCTACTTCTTGGTAAGGCATGATCTGTTCAATCTCACACTAACTCTTCAAACTTCCATTCCATATATTTTTCCCATATTTAATATTTTTAATGTGTTTTTTAAATACAACTCGCACTCTCAATTAATACCGGAAAAAAGCCATTTATTTTGTGAAAATCCACATTTTGTTTCTTTTTAAAATTATTCTGCACGTAAAGTTTTTGAAAACTGTATATCAAATAATTCATGTAGCGACAAAAAGCCAATACTGATTTTTTGTTCAACTGTCAGGAAATTATTGAGAATGGCCAAAAGGATTTATATTGTAACGCATTTAACAGGAGAAATCTCATGATTAGTGTTATAATAAATATGTCAGGTCAAGCAAATAACTTCACAGTATAATTTGCTGCCAATACGCATGGGTTCCAGCCCAAAGTAGTTTCTTTCTTTTATTTTTGGATGAAAATTGTGGTCTAACATAACCTCGACACGGGCGTAATACCGACCACATTACCCCAAAAATCATGTGCCGAAGATCTGTAAAATTTATGGTCACTAACACCATATTCCCAATACACCCCACTTGGCGTGACGGGGGCTCTTTACTTTTTTTACTTTTATAACCTAGAAGATTTGGTCTAAGAATGGACTGACGTCTCACCAAGAAATAGGTAAAAACTCAAAGACATAATTGAAGATATACGCCATGACAACCAACTGTGTTCCCATGGGGTGAGAGTTGAAAGCATTGATTTTCACTGTCGTGTGGTAGTTTTCAAATTTCAAGATATTAGATTTATGACTGAATGCAGTAGGCGTAATTTTTTTTTCAATATTTAATTTACTAGTGTAGAGTTTAAAAAAGTTCATTTTTTAATTCAACATCCATTTAAACACATTAAACAGAGCTGCCCAAAACAATTTCACATTTATTTTTTTTACAAAATTTGAGTAATCAACAGTTCTGCCTATTAATTCACATCAAAATAATAATAAAAGTAATTTTTAAAGAAGGGAAGCATCTCCGATTCTCTGCTATGAAAACAAGGTACCAGCTATCTTCATTGTTAGTCAAATTTCTCCATCTGTCAATAACTGCATTTTAAAATGTTTAATAATTAATTTACTGGATAATATTTTTTTTAATTGACTTTTGAAATTAGCACTAATTTAAAAGTAATCCTGGAGGGGAAAATACAAGGTAAAAGAGGCAGAGGCAGACCAAGACTAACATGGATGAGTAACATCAAAAGATAGACAAACCAACCTATGACAACCTGCACCATCAAAGCAAGAGACAGAGCAGAATGGCGCTCCATGGTAGCCAACCTTCGTTGTGGAGATTGGACTCGATGATGATGACTAATTTAAAGTTAAAAATAACTTAAATGCAAAATTTCCAAAGAAATCTGATGATCACGATAAGAAGATGTTGTGCAGAATCAGAACTTTTTGCAGAAACTATTAATTATTATTTAAAATATTTATTATTAGAAATGAACACTTAAAATTGACATGTACATTTTTTTTCCATTTGTACAGGTTTTTTTGTTGTACAGGGTTTTTGGTCTGGTATACAGATTCATCTAAAAATATATGGAAGTCTTCTAGGTTAAATTAGACCACAATTCCCATCTAAAAATATATGGAAGGTATGAGTCTTCTAGGTTAAATTAGACCACAATTCCCATCTAAAAATATATGGAAGGTATGAGTCTTCTAGGTTAAATTAGACCACAATTCCCATCTAAAAATATATGAAAGGTATGAGTCTTCTAGGTTAAATTAGACCACAATTCCCATCTAAAAATATATGGAAGTCTTCTAGGTTAAATTAGACCACAATTCCCATCTAAAAAATATATGGAAGGTATGAGTCTTCTAGGTTAAATTAGACCACAATTCCCATCTAAAAATATATGGAAGGTATGAGTCTTCTAGGTTAAATTAGACCACAATTCCCATCTAAAAATATATGGAAGGTATGAGTCTTCTAGGTTAAATTAGACCACAATTCCCATCTAAAAATATATGGAAGGTATTAGTCTTCTAGATTAAATTAGACCACAATTCCCATCTAAAAATATATGGAAGGTATTAGTCTTCTAGGTTAAATTAGACCACAATTCCCATCTAAAAATATATGGAAGGTATGAGTCTTCTAGATTAAATTAGACCACAATTCCCATCTAAAAATATATGGAAGGTATGAGTCTTCTAGGTTAAATTAGACCACAATTCCCATCTAAAAATATATGGAAGGTATGAGTCTTCTAGGTTAAATTAGACCGCAATTCCCATCTAAAAATATATGGAAGGTATGAGTCTTCTAGGTTAAATTAGACCGCAATTCCCATCTAAAAATATATGGAAGGTATGAGTCTTCTAGGTTAAATTAGACCACAATTCCCATCTAAAAATATATGGAAGGTATGAGTCTTCTAGGTTAAATTAGACCGCAATTCCCATCTAAAAATATATGGAAGGTATGAGTCTTCTAGGTTAAATTAGACCGCAATTCCCATCTAAAAATAAAAGGGAAACTACTTACAGCTGCAGCCCATGCTGCATGGCCAGCAAATTGTATTGATTGAGATGTATTTTCCCAATATGATGTTTGTGTGTATGTATATACATTATGCTCAGGCAAAAGCAGCTTTCCAAAAAATGAGCAAGATACTATGCAATCCATTTTTGACAATAGAAACTAGAAAAAAGAGTTCTTAAATGTTATGTAGAGCCAGTCTTAACATATGGATGCGAATCATGGACAATAGGACAACAGACAAGAAAATAACTGGAGTCTGTAGAAATGTGTTTTACAGAAGAATGTTGAGAATACCATGGACAGTTAAGAAGAGTAATGAAGATGTTCTGAGAAAGGTCAAAGCAAAAAGAGAGCTAATTTCCAATATTAGGAAAAAATAATCAACATTTTTTGGCCATGTAATGAGAAGAGAACAACTGGAATATATTGTGACAACTGGAAAAATTGAGGGACGAAAAGATAGAGGGAAGCAAAGAGAAAAAATAACAGACAGCTTAAGAGAATGGCTTGGCAGAAGGTCAACAACAGAAATGATAAATAGCTGCCGAGATCGAAAGTTGTGGAGAGACATGATCACCTACGCCAGCAGGCCCGGTACTTGATGATGATGATATATATCAGGAATGGCCAATTAGGTGCCCGTGGGCCACAAGTGGCCCGCAACATCCTTTTTGTGGCCCGCGGCGGATAAAAAATAAAATCAGGTTGCATTGAACAAAATGTCCTGGGTAAAATAGATTTAAAATTTGTTACATTAACTTCTACCGTGGAGAAAGCTAACTCAAATATTCCCTAGTAGACCTATGTTTAAAACTCGGAGCACTCTAGTAGTTAGTTTAACGTCAACTTCCCGTCATTCCCGGCCCATCCTTTTTTCCTTTTGATCATCCTGCGACCGACTTAAACAAAGGAAGAAGCCAACGAATGGTTCTAGAGCCGACTCTCAGTTCGGCGAGTTCAAACAGTTTCTGCCAAGAAATACTGTCAGTCACCCACCTCCTCCACCCCAACACATTCACCTCACAATTATTTTACTTTCAGTTTATTTCTCTCCAAACCTCTTTTCATCAGTCAAAATTATATATACGATCTGATCATTCTGATTTTGTCGAGTTACAGTGAAAAGTTTCATTTTAACAGGAAACAGTGCTATTGTTGTAATCTGTGTTTTCATTGTCTGTTGCTTCGGTCGTGGTATAATATGAACAATAAACGTCAATTAAATGAAAAAAATCAGATTTTTTAATGAGAAATGGGAACATGATTTTTTATTTATCAACAATAAGGATAGCAATCCGCAGTGCCTTGTGTGTTTGCAAGTGTTGTCTGTAAATAAAGAGTATAATCTTAAACGGCATTACACACAGCATCACGCCGCCAAATACAAGGACTACATTGGTACAATACGTTCTACACTTGTGTGCGATTTGAAGAAAAAGGTTAGTGCTCAGAAATCTGTTTTTACTACATTAACAACAAAACAAACAAGTTCCTTAATGGCATCGTTTGTTGTAAGCGCAGAGGTAGCGAAATAACAAAAATCATTATGTGACGGTGACTTCATAAAGCGTTGTTCTATTAACATGGCGCGTGCATTTGGGAAGAAATATGAAACCAACAAAGAACTGATCAGAAAAATGTCTGATCCACATTTTAACAGTGTATTGGCCTTTTTAACTGATATCACCCAGCACATGAATGAACTCAGCGTCAACCTACAGGGACGTTCCCAAACAGTCTCAGATTTGGTAGGACACCTAGATGGATTTATAAGTCAACTAAAAGTTTTTAGATTTACCCTGGCCAAAGAAAACTTCATTCATTTTCCTTCGTGCAAAGAATTGATTGAGGAGCGCAGTGACACTGATTTCAAATTTTCTGTATTAATGTTAGACAAACTATTGGAGCAATTCAATGAACGATTTTCTGACTTCAGTGGTATACGACCAGAACTGGCATTGTTTAACAACCCTTTGAAGTGTGACATTTTCCAACAACATGACACTTTTCAGTTGGAGTTATGTAACCTCCAAAGTGACCCCTTTTTCCAATCAAGGATGGAGATAGGAGTTGACTTTTGGGAACTTGTGCCACAGGAAAAATATCCTGCATTGAGTGATTTCAGTTTGAAAATTACTTCTATGCTCGGAAGCACATATATATGTGAATGCGCTTTTTCAACAATGAAGGAGATTAAATCGTCACAAAGAAACCGACTCACTGATGGCCACCTTCATGATTTATTACGAATATCATCATCATCTTTACACATTGACTTTGATGAACTTGTTGCTGCACATGAACGTCCACATTGTTCTCATTAAGGTTTGTTACATGTCAACTTTAAAATGACCTAACTAAAACATGTTTGTTATACAACATAAATAGCAAATTTTATTCATTTTTCTAAATCAACTAGGCGTTTTTAACTCTGTTGCAATAAAATGATTTATGTAAGCAAATAATGCCGATAAATAACAAAAATATTACCTTAAAACAAATGCCAAGTTTATTTGTATTGATGTTGTTATGTGTGTGGCCCGCCACAAAAAAAATAATTAAAAAGTGGCCTGCCATTTGAAAAAAATTGGCCATCCCTGATATACATAATGGAAAGAAAAGAAAACAAATGATAAAGTCATAAAACAACCAAAAATGAAAAGAGAACTACTAAACAATTCAAACAAGACAAATGCGATTTTTGTGCCATGTTAAAAGACACAACAGCCTACTAAAAGTAACCTTGGAGGGGAAAATACAAGGTAAAAGAAACAGAGGCAGACCAAGACTAACATGGATGAGTAACATCCAAAGATGGACAAATCAGCCTATGACAACCTGCACCATCAAAGCAAGAGATAGAGCAGAATGGCGCTTCACGGTAGCCAACCTTCATTGCGGAGATGGCACCCGATGATGATGATGATATATATATATAAAACACTAGTAACACTAATTATATGAAATCTCTGGTTAAATGCATTAAGACTGCAAGTCTTTCGGCCGTTCTCTGTAACTTCCTTACAGCACAGAAAGAATTGTGTTTAGTCTTTTTGGTACTTCTGGAAGTAACTGATCTACAATTGATAACACTGATTCAAATATACTCTGGTACGATTTAGTTGGCTGCTCAAAAATAAGCAGAGCCATTTTTTGCATTTCTGCGCACATTTTATTTTTAAAAAGTGTTATGTGTAGATTAATTTTAAGTACAAAAAAATTGGAAGTTTCACAAAAATGTTCTTTTTTCCCTGTTGAAACTGAAAGTGTGAACAGTATTTTTTAAGTAACATCAAAAGATGGACAAGTCAGCCTATGACAACCTGAGCCATCAAAGCAAGAGACAGAGTGAAATGGCACTCCATGGTTGCCAACCTTTGATATGAAGATGGCACTCAATGATGATAATGAAGTTCGATTTATCAATTTGAATGCATCATCATCATCAAGTATCAGGCCTGCTGGCGTAGGTGATCATGTCTCTCCACAATTTTCGATCACGACAGTTATTTATCATTTCTGTTGTTGACCTTCTGCCAAGCCATTCTCTTAAGCTGTCTGGTATCTTTTCTCTTTGCTTCCCTCTATCTCTTCATCCCTCAATTTTCCTAGTTGTCAAAATATATTCCAGATGTTCTCTTCTCATTACATGGCCAAAAAATGATGATTGTTTCTTCCTAATATTAGAAATTAGCTCTCTTTTAATGTATCATATAAAATCCATATAAAGGTAATATTTTTTTAATGAGGAAGGAAGCAAGATATATTTAATTTGTAACCACAAATGTTGTTTTAAAAACATAAGTTATATTTATTAACTTAAATGTATTGTAGAAGAACCACATAAAGGTAACATTTTTAAAATGAGAGAAGAAGCAAAATAACTATGATATAAAAGACAAATAGTTGTGAATTTATTAGTTTTCAGGTGAACACATTTTTCCTCAATACCACCAAATATACTGTATACTATAAGTCATTAAGAACAACATTAACAGCTTCCAGTAACTATAATGCTGACTTACCCCAGTCTCTGTTCACTGCAAGATCCCTTTGCATATATGTATCTGTATTCTAGTGGCAAAGTGTAAAGTACTGAAATCCTACTTTCGTTTAGTAGCTCTAGTAATAAGCTTGATAGAATGGAGTTGAGTAATTAGGCCTTGCTGGGTAACAAATCTTAGTTCTGAAATGCAGTGACAGTTACATCCAATGTAGTTTGATTGTAATACTTATATCTTCAGATATGGCATAATATGTGAACCCAAATTAAGGAGGAATAAGGTTTTAACAAAGCAAACCGTTATTGGGTGCTGCTGTGCAAAGTTTGCCAGGAAAGGTAAATAGATCTGATATTACAAGTTCATCTGTCAGGTAAATAGATCTGATATTACACGTTCATCTGTCAGGTAAATAGATCAGATATTACTAGTTCATCTGTCAGGTAAATAGATCAGATATTACTAGTTCATTTAGATAATCTTCCTTATGAAAAAAGATGTATATACTACTTTATATAACAATAATAATCAATTTTGCTGATCAAACATCTGTTCTGTTACTATCAACAAAGCAAGAAAACAAAGTTACTGTTATCAGCATTTATTTTCAAATCTGCTGCCTTGCAGGAAGATTGGGGACAATCAAAGGCTAAGGAAAGCAAACCTGAATAAAATTATGCCTGAAATCGGATGCACAGGGCCACTGGCGCAGAACACAGTGCAACGTTTTAACAGGTATTCAATCAGAATGGATCTAATTAAAACATGTTCTACAGGATTGCACCCAGTACACAGATCTGACAAGAGCAATGTGGTCCACACCCACCTCCTTGGAAGAGAAACTATATGGGGAAATTGAATCACTTAAACAGACAGCTGACTTCATGAGAGAGTCTGGAATCCTACTCTGATTGAGTCTTGATCGCACAGAGAGAGAGAGAGAGAGAGAGAGAGAGAGAGAGAGAGAGAGAGAGAGAGAGAGAGAGAGAGAGAGAGAGCGAGAGATTTTCAGAGATACTTAAAAGGCTAAAATCTGCAAAAACAACAAACCTTAGTAGCCTTGCAGATTGTTTCAGTTGCAAGCATATAGACATTGGCTTATAGAAACTTTGGCTCTCTTGACTTTATTTTAGAAAGGATTAACCCAGGAAGTAATTTTTTTTTTATGTGAAAGAATAACCAGTGTCAAAGTATCAAGAGCTGTCTGGCTGTAGCTTAGTCACATGATTTCAATGATGCCAATAAGCAAAGGACTAAGATTCAAATTTACCAAAGTTGTGTGCATGGTACACTTTTATATGGATCAGAAACTTGGACTTCCTATGCAAGTCAGGAGAAAAGGTTAAACAGTTTCATATGCGTTGCTTTCTCAAGATAATGAACATCACATAGCAGGACACGGTAACAAACCCTAATATCTTGCAACAAGCCAAATTCCATCCATCATGGCAACACTTAGCAGTCGGAGGAAACTAAGGCGGCTGGGTCATGTAAGAAGAATGGCAAACAATTGTATTCCAAACAAATATTGTAACTTAGGGATGGAAAGAGGCCAAAGGGCAGACCAGTCATGAGATATAAGGATATTTGCAGGTCTTCCTTAAGTGAATTCTCTCTCAGTGAAAAATACTGGGAGGATCTGACTGCAGATCATAGCACACGGAGAACACACACAAAAATGGCACAGCAACATTCAAGGCAGCATTGATATCAAATTCAGAAGACAAAAGGTACAGGAGAAAGGCAGCGAGGCCAGGCACCATGAACACACCTTGCTCATTCTGTGGTCAAATCTGTCTATCTCTTGTTGGCAGATTCAGTCATGAAAGAAGCTGTTCAGCAAAAACAGCATCCAGTATAAGACACTAATAATTTACTAAACTACTGACTTATCAGATTGCTTGGTACAAACCATAAGTCAAGATGCTAAAGGTCATATATCAGAAAAGAAAGCTTTATACACTTCCAAACACTTGATAAAGAAATTCACATCATTTTGAACATGTTATAATAACAATAAAATAATCACCACATTACCCCAAATATCATGTGCCGAAGGTTCTGTTATACTTATGGTCACCAACACCATATTCCCTTATATGCCACTTGGCGTGACGGGGGTGCTTTACTTTTTTTTTCTTTTTATAATAACAAATGAGAAAGTTGGTGAATTCTTCTTCTTCTTTTTCAGCTCCCTGTGGAGTATAGGTCTTCAACAAACACTTTCCAAGGCGTTCTGTTTCTTGTCATTCTTTTAAGATCATTCCATGTCTTCCACATCATCTTCATCTCTGCTTCTATATGTCTTCTCCAAAAATATCATGGTCTTCTTATTTGTCTTTTTCCTTGGGGGTTCAAAAAAGGGCCTGTTGTGTAATACTCTCAGTTGGCTTCCACAGTGTGTGTCCTATCCAGCGCATCGTCTTCACTGTATCTCTGTATCTACTGGTATATGATAGGTACATCTCCATAATTCTATGTTAGTGATTTTGTCCTGCCATTTCCATCCTTTTATCCTGCGTAAATATCCATTAATGAAGGTTTATATCTTTATGATTGTTATTTTTGTCGTTCTCCATGTTTCACAGCCATATAATAATACTGACTTAACAATGGAGTTGAAAATTTTAATTTTTGTATTTAACCTAATTTCTTTGGACTTCCAAATGTTTCCCAGTGCAACAAAAGCTGCCCTTGCTTTTGATATCCTTATTTTGGTATCATTCTCTGTTCCTCCTTCTTTGTCTATAATACTGCCCAGATATATGTAAGATTGTATGTCAAATAGAGGTATTTCTCCTATTTTTATTTTGTTATTACCAACTGCATTAATTCTCATAATTTTGGTCTTATCTCTATTTATTTTCAGTCCCAGCTGTTGTGATCTCTCACCAAGTCTGCTCATTTAATCTTGCATCTATTGATATTATAATAACAAAGATAGTCTTACATAATGATGACATGGGGAAAATATCAAATTTAGAACCGATAACTGTATCAGAAACATAACTATATTAATCATCATTAACACCAGCTAACAGGCATATTTTTTTATGTTTATGAACACACCACTAATTTTCTGTTGTTAATGTGTCCAGGTGTTTATATAGCCTTTTTTTGTTTTTACAGATGACTGGAGACAGCTGATGTTAATTATTTTTTTGGTCAGTGATAAGCAACTGTTTTGCTGACCTGCTTCTCTCATGACAGTTTATGTCCAATATTTGAGTGACAGTTTATGGCAGCCGAAATGTCGTGACATGCTGTCAAATCCAACCTCTTTCCTCTTGCGTTGTAACATTGACTCAATTTCATTTTAACCTTAAACCTTTGCACCATTTCTTTGGCTTGTTTTCCATGTTTTAAATCTTCAATTTTTCTCATCCTTTTTATCAATGGTCCAGTCCTTTATCAAATCATCCTTTCAATCAAAAAAGTCAAGAATGACTTGCAGACATCCATGGGCCATATTCTTTTATTGATCTCTCTACATAATATTTAATCAGCGATGCGTTCGTTGGCCACTCTTCTAACATATCCCAGCCAACCTAGTCTTCATCCAACCCTAAGTGTTGTCATAATGGATATAAGTTTCTAACGCCATTGAAGTCTGCATTGGTTACTCAGATCGGTCATTTGATTTATATTATTATTTGGAAGCATAAAACATAGAAATAGTTTAGCCTTTTCTCAGTCTAAGTTATCTAGATGTGTATAAATATATAAACTCACTTATATAAATGACCTGGTAAAAATTCAGTACTTAATATTCTTCTACTTCTGTGACCATGGCTCATTCAGAGTAGGATTCCGCACTTTCTTATAAAGGCAGCTCTCTGATTAAGTGATTCGGTTGCCCCGTATAGGTTAGTACTTAATATAAAATGGTAAAATATACATGGATTTTATTGCAAGGTGTCTGACTTACTTTATAAGAGTTTTAAGTGCTAGAATCTAGAATAGAGAGAAATATACAAACTGTTCAAGACTAGGGATGAATAGAGAGATCTTTTCTGTGGCCTATGCTACAATAAGGAGTCTAAAGGGCTTTCATTAACTGACTGATTATGTGCTTTCAAAACGCTCATTTGATTTTTAAAGTACAATAAATATGTAGCGATTTAGCTCAGGAGAGAGGAGAATTAAGCAGTTAAACAAGGAACATCAGTGAATTATATATTTTTCTTTAAATATATGACTACACCTACCTGGATGCAAATGAGAGAGCAGCTCTACAGTACACAACTTTTCTGGCTGATACGTCACAGGCAATCAATTGGTATGTGGCTTTGGTTGGTCAGAGCCATAACTTCATGTTAAAATATAAAAAAAAAAGAGAGAAAATATTTTACTCTACAGAATCAAGAGTGCACAATTTAGTTGTTCATTTAATTGTCTTTGTGTTTGTATGTGTGTTAGTTCTAGCAATGGATGATGATAAGAAGACATGTTTGACTGCTAGCACTGCTTTTCTAAGTGAGACAACTTTGACTACAAACCACTGCTGCTCTGCAGATAGGTCAATGAAAAATAAATAATAGAGACTGTTTAATATGTTCATTATGACATAACATATGGTAGTATACTATGGTACAGAGAAACCTAAAGATGGATGTAATATACCACAAGGTACAAAACACATTGCAATACAAAACACAAATAAGCTAACAAAGAGGAAAAAGTGTTTACATTACAAGTTTACTTTCTCTTGAAAAGATAAAATGTAAAAGATATCTGTTGTGTGTAAAATTGTTAGACAATTTGTGAGGTTTCTAATTTAACTTTTAAATTTAGAGACGGCTATAAATAAAGCACTCCTTAACTATGGATAGCCAGTTAGTGTCATTTTAGTAGGTTATTATCTGATGAAACTGCTGACAAGCTACCGTTGTGTATTTTAGGATTTAAAAACTTGTGTCATAATCTAAACCCTTCTTCCAATTTAGTAAATTTCTACTCAAATGTATTACATTTACCTTAATATTTTTGCATTGTGCAATTCCATTTAAAACTCTTTGTATATTTATCAGTAAAAAAAAAGTACCCCCCGTCACGCCAAGTGGCGTATAGGGAAATATGGTGTTAGTGACCCTATATTTTACAGACCTTCAGCACATGATTTTTGGGGTAATGTGGTCGGTATTACGCCCGTGCTGCTTTTACTTTCCCAGAAAAAATCCGGTACCCATTTAAGGCTGGGTGAACCCGGAGCCGTCGGTTGGGATCGAACCCTACCCCTTGTCCGTAGTAGTCCAGTTCACTAACCACTGAGCTATCGCGGCTCCTACTAATTTTTAGGGAATTAGTAAAACCCAGGTGTCCTCGCCAGGATTACGAACCCCGGCTGTTGCCGAGGTAAGCCAACCGATATTTATCAGTGTCTTATCTTTATCCAGGCTGTCAACTATTCATGTATTATGTCATGATCAAATTTATGCTAATCAATATTTAATCAGAAAGCAGTAGTAGAAAGGTGGTAAACTCTCTCATTCACTGTTCAGGTGAATCTGGGTTCAATTCACTAATTTTTATAGAATGGATGAGTCTTTGATGTTCACCCAACTTATTATTCTTCTTTCCTTCTTTATTTGCCTTTTGACATCGAGGATTTAAAATTTTGGTACCACAAATTGTCTCAGAGAAAAACAAGGCAGTTTGACATGATGGTCCATAGTTTTCATAAAAATATGGGAGCTAACACTACATTACTTATACGCCAAAAGGCAAGATGAGTACTTCTTAAAATTTTATTATTTGATTAAAAAAATTGTGAAAAATACAAAATTATGGACAATTTGATCTGTTTTAGTTTTTTCCTGCAACTCACTGTTACACAAACTTATGTGATTTTATGGCTTCTCACCATTTCCATTTTTCTTCAGGATTTATTAAAAATGCAACTGTTTGTTTCATTCCATTCCAGTTAAATCCAATCTTATTATTTTTATATTGACAGATTTAAAAAAAAAATTTAGTTTACTAATTTTTACTCCCTTATAATGTAGTGCATCCCCCTTTTGTTTTGTCATTTCATTTCTTATCGCACTTTTTATTTATCTTTGATCTCTTATCGGATCGCACTTATACTAGATGTAGTAGAGGTTATCTATATTCCGTTGTCCGTCTGTGTTGTTCTCATTTTCTGAAGAAGGCCGCATGTAGGCCGAAACATCAGTATTTTGTTGTGTTCATTGTTTGTGAAGCTGTCACCATACCTTGTTGGGGTTTACATTACACTCCAACACTTGCTCCTTGCTACCAGCTTTACCGCAGCTCTGCAGTTTTTTGCTGCTACTAATAGTGTCCATAATACAAGTAAAACAGATAGACTTTATTGATAAGAGTACAACATATACTATCATACCGCATATATGAATTTAATATATATAAGTAATTATTATCATGTCTGAAAAAAAAAACGAATGTTATGATAAAATATATTAACAGCCAACAGCATTGCTATTACAAGTTAAACCATACTTTCATTACTTAGCCTTATACTAGTGAGATACATGCATAGCTCAGTCAAGTAAACATAATTGTGTAGTAGTCAGTTATTCATCAGTGCAGTACTGATTGGACTGTGCGGAACCAAAGAATTTTATTTTATTTTAAAGTAAAGCGTAAACTTGAAAGAATAGAAAATAAAAATTCATTTTGAATAATCAAATGAATTTATTTCAAGAAAAATGTTTAAAGTAACGACACAAAAAGGGAGTCTCAGTGCAGGCTATTTATATTTTAAAAATAAAATTAACTTGTGGCCTGGGGATTCATACCTTAAATTGCATTAAAAGTGAAACACCTAGCACAAAGTCGAGGCAGGGAAGTGAGGAATTCTATTGATTCCATTTGTGTGAAAAATGTATTTTGCAACCTTGGATGACGTATTTCCTGAAAGTAGAGTTGCGCCCCTTCCTGGATTTGTTTACCTGTTGTTAAGAGTCAAAACTTGGAATCGGAAGACATACGAAATACGAATATTCTGACAAGGGAAAGCATCTCTTACAAATCTTTTTCTTTTTTCATTCCTCATTTGCCTTTCAGCGTCGAGGGGAGATATAATTTGGGGTCTTTTGCGCTTCTGTTCGCTTCTGCTGCTGTTATGTTTCCTTGCACTTCTAATATTCCATCGATCTCTTTCGTGGTCGACCCTTGGGTCTTTCCGGTATATGGTGTAAAGGCGGCGGGAACAATTGAAGGCTATGCATGAAAAGTGTTCCTTGTTGCAGTTTCCTCATATTCCAAGTCCGGCTTATTGCAGGAGCTACTGAGTTAAGTGCTCTGTGCACACCGTGAGCTGTGTGTCTCATCCGTTTTGATCATGTTTCGATATTCCAATTGTTTAAGATGAATGATGATATCGTGCGACAGGGAACAGTTGGCTGTGTTCACTTTCTGCGCGGTTTCGCCATATGTCTTTTGGTGTGTGCTGAGACTGCTACGACGGGGACTCCAGTTACCTTTCTTTGTTTGGGAGATGATATATTAATTTGGATGATTACGCTGGCACGGGCGGTTGAGCAATTATGGATTTTAATTCGTTTGCAGTGATACCGGGGCCTTCCATAACCAAATAACCTTGGGTCTGGTATTCTCGCAACGTTTATTGAGAGCTCGTTGTGTTGTGTTTTGATCACTCAGTCTTGTCACGTGGCCAAACCATTTTATCTGTTGTTTCTTTATATATTTTATGGCGGGGGCTATTCCTAGCTTTTTTTTCTCTCAGTTCTTCATTTCTGATATTGTCTCTCATACTGTTTCCTGTCATTCGTCTGACACATTTAATCTCAGTAGATGTTATTTTTTCTTATTGTTCTTGCATCTAGGGTCCAGGTCTAGGCATTGGTAGCACAACGTTAGGATGAAGATTGTCTTGTAGAGTGCCCGTTTTGCCTCTAGAGTAATTTCCTTGTTGGACAATAGTGGTGATAGCTGTCCAGTGATTTGACAAGCGTTGGTGCATCTTGAGTATATCTCTGATGTTTGTAAATTGTCGTTTGTCACTAAACTTCCTAGGTATTTGAATTCCTCTACTTGTTTTAGTTGCCTGCCTTCTATAGTTATATTGATGTCCTGTTTATCTTTGGCGACATTCATGACTTCTGTTTCGTTGATTTTCATGTTGTATTTTGTGCCTGTGTTGTTAAGTCTATTTAAATGTTCTTGTAGACCTTCCATTTGTTCATGTATTAGCGTCTGATCGTCTGCAAATAATAGCTCCTTGGTCTCCTCAGTCTCTGATGGGTTGGTTAACTTGCATATATAGTCCATGTATGTAATTAACAGTAGAGGAGGGGGGGGGGAGGAGGTGATAGTACGCACCCCTGTCTCACTTAACTTCGAAGTGGTCCGTGTAGCCTGATGTTGTTCTGACTGTGCAGCTGCTGTTGATGTAGAGACTTTTAATTAGGTTGGTTAGATGTTGGCTTACTCCGTGTGTTGTTAGTATCTCCCACAGTTGTTCTCTATTTACTCTGTCGAATGCTTTTTCCTTGTCAATGAAAGCTAAGTACAAATTTTAATTGTGTTCTGTGGCTTTTACTGAAAGCTGTTTTAAGGTGAATAGAACGTCAGTACATCCTCTGTTTTTTTCTGAACCCCATTTGAGAATCGCTTAACTGTAGTTCTATTATTGGCCTCAGCTTTTTTTCCACGATTTTGGCGTATAGCTTTTCCTACATGACTGAGACCTCTAATTTGATTGCAATCTCTTTTGCTACCTTGTTTTTTCCATATTGGTACGATGATTGCCGGAGCCGCGATAGCTCAGTGGTTAGTGAACTGGACTACAAAGGACAAGAGGTAGGGTTCGATCCCAACCGACGGCTTTCAGGTTCACCCAGCCTTAAATGGGTACCAGATTTTTCTGGGAAAGTAAAGCGGCGCGGGCGTAATACCAACTTAATACCCGAAAATCATTTGCCGAAGGTCTGTAAAATTTATGGTCACTAACACCATATTCCCTATACGCCACTTGGCATTAAGGAGTACTTTACCTTTTTTTTACGATGATTGCCTGTTGCCAGTCTTCTGGGGCTTTTTGTTGGTGCCATGCTGCATTGAATATTTTGTGCAGACATGCCACTCATGTTTCTCCTGCTGCTGTTATTATTTCTATTGGTATGTTATCTATCCCCGGTGCTTTATTTCTTAATGCATATTTGATTATTTCTTCGATTTCCCCTTTTATGATGTTGGGTTCAGTATTTGTGCGTTCTCGAAGGGTTTTTGTAGTCTTATTGGTATTTTGTGTCAAGTTTAATAAGTCTTTAGAATATTCTTTCCATCTCTGTTGCTTATGTTGGTTATTTGATATTAGTTGTCCGTCTTTGTCACTTATGAGCTCAGTTGGATCATAGTTTTCTTTTCTCGCTCTTGTGGCTTTTACTGCTTTGTAGAAATTTATTGTGGCTGTCTTGAAATCCCTGCTCATATTTTGTCCGAATTCTGTCCAGCCCTTTTGCTTAGCTTCTTTTATCATAATTTTAATTCGTTTTCGAATTAAGGCATATATTTATTACATTTCTTGGATTCACCCTCCAATTTGTTAACAGTTTCTTTAATTGCTTCTCTGTTTCGTTCCACCACGGGGTGCTCTTTTCCCCTTCTTTTGTTCTTAGCTTCGTTGCACAAACTGTTTTACAGATGTTGATTACTGTTTCCTTAAATTGTTTCCACTCTTCTTCTACTGTGCTTAGTTCGTTTAGGAGATTCTTGAATTCCTCTGTCTGTTAGTTTTTCTTCGAAGGTTTTCCTTGATTCTTTATCTTTTAATTGTTTTTGTCTGTTCTTTGTGCTTCTTTTTATATTCTCTTTGTTTTTGGCTGTTTGAGTGTGATCATAACCATTTGATTACATATTTCCAGCAGTCTGCTTACATTTTCGTTTACTTCAGATGTCATATCGCCAAAGGGTCCCACGATATCTCTGTTCTCACTGTTGCGTTTCCCAAGCCTTCCATTGAAATCTCCCATCACTAACAAACATGTTGCTTTCGCCAATTTTGTTAATAATTTCATTCAATGTGCATTATAATTCTTCGCTGTCTTTTTCATTGTTGTTGCATGGTGCATTTGTATGTAGGTTGTTTTTCGATCGCCTTCTATTAGTCTGATTGTGATAATTTTTTTCTGAATGGTATTCTATTTCTAGAATGTTCTTTGCATGGTCTATCTATCTATTGACCTTTCGAGCCGTAACCGGCCCATAGGGCGTAGACCAAGATACACCTTCTCCTATATGAATTTTTGTTCTAGCAGTTTTCTTTTAAAGATATTTTATCAAATCTCGCCATCTGTCTCTGTTCTGTGCAAGCAGTTCTATCTCATTGAGGGAGCCGATTCCTGCTGCTCTTGCCTCTCTCATCAATGTTCTTCTCAGTGTCTCCCTGGGTCTTCCTCTTTTTCTTTTACCTGTTGTTTCCCATATGAGGGCTTGCTTTGCTATTCGATTATTATCTCTTCTCATCACATGTCCAACGTATGACCATCGTCTTTTCTTTATTACTGAAGATATTAGTGGTTGATTGGCGATTTCTCTAATTTCCTCGTTTGTTTTGAATTCGTTCCATTCTATACCAAGTATTTTCCTTAGACATTTATTTTCGAATGCGTTCAACTTTGTTTCTATATCTCTTGTTGTTTTCCAGCTTTCACACGCATACGTAAGGGTTGATAGTACATTTGATTTGAATAGCCTAAGTTTTGTGTTTGTGCTAATGAGTTGCATGGTCTGGGTCGATGATTATCCTACTCCGTGTGTTACTCGTTCTGCGTTGTTGACTCCTGAGAATATTATAGTGTAAGTTCATTTGTGTTTTCTTTATCTGTTGTCCTTTTACCCTGGTGTCCGCTAATCCTAGTATTTTAATTTTTCTTTTTGTTATTTCTTTAATAAGTTCAATTTCTTTATTTTTTTATTCCGCATATATTGATAGTGTGCTACTTTATATTTATCTATCTCCATTTTTCTTTAATTTCTCTGAGCATAGAAACGTTTATCCCTTACCGACCTGCTGAGTCAGTCTTAAGTTAAGGGCTTAACTCAAAAACACACGTTGAATGTTTAGCCCGGCTGATGTTTCAACCACGTGTTTGATCGCTAAGGTCTCACATGCGATCTTTTAACGACCTAACTATAAATTTGCTGTTTACATTTAACAAGTACTTATCCTCCTCCTTGAATAGGAAACATTACACACCTTTTTTGTTAAAGATATAATCCGTTGGAAACACTTTTTCAGTCACTTTAATCACATAAACTACACTCCGAAATTATAACAACCGCCATCTTGATCAACCGGGTTACAACTATGTCAATCTGTAACAATTATGGTTGTCTATTCCATAACATCCTCACAATTTACAGCATAAAATAAAATATTGTTTTAAAGCATCTTTCAAGTAGATTAATTATACTGGGGACAAAATAATAATAAATTAATATTATTACAGAGGGAAACTTCCGAGGCGATAATTCAGCGAATGATAGGAAAAAGAAGTATGTTTCACAGCACTCAGAAAAAATTACAAATAAACAATAGAAAAAAAAAACAAAGAACAATATATGGTCCGAAGCAGGATCGAAGCCGTACTCAATGAGTGTTTACTACTACTGTAATGAGTACGGGTTCGACCCTGCTTGGGACCATATATTGTTCTTTGATTGTTTTCTGTTGTTTATTTGTCATTTTTTCTGAGTGCTGTAAAACATACCTCTTCCTCCTATGATTCCCTAGATTAATTATCATCATCATCGAGTGCCATCTCCGCATCGAAGGTTGGCTACCATGGAGCGCCATTCTGCTCTGTCTCTTGCTTTGATGGTGCAGGTTGTCATAGGCTGGTTTGTCCATCTTTTGATGTTACTCGCCCATGTTAGTCTTGGTCTGCCTCTGCCTCTTTTACCTTGTATTTTCCCCTCCAGGATTACTTTTAATAGGCTATTGTGTCTTTTAACATTGCCCTAGAATCGCATTTGTCTTGTTTGAATTGTGTTTAGTTGTTCTCTTTTCATTTTTAGTTGTTTTAAGACTTCATTGTTTGTTTACTATTCCTTCCATCCAATTCTACCTATTCTTCTATAAATCCACATTTCAGAGGCTTCAATTCTCTGTTCTGTTTTCTTGTCTAATGTCCATGTTTCTGCACCATATAGGAATGTTGAGAAGACACAATATTCTGCTATTCTTAGTTTTAGCTCTGGTGTTATTTGTTTTGATGTTAGTATGTTCTTCATGACATAAAATTACTTTTTGCCATTCCTATTCTTTTGTTTATTTCAGATTAATTACACCCAACCTTAAGTTCGAGTTGAAGAATAAAAATAATGATAAAATGTATTATTAAATGTAATTTATTACACTTTCATATTCATTTGGGGAGCCGCGATAGCTCAGTGGTTAGTGAACTGGACTACAAAGGACAAGGTGTAGGGTTCAATCCCAACCGACGGCTTCCGGGTTCACCCAGCCTTTAATGGGTACCGGATTTTTTTTTTGGAAAGTGAAGCGGCACGGGCGTAATACCGACCACATTACTCCACAAATCATGTGTCGAGGGTCTGTAAAATTTATGGTCACTAACACCATATTCCCTATACGCCACTTGGCATGACAGGGGTACTTTACTTTTCCTTTTTTTCATATTCATTTGCACAGATCATTGTTATTATAGCTATATAATCATTATCGTATAATTTCATAATATGGCAATCTTGTGAGTAAAAAGGGGCAGAGAGACTTGGAAAGAAAGTGAAGCGAACTCTCCAAGCAGAGATATTTGTGAAACTTTTGAAGCGGCCGAAGTAATTAATGAAAGTTCTTTCTAATCAACTGTTGTTTAGTTGCCATCTTTCGATTGCGAATAATATAAAATAAGACCATGTTTGTCATTTCTCAGATGACCATTTTAGATGATGATTTTAGACGATGTGGTCAGCATCACGCCAGGCCGCCACCACTATACAAGAACAATTTCCGGTACCCATTCTTAGCAGCTAGGTGATCCCATAAATCTTAGTCGGTCAGTAAAAAAAAAAAGTCGTATCTCTGAACCGGGTTCCTTCAGATGAGTAGCGAGCACAATGAGGTTTCCATAGCAACCATTTAATGGCAGATTTTGCGTTGACACTCGGGTTTTCTTGAAACAAGATGATCAACAAAATCTACACGGAAGCCGTCGAATGGGATCGAACCCTAACCCTTGTCCTTTATTGTCAAGTTCACTAACCCTGAGCTATCGCTGCTCTCCCTTTATGCTTATCCACCTTTTTAAATGTTCATGAACCGTTCCATATTTTTCTCTATTTTTCTCTTTCTCTTACTTTTCTCTCTCCCAAATACGCTTTCTGTTAAACGTGGAACATGTGCTCTTGACAGCTTGTATCAGTTATTCGTGTTTGGGGTCAAGGCAAAGAAATTTTTTTAAATGCATAACAGTAGGAGGCTGCAGTAAAGTTGATTGTACTGGAGAAATGAAAAAAAATATATTGTTTTGTTTTAGATATTTCATTATTAGTTAGCTATGTAGTGATAATTTTATTTACTTACACATCCGTGTGTGTGTGTGTGTGTGTGTGTTTGTTGTTCCTGCTGAAGGCATATAGAGCCGAAACATAGTTCAAATTTGTGTTGTTCATTAATTACGTAAAGCTTAAACCATAATTTTTTTTTTTTCATTTCTTCTTAGTGGGTGTTCGCACACACACTGTTCGCACAGTTTTGTTCGAGTAACAGCCCCTGCTTAGGGTCATGTGAACAAGCGATCACTTGTCATTTCTGCCGCGGCTACACACTGGTGTTGTATGCAAGCACAGAGTATATGTCTCACGTTTCGAGCAGCTGTCATAAATCAATGTTATTATAGCTTATTTATTTTAGTCCTTACCACTAACAACCGCTTCTGACACCAGACAGGAGCACACATCAATCCATATTTCAGCTTTAAGTGGCAGTCTCATTGAGGGACATACCTTTTCACCTTACTGCGTCTGCACCTGGTTGTTACAATTTGTAAATAAATAAAAGTACTCCCAGATGTTTGTACATCGGACATTAGAAAAGAAAACAGAAAAACAATTAAGATTTTGAAATGTGGATTTATAGAGGAATAGATAGAATTGGTTGGAAAGAAAAGAAAACAAACGATGGTGTCTTACAACAACTAAAAATGAAAAGAGAACAACTAAACACTTTAAACAGGACACATGAGATTTTGGGGGCATGTTAAAAGACACAGCAGCCTGCTAAAAGTAAACTTGGAAGGGAAAATACGAGGTAAAAGAAGCAGAGGCAAACCAAGACTAACATGGACGAGTAACATCAAAAAATGGACAAGGTAGCATATGACAACCTGCACTAACAAAGCAAGAGGCAGAGCATAATGCCGCTCCATGGCAGCCAATCTTCGATGCTGAGACAGCACTCAATGATAATGTGACTCCATGAGAACAACTATAATTCTCTCCCATAATTCCACATCCACGTTTGTCATTTGCTTTGTCAGGCAAACCCATAGATATTTTCTTTCAATAACTGACAAAGAGGTTTGACAAAGAGGTTTGACAAAGAGGTGCAAAGCTAGACCTTAAGCATTTGCTTCTCTCTGTTTTATCCTGCTGCTTGTGTTGTTAAGCGTTGCTTGCTGTGTAGTTTCCAGCCTTCGCTTGTTAGCTTTTAAGTTGTTGCTATGCTGAGTTTATTTTGTTTAACTCCATATAACCAGGGCTGTCTCCCTTTGAGTATACTGGAATACCTCCCCAAACCATAACACGAGAAAATAATATCATGGAGTTATGGTGTTTTAATTAATATTGTTAGTGATTATAGCATGAAAATGTAAACTGACGGCATTTCTAATTTTCTATTACTTCATCATGAGAAATCTACGAGTAATGGGAAGGGCACAGGACTTCGACAACCATGAGTTCACGTCACTCCTTCAGATAAAAGAGACGGGAGTTAAGATGGGTACAGCCTGAAACGAGAAACTTAGTGGGCGTGTAATAATACTAATCAACTAATACAGAACTGGAGTCGCCAGTCCGCTGGACACTGCGAGACATGCTGAGGAGGGGACCTGAGAACCTATGGACATGTTCGGAGTGCAAATAACTCAATTACTTCATCATCATCATCATCATGTACCGTGCCTGCTGGCTTAGGTGAGCATGTCTCTCCACAACTTTCGATCTCGGCACTTATTTATCATTTCTGTTGTTGACCTTCTGCCAAGCCATTCTCTTAAGCTGTCTGGTATTTTTTCACTTTGCTTCCCTCTATCCCTTCGTCCCTTGATTTTTCCAGCTGTTACAATATATTCCAACTGTTCCCTTCTCATTACATGGCCAAAAAATGATGATTGTTTATATTCCTAATAGATTCCTATATTATATATATTAATACTTCCTAATATTGGATATTGGCTCTCCTCTTGCTTTGGCCTCCTTCAGAACGTTTTCATTACTCTTCTTAGCAGTCCATGGCATTAAATATAATTTTACGAACATAAGTAAAATTCAATTACTTATTTAAAGTCCTAAATGTTTACAGAAATGCGTTCCGGACCCTCCTGGTTATAAAATACTCCTGCGTATTATATCCACCACTTTCTGTGTTTCCCTTTTGTTTTATAGCAAGCTCATTTGTAACCTGAGATTTGAATATCTTCAAGAAGACTTCAGCGGTGAACATTTGCTTTACGTGTAGATCTGCAACTGTCACGAATGGGACGATGCACTTAATGCGGTCTCTGGTTCCATACAGTGTGTCGAGCAAGCTTGCTTCTGTTGTATGTGTGTGTGTGTGTGTGTGTGTGTGTGTGTGTGTGTGAGAGAGAGAGAGAGAGAGAGAGAGAGAAGAGAGAGAGAGTAAGTAATTTACGCATAAAAATAATTTGACATATCAGCTCACACTCAACATATGAAAATAACATTAAGATTTTGTTGCTTTCATAAAGTTGTATTTAATCAATATAATAATACATTTTCATTATAAATTATTTAAAACAAAATAGCAGATCAGAAAATGGAGGCCGTTGAAAATTGAAATTTTTGAAAAAATGGGGAGAATTGGGTGCAAGGAAAAGAAGGCGAAAAGGTCGTTTTGAATCAGTTAACAATGAAAAAAAAATCTATGTAAAACAATACGTAGACGATAAATGAAATTATTGGGACACGTGAGGAGACACAATAGCCTCATCTTGTAGGGGAAAGTACAAGGTAGATGAGGCAGACCAAGATTAAAGTGGATTTACAGCATAAAAAATGAACAGGTGAAGCACATCCATCTATATTAATACTACATATGTCTGTGGGTACATCTATGACAATGTGAACCATGAAGGCAAGAGCTAGACTAGAACAGCGCTCCATGGAAAATAACGTTCGATGTGGAGACGACACCTAATGAATTGAATTAATTTACTAATCTATGATAAAGATAAAACGTTGTAAGACATTTTTTTTAAAATCAGTATAGTTAAAAAGATTAAAAATATTGTCAACATATTTGTTTGTTGTGGGGAAAGGTAAAGGGTTTACCGAGGGGCTGAGAATTAAGGTTGTATGCACAGTTCTGTCACAGAGTCCTTCTATCATTTCCACAATTTGTCCAGTTGTCACGAAATATTTCAGCTGTTTCCATCTATTTAAATGACCAAAGCCACTGTACACTGGACAATATGACTACAAAACATGTTCTACAGGATTTCCCCCAGTACACAGACCAGAGAAGAGCAATGTGGTCGACGCCCATCTCCCTGGAAGAGAAACTATATGGGCAATCGAATCACTTAAACAGACAGCTGACTTCATGAGAGAGTCTGGAATCCTACTCTGATTGAGTCTTGATCGCAGAGAGAGAGAGAGAGAGAGAGAGAGAGAGAGAGAGAGAGAGGGAGAGAAATGACCAAAGGATGGGAATTGTTTCCTATAAATTCTGATTAATGCTTTTCTTTTGCTTTGTCTCTTTTTCAACTTTTTAAAAATTCTTATTTCTCTCTCTCTCTCTCTCTCTCTCTCTCTCTCTCTCTCTCTCTCTCTCTCTCTCTCTCTGCGATCAGGACTCAATCAGAGTAGGATTCCAGACTCTCTCATGAAGTTAGCTGTCTGTTTAAGTGATTCGATTGTCCCATATAGTTTTTCTTCCAGGGAGGTGGGTGTGGACCACATTGCTCTTCTCAGATCTGTGTACTGGGGGCAATCATGTAGAACATGTTTTGTAGTTATATTGTCCAGTGTACAGTGGCATAGGCTGGTTGTACCTATTTTGAATTTTGTGAACATGTGATTTATCATTCTATTGTGGCCAGTGTGTAGGCGAAGTATGATGACTTGATCCCTCCTTGACAGTTGATGGTATCCTTCCTTCTCGTTATGCTTTGGGTGTTCTCGTTTTAATTTTTCATGGAACTGACCTTTGAGGATGGATTTGGCTTCTTCATAACTGAGCGGATTGTTTATTCTTATTTAATATTCCATGGTATTCTCAACATTCTCTAAAACCGTATTTATGTAGCCTCAATGTTCTTCCTGCATACTGTCCAATTATCCACGAGTCACTACTCTATGCGAAGATTGGCTTCACATTTCATTGAAGAACTCATGTTCTTTACTATCCATTATACAAAGATGTGTTATATAGATACTATTTATTTTTTTGAAAGGCAGCATTTGCCTGAGTTATTCTGTATCTCCTCTCCGTGTCTCTGTCTGAGTTATTCTGTATTTCCTCTCCGTGTCTCTATCTGAGTTATTCTGTAACTCCTCTCCGTGTCTCTGTCTGAGTTATTCTGTATCTCACTTCCGTGTCTCTGTCTGAGTTATTCTGTATCTCCTCTCCGTATCTCTGTCTGAGTTAGTCTCTATCTCACCTCCGTGACTTTGCCTAAAACACAGAGTGGGACTTCATTCTTTGAGATTTTTAAAAGTTATTCTAAACATTTTTTAATAACAAACACATTGAATCTAACCATATTTAAAATCTTTAAAATGTAAAATATACTCATATTTAAAATATAAAAAAAATGTAAAATATACTCCTATTTAAAATATAAAAAAATGTAAAATATACTCATATTTAAAATATAAAAAATGTAAAATATACTCATATTTAAAATATTAAAAAATGTAAAATCTATCCATATTTAAAAAATGTAAAATCTACCCATACAGATGAATCACAGGCCGTGCTATTTATTTGTCGCGGACATGGGACAATCTTCTTGGAGATATTTCGAGGGTACAATCGAAGAACTTTGGTATTTGTCCGGAGTTGATAACATAACATATCACACTGAATGAAAGCCAAAGTGGCTCAGCATACCTCCGTACAATGCCATTTTACCTCTAATACCAGATAGGTTTTCTACTGTTTATAGCAGCTTATCACATTTACACAATCAGCAACCAAGTCTAGGAATAACCCCCGCCATAGAATATATACAGAAACAACAGATAAAATGGTTTTGCCCACGTGACAAGGCAGAGTGATCAAAACACAACATAACGAGCCCTCAATAAACGTTGCGAGAATACCAGACCAAAGGGTCGACCACGAAAAAGATGGATCGATGGAGTATTAGAAGCGCTAGGAAACATAACAGCAGCAGAGGCAAACAGAAGAGCAAAAGACCGCAAATTATATCTCCCCTTGACGCTGAAAGGCAAATGAGGAAGGAATGAAAAAGAAGTGACCAAGTAATGTGAAGTTCCACGCAGCATAATTAAGCGTAACTGGCGTATCTTTACGACTTCACGATCTGCTTTCTTTTAGATATCAATTTGATTGAACAGCCACAGATCTTATGTAAGTGCAGAAGTCATGGAATAACACTTCCGCTGCTGGTGGGGAACGCTTGTACTAATGGTGGAGAGCACCACTTGAGTTACTGCACAGCCAACGATACATTTACTTCGGCGCAAGCTAAGAGGGAAATCCTGAAAAACGACCAACCAGCGTGACGTTTCCAGGTTTGTGAGCAGGAGTGGTTGTGGGTAGAGTGACGTCAGCATCTATATCTCATGTATTTAAATACGTCACGTTAGTTGGTGTGTTTTCGTTTTTATTTTCTGCCCGCGGGCCTTGGTAAATATATAGTTGGGCTGTTGTTACCGTATACTCCTGAGGCAGTATGACACCGTGTGATGTTGATAAGGATTCTGCTTATTCTAATCTCGTCTACAACTGAACAAACACACACAGAATAACGCGAGAATAACCTCACATTTATGGTTAAGACTACAAATTGAAACGATGGTACTCTGCGACGCCCAGCCGTAAAATAACAACTGTATATATATATATATATATATATATATATATATATATATATATATATGTTGTCTTCATGGTTATGGTTATGGAAGGCCCCGGTATCACTGCAAACGAATTAAAATCCATAATTGCTCAACCGCCCGTGCCTGTGGAATCATCCGAATTACTAACTCATCTCCCAAAAAAGAAAGATAGCTACAGTCCCCATCATAGCAGTTTCAGCACACGCCAAAGACATAAGGCCAAACCGCACATAAAATGAACACATCCAACTGTTACTTGTCATACGATATCATTATTCATCGTAAACAATTGGAATATCAAAACATGGAATGTCTTCATTTACAGCTGTACTCTTTCTTAATTGCCAGTCTACCATTTAAAAAAAAAATTCAATTACATTGCAACAGGCTGGGATCTTCTGTATTTTACTGGATTTAAAGGCAATTTGCTTAGTAGGTCAAATTAATATTCATATTATTTTCTGCAAATTCATTAATTTAACATTATATCAAAGCAATAGCACACCACACCATGTTATATTATATATTATAGTAAGAGTATATTTTATTTATACTAAGAAAAAGACATACCTCAGTGCAAAATAAAGACAAGTGGAACAATATTAAAACAGGTAAATGAATTTAAATATTTGGGAACTTTGTTAACCTCAGACGGAAGATGTACAAAAGAGGTGAGATGCAGAATGGCTCAGACAAAAGCAGCTTTCCAAAAAATGAGCAAGATACTATGCAATACATTTTTGACAATAGAAACAAGAAAAATAGTTCTTAAATGTTATGTAGAGCAAGTCCTTAACATATGGATGCGAATCATGGACAATAGGACAACAGACAAGAAAATAACTGGAGTCTGTAGAAATGTGGTTTTACAGAAGAATGTTGAGAGTACCATGAACAGCTAAGAAAAGTAATGAAGATGCTATGAGAGAGGTCAAAGCAAAAAGAGAGCTAATTTCCAATATTAGGAAGAAACAATCATCATTTTTTGGCCATGTAATGAGAAGAGAACAACTGGAATATTTTGTGACAACTTGAAAATTTGAGGGACGAATAGATAGAGGGAAGCAAAGAGAAAAAAATAACAGACAGCTTAAGAGAATGGCTTGGCAGAAGGCCAACAACAGAAATGATAAATAGCTGCCGAGATCGAAAGTTGTGGAGAGACATGATCACCTACACCAGCCCGGCACTTGATGATGATGATATTTTATTTTTTAAAAAAATAATCTCGCTTTAAGTGTGTGTGCCACTAAACGAGTACAAATCATGAACTCATCAAACAATCACCCCCCCCCCCCCTCTCCTACAACCCCTCTCATCCCATGACTCAATCATCATAAGGTTGTCCGTGGGCTTTATCAAAACTTGAAATGAGTATTTTAATAAGATAACACACGATAAATATTGCACAAGGAGGCTATACTTCCAGGCCGTAACAAGAAATGACCTCACCACAAAGAGATCCTCAAAGTATTTGTGTCCATGAGATTCTCATTAACCTTTCAGTGATTTAAACGAACACAAATATATGTGTTTATAGATTGCCCATGCTTCTCTTTAATGCTACAAATGTGTACATACATTCTGATATATATATATATATATATATATATATATATATATATATATATATATATATATATATAGCCTTTTGAATATTCACAGACGGTTGCAAACAGACAGGAGATCGTCTACACCAGTAATTGCCAGACGCTATTTTGTCGAGCAGTTCATAAACATACACCGCAGTTATTTACATCAATATATCACATAAATATCCTAGTATATATACCATCGGTAGCAGGTCCGGTTGCAGAGTAAACTAAGAAACTTTATGTCGAAGAATTTTGCCTCTTTCCTCGTGTCTGTTTTTTTTCCTCTAAATGTGATCTCATTTAATTGTTTTGTTTATGTTTTTGTGTCACTTTCCATACAACTACTCCATAGATACGATAATGTGTAAGCTTTTTGCAGTTTTCATTACTAAAGCAATTTTCTTACAGAGATGTCAAGCAGCCGTTTTTGTGTCTCAGTTTTGATCCAGCTACAGATCGCTTTCCATCTATAAGCTCTCCATAAATATTTACTTGAGGCTACATGTTTGCAAACATTGTTGTCCATTCTTCTATCAAGCACCAGTAATCTTAATATCTGACACCTGAGTATCATCATAACAGATGGAAGATTAGAACGTCGCAGGACTTTGGAGTTGGTTACTTTATCCGGCCATTTGATGTTCAGGGGTCAAGGCAAACAAATAAATGCATAAAATTACGAATCTGCAGTAAAGCAGCTAAAAGGCAGTAATTGCCAGGTCTTATTTTTTTTTCACTTCTCCATTTGATGTTCATTATTTTTTCTGAAGCTGTGAATGTTGAGACTATAGTTCGCTTCAGATTTTTTGCCTCACTTCAAAAAACCACAGCTCAGCAACCATTTGTGCTACAGTGCTGATATTTTGCATGTAACCTACTGAATCTCATAACGTAATAGAAAAAATAAATTCATTGCAAACAAACTGCTGGTTTTTCTTGTGCGCTTGCTTACCAGGAGGATAAAAGTATGATTAAACTTGGGCACATTTGAATCAAAATTTAAGAGTATTTACCCCTTCCATATCACTTCAAGAATGATTTAAACATCTTCATTTGGGAATTTCCTTTATATGTTGGTGGGTAAAGGCACCGGTTTACACTATTGAATTGCAAATGTCAGATTTTTGTCAATATTTGCACATATGTGTAGCAAATTTCTCTTATATTCGGTGCGCAATTCTGGTTTTGCACTTACTGGATTAAAATTGTCAACTTTTTGTATCACGTCATTAGTATAACGTCACCAAAAATACAAAATCAAATTATTTACATAGGCGTGTTTTGTGAGTTGTGCCCTTAACAATGAGTTTAAAGTTGAAATTTGTTACTGAACAAAATATTACAAAGAAATTATATTTATATTTTTGTAGAGAGGCAAAACGAGGGAGTCTATATCACAGCATATCAAATCCTGAAAAGAGAACGATGCACGTGTTAGGTTTAAGTAAACGGTCGTTTCATAGATCAGTGAAAAATGTTCAATGTGAATGTTCAAGGAAAGAAAGAAGTCGAGGAAGAAAACATTTGTTAGACAGTTTTGACAGAGAACTTGTCCGCAGAGAGATTTGTAAAATGTTTGACTTAGGGGAAGAAGTTACCATAAGGAAACTTAAGATTTGGCTTAAAAAGAACACCAGTATTGATGTATCAAAAACTACACTATGGAGAAGTGTGCGGAGTTTGCTTCACTTTTAGAAAATATTCTTGTGGAAGAAACATCATTTGCGAGAAACCTCATTTAGTAGCTGCAAGAAGCAAATATTTACGTGAAGTTAGACAAATGCGTAATGAAGATTATGACATTGTGTACTTGGACGAAACATGGATTAATGCCCACCACACAAATGAAAAAGAATGGCAGTCATTAGATGGGACTATTAAAAGGTATGTACCTAGCAGCAAAGGAAAGCGCCTTATAGTGGCACATGCTGGGAGCAAAAATAATGGCCTGGTGGAGAATGCTGAACTTGTTTTTATTGCAAAGTCAACTGATAACCAGGATTATCATTCAGAGATGAACAGTCATATGTTCAGAGATTGGATTAAAGACACTCTTTTGCCTTTATTAGATCGACCATCTTGTTTGATCATGGATAATGCATCTTACCATAACAAAGTGGCACAAGAAGATAAAGTTCCAACATCATCAAGCACTAAAGCTGAAATAAAGACATGGCTGACAAGGGAACAAATACCATTTAACGATATGTATCTCAAGCCTGAATTACTTTCACTTGTAAAACAGATACAACGGCCAAAGATATTTCAAATAGATAAATTAATTGAAGAACATTGTCATAGATGTTTGAGGCTGCCTCCATATCACTCACACCTAAATCCTATTGAATTAGTTTGGGCAAAGATCAAAGGGCAAGTAGCATCCGAAAATAAAACTTTCAAATTATCTGATGTTAAAGAGCTTACCAATGATGCTATTTCAAACATAGACAAAGATTATTGGGCTAGTTGTGAAGACCATGTTATGGTTGAGGAAGATAAGTATTGGAGAAACGATGGTCTGTGGGTTATTCAACCAAAAATGGTAATACGTCTATTAGATTCGGCAGATTCTGAATAAAACTCATTTGTTTGAACTTACTGAAGTGACTTTGTTGGAGTTGGAAACTCTGGATACGGACCACTTCAGGAACTGTTTTTTTAGTGAGTTGACGATGTATTCTGTGTTCTTAAAATAAATAATTTCTATTCGGTGAATGTTCGGCCTATTTTGATTTGATTCAATATTAGTTGTATAATTAAAAGAGCCCAATCCAAATGGGTAGCATGTTGTGAAAAAGTGCAATTGTGGCGGTTTATTCCCCTATACACCTTCAGGCATGACAGGAACACTTACTTACTTACTCTCTTATTATAAAGTAATAATGTCCCTTATATAAAAATAAAAGTTACGCCTTTTCCTCTAAAAAGTGTAAAAGATCTTCATTTACCGTACATTCTGTTTTTTTGTGTCAAAATAAATACAAATATGAAGGAGATCAAAGGAAGTTGCCGCTTTGAGGAAACGGTAACACATACGATAATTTAAATGATAAATTCGTTACGTCATTGAAAATCTAAGGTCGCATGCAAAAAATCATGGTATTCTATCAGACGGTTTTCGAGATATTACTGGAATTAGGGAGGCAAACAATCTGAAACAAACTATAGTCTTTTCTCGTGCCTTGAATAGTTTGTCCATTTTGGGTATATATAAGTGTGCTAAGCAAGCGTGTTTGATATATTAGGACCTTTGTTGTTAATTTTGTGTATTCTATACATGTTGTGTTAATTTACCAAATATTGTGGCTGCCTTTCAAATTCGTATATGTAATTCTTCCACAGGATTGGTCAAGATGGCGTCCGTGTGTGGGTAGTGTTTTTAGTTACAACGTGTGTAGTTCCGAAATAAGCCGGTTACAAGCGGTGTGTCCTGCTTGGATTTAGTGCTCTATACATGTCTGTTGTGTTTGTTTACCTTCTGACAGGCTGGTGCAAAACTTGTTGTTAAGTGGATATTTGTTCTACTTTTCAATCGGGATGGATCTATCGGTGGTAGGTCATTGTTTTCACTGCTACACTGACGAATGCCTATTTTCGACAGCGACATGGTTGTCCAGTTCGTTTACTGCCTTGTGAGAATAGAAGGAAGAGTTCGAAGGCTACGGGAGTAAACCCAAAAATAAAATCCGGAGGGAGGGTCCTAAGGCAGTAGGAGGTATATTATTCATCTTCTGACATCCCCTGCAACTGAACTTCGATTTCAACAATAGGCAATGATATTCTTTAGGTATATCAGGTTGTTATCACACATGTAGAGAATAAATGCTTCAGTGTTGGAACATTATGTCCAGGTAACAATTCAGCATGCCACATCTAACATGTATCAGTCGGGAACATCCACCCCTTGCTTGGCTTCCCATTCTAGAATTCTCTGTCGTCTGATAACTTTATGACAAGAGTCGCAGTATCCATCCGCGTTTGTGCTGCTGCTGTAGTTGGAGCAAGAGGGAAACATGCATTTTACTGCTGACGTGCCCATTTTGTTTTCTTTTATTTGGTATTTTTCAGGCAATATTGGTTCGTGGTTTTTCTCAAATATTGTTGGCTTTTCGTATTTCTCAAATATTGTTGGCTTTTCGTATTTCTCAAATATTGTTGGCTTTTCGTATTTCTCAAATATTGTTGGCTTTTCGTGTTTCTTAGACAATATTGTTGGATGTTCGTATTTCTCACACAATATTGACTCTTTATAATTCGCAGACAATGTTGATTCTTGGTATTTCTCAGGCACTGTTGGCTTTTGGTATTTCTCGAACGATGTTTCCTCATGGTATTCCCCAGTCATTGTTGGTTCATTGTATAAAATGTTAGTAAAGACTGTAGGAGCTTTGTCTGGACTCCGCGAAGCATTGAGCCTTGTCATGTTGGTGACAACGGTGAAAGTCGACTCCGTATCCTCAATTGTTTGATAAATCATTGACGAGTGCAGCGAAGGTAATGAGCCAGGTGACACGGGTTGAACTAAACCAGAATACACAGAAGATTGTCGATCATTTGTTGAGGATGCAGATCCAGGATAAAGATGATTTTTGTTGTCATGAGAAATTAAAGACGGGCTACAATGATTTGGAAGTCGTTGGTAGAGTTCAGGCGCTGCAGATGTTTTATTAGCCGATAGTTTTGTATTTAATGGAACTTTGTTATGTTTTTTGTTGGGAGAAGACATTTCTTCATTGTACATTGAGGCACCGAGTCGGCTTACAATCATACTCAAATAATTCTCACTATCAAATGTTTCAGTATCTGTAGATAACACACTCTGTTCGTACATTTGTGAGTGGTTTTGTGTCAAAGTCTTAGGATTCCATTTTACAGCACCCAAGTTGATGCCACTTTCCATCTTTACTTCATCAGAGTTTTGACGGTGACTTTCCTTATTATTACATTCTTCTGAAGCTTGGTAGATCTGTGATCCATAAAATGATTTCCCTGCAGATTTATTTTCAGATGCTCTGTTCGTACCTGAAACAAATTGTACTTCTTTCTCGTGCAGAGATATACCTTTTGTGGGCGGAGGGAAATCACATTTATTATTTTGTATTTTTACCGGCAGAACAATGTCCAACTCTTTGAGCTTGTTGTCAGACCCCACAGTCTCAAGACTTTCACACTGCACACCGCCCGTGCTAATATCTTGTTGAACCATCTTCAGTGCTTTTGTTTTGTGATTTTCGTTGGTAGATGGATAAGTCTGGTTTGAGTACTTATCATCTTGGTAATTTAGAACGGGTTCTGTTTGTTCGAGTGACTGTAGAGGAATGGAAAGAGGAGGGGCAGTGGGAGTGAGTGCATGATTTAGGGTGGTTCCCGTAATTACGTTTATAGTGTTGCTGCTACCAACCACAGGGGCCGGAGATTGTAAGACAAACCCACCTCCTGCCTGGCCTCTCTGTGCTTCTTTGTGGTAACAATCGTGACAAAATGGATATGTTTGAGCTGAGCATCTGTAGCCACACCCAGTTTTGCACCTGTCGGGCATCATAGAGGACATTTGAGCATATGATTGTGGTTCTAAAGACGGCAGGGGAGCAGTTGGAAGGAGAGGATAATCAGCTGGTCTGTTGAAGATAGTTTCTGACGTTGATTTAGGATGGTAGACATTGCCTGGAGAGGTCTGCACTGGATTCAGAGAATTATATTCTCGGAATTGGTTGTTTTGTTGAGCAACAGTGCCAGGAACACGCTGCTGATTGCTCTTTTGTTCTAGACACAGATCTACTCTGGTACCTATTCTTTCTCCTGGATGTTCCTGCTGGTATAACCTGTCATGTACTAATCTGAATGTTATTTCCGTAGGGCTGCCTGCTGCTGTGTCGTTATGACTGTTTTGCCTGGCATAAGATGACATATTGTGTGTAACAGTAGCATGCCACTCTTTCAAAAGGTCTAACCATCCACACAGAAGATTGTATCTAGACATCAATGGTTTCAGCTTTACTTGAGCACAAAGAACGGTAGACAGATTTCCGTTCCTTTTTGGAACATCCACTTCCTTGATAAGAAGATATGACTGAGCCAACTCCCAAGCTTTTGATACTTCTTGTTCTTTGAGACACCTGACGAGCAAGAGACCTAAGTCGCTGTTGACAAGAGGAAACAATTGTATGTCTTCCTTTCTTGAGATCTGAGCAACACTCTCGAGGCAATTCTCAGAAATCAAAGAATAAAAGCACTTAAAACTGTAACCAATTATAACTGGAGTCTTGCAACACTCAATGGGTTTCCATTCCAGCGGCAAGTACACGCCCCCCAAATTGTCACTTCCTGTAACAGAATGGTCTACAGTGTCAGTAATGATGATGATGGGGCGGCGCAAAATATTGGCAAGAACGTAAATGTAAAATGAATCTGAAAATCTGGAAGGCACATCATCGATGGAAGTGCTAGCAGAATGTTGACCCACGTTGTCAACAAGCTCATCCCATGACTTGTTGACGAGCTGAGGAAGATGAATGAAAATAATTAACAATAAGTAAAATGAATTGTTAAAAATGTCTCATTCACATGAAACAATCAAATAGTACGTTATAATAATAAAGGGCCTGGTTGTTAAATATCATTGCAGGTTTATACCGATTCACCTTCTTACTGCAAAAAAAAAAAAAAAAAAAAAACAACTGGGTGCATTCTTTAAATACAAATACCTGGAATGCCTATATTTCATGGCATTCATAATAATCCTGACTTTTGTGTCTTGCTGCTTCTTTGGTTTTCTTTTTTAACTGTCGCCCCAAGTTCTTTAATAAAAACTTATAAACGACTGTTTGAAGAGACAACTGTCTGAAGTAAATTCCGAACACTAGATGGTATGACAAGAACAGAAATGAAGACACCTGGGAAAGAACAAAACAAGGGCAAATCAAGCAAGAGAATTATTAATAGAAAATGGAGATTGACTGGGCAGACACTAAGAAAACCTGATGTCAACAGAGCAAGACAGGCACTGTTTTGGAACCCACAGTGGAAGAGAAAGACAGGGAGGTCCAGGAATACATGGAGAAGAGAAGTAAAGGAAACGCAGAAGAACATTTACAAAGACTCGAGAGAAGTAGAAAAAATGTTAAAGAATAGGGAGACCCTGTCGTGGTTGATGTCCCAAAAAAGGGGTCTAAAGGGATTTGATTGAAGTTTCTCCACTCCCAAAGTTGTATCCGTCTTCGTCTTTACTCTTTCATAAGAGTTTGTTAATATAAAAATGAGACAATGACATTGTTAATGTCCTGAGATAATGAAATGATTAATTCCTGAGATAATGAAACGATTAATGTCCTGAGATAATGAAATGATTAATGTCCTGAGATAATGAAACGATTAATGTCCTGAGATAATGAAATGATTAATGTCCTGAGATAATGAAACGATTAATGTCCTGAGATAATGAAATGATTAATGTCCTGAGATAATGAAATGATTAATGTCCTGAGATAATGAAACGATTAATGTCCTGAGATGATGAAATGATTAATGTCCTGAGATAATGAAACGATTAATGTCCTGAGATAATCTTCTTCTTCCTCTTTCCTTCCTCATTTGCCTTTCAGCGTTGAGGGGAAATATAATTTGCGGTCTTTTGTTCTTCTCCTCGCTTCTGCCGCTATGTTTCCTAGTGCTTTTAATATTCCATCGATCCATCTGTTTCGTGGTCGACCCTTGGGTCTGGTATTCTCGCAACGTTTGTTGAGGGATCATTGTGTTTATTTTTATAACTCTGCCTTGTCACGTGGCCAAACCATTTTATCTGTTGTTTCTTTATATATTTTATGGCGGGGGGAAAAGGGGGGGGGGGGGGGCTATTCCTAGCTTTTTTTTTTCTCAGTTCTTCATTTCTGATCTTGTCTCTCAGGCTGTTTCCTGTCATTCATCTGACACATTTAATCTCAGTAGAGGTTATTTTTCTTATTGTTCTTGTATTTAAGGTCAAAGGCGGGCATTGGTAGCACAACGTTGAGATGAAGATAATGTCCTAAGATAGTGAAATTATTAATGTCCTAAGTAGTGAAATTATTAATGTCCTAAGATAGTGAAATTATTAATGTCCTAAGATAGTGAAATTATTAATGTCCTAAGATAGTGAAATGATGAGTGTCATAAAAGAGATGACTCTGACTAAAAACTAAAGCTGCCTTGCAGGGAAGTCTAGGAAAACCAAAACTAGATAAGACATGTGAACTGATGGACCTGACCACAATGCGTAAAGTACAGTGCAATACAATCTGTTAATATTCGCAACGAAGGAAAGAGAGAAGGAAAAAAAACACTAAATTGATCTAACTGTCTTATGACCTCAAAGCGAGGTTCTACACAGAAAACGTTTCTCGAAGGCGCGTCTCCCAGCACCAAAGCTGGAAGTTGTCAGCGACCCACAGCTGATGGCTTGCGCTAGGATCGGTGAACCAAAACCATCCAGACCCTGCTCCACCTCTCCGCGGTGCCTCTAGTAACAGACTAACCTGTCTAGTCTGGCCGAGCGAGCAGGGATCGAAGAGGGAAGACAACCCGGTACTCAAAAATGCAGTGCTGAAGTCGGATGTGTTGGGCCGAAAGGCGCAAATATAACAGTTATACTGCAAACCACAACACAACGCAGACATGTCCACTTAACGTCCTTTTAAGGACGGTTAACGAAGAGGATTTATACAGTCTACGAATACTCTAGAATAGTTTAGTCATCGGGCGAACGTAAGCAAGCAGACTCTTATTTGCCACCCCTATCCTCTCTCTTTTAATCGCCTCGTTTTCTTCTTACACTAAGGAACACATCCTTTCGTATCCCCCCCCCCCATTTTTCTAATTTCTCAATGTTTGGTTCCTTTGGTCTAATTTAATCCTACCTGCCCTATTGCCTATTAATCTTTTGACCAGACTCTATGTAAATCCTGGTCATCGTCTTAACCGCCTTTCTTTCCGCCATTTATTTGGAGATGTGTTATTGTGTTTTCTGAATAGGATGTTTGTGTTTGTTTGATATACTTTGATGTACTGAAGGCTTTTGTCGAAACGTTGTAGCTTGTCTTGTCTTTCTCTTAGTCTAGCTGCTCATGCCATTTACTGTTTATTTTATATCTTAACTGTAGGGCAAAGTTATGTTGTCTTGTTGAAATATTTGAACTAGGTTGATATACATAACATACTCATACTGCTGTTTTACGGCGAGTTCAGCAAAGAAAAGTGACCACTCCGTGGACATAAGGTGACCATATTTTTGAAATCCCATTCCGGGACGGAATAATTTTACTTCAATTTTCCACCAATAAAATTACGTTTCTTCTTGCTGTCATTTTCAAGTGAATAATACATACATTTTCAAACATCTAATAATATAGACCTACAATACGCTATCAGGATAATCAGGAGATAAAAAAAAAACCAGTGATACTCACTTAAATTGAAGGTGAAACAGAGATGCTGTACTTTTCAGATGAGTGAATTTTCTGTAAAATGTCCTTCTTTTTATGCAGCATCTTATAAAATTCGACACATGTTCCCTCATAGTTCACTTTGGTGATCAACATGGCTTTTAAAGTTTCAACACCTAGTTGTGTTTTATCATTTGTCCACAAACTGTTCATCAGAGAAAACACTCGTTCTGTTGCAGCATTTGTTCCAGGTAGACACAAAAAGAACTCTGCCAACTTCAGAATATGTGAAACGGGCACATGATTGTTTCTGAAGTGGGAAGCTAGTTCAACCCAACGCTTGCTGGTAATATTTTATTAAGACTCCACTCACTAATTTTTTGTGAAGTAACGAACTGTTTCATGTAGACATATTCGTCATACATTTCATTTTCTGGAAAGTCGACTGAAGGCACTGTTTGACTCACTAAAGATGAAGACTTCTCAATATCTTCCCAATTTGGTGTTCTGTTCAGCATTACCCAGCTGTAAGACTCTAGGTTTTGAAAATTATTTGCAGCTCATTTCTTCAAATAACTTAAAGCTGTTTCATAAAATGCAGAAACACTGGCGTTAAACTTTTTCACATCATCACGTGGAAATCCTTCCATTTCCAGCTTTTTAAGGATTATCTGAACTCTTGATGGCAGGAAGCCGTCTTCCAGCTTGGACTCCAAGATAGTTTTCAACCTATTGATGTTGTCAATGACTTCAAATACAGTGACCATCTGTCCCTCTACTTTCTGCACTGCTTCGTGGAAAGAGGATGCCTGACTGTGAACCAAAATAAGCCATGCCTCAGACAGTGGGTTTTCAAAGAATTCCTGTATAAAAACTGGGCATCTGTCTTGAGATTTAAAATATGATTTTAGAGGCAGGAACATGTAAAGAACCCTTTCAACAGCAGGCAAGAGCGCAAGCCACCTAGTTTGTGCATAACTAGGTAATCATCTGGAAGTCTGTGTCGACAAACTGACAAAACTCCTTGAGACTTTCAACTCTAACTGTGTATGATTTGAAGTACAGATAAATTTTTGCAATAGTCATTTCAACATCAACAGGCAATACGTCTGCAGCTGCTCGAACAGTGTCGTGGAAAATATGGCAAGCACACCCAACACCTATCAAACTATGTCCAAGGTTTTCTTTCAGTTTTGTGAAAACATTGTTCTGTCCTTTTCTTTCAGCGCCCCCAAAATTAGAATTTGTGTTGTCTGCACATAATCCAACTACTTTCAGTTCTAAACCATTTTCAGTTAGACAGTCAATAAGAAAACTACTTACTATATCAGATGTTTCAGCCGGCAATGACTTCAACTCTAATATTTTAACTTTCAGTCCCTTATTGCGATCAAAGTATCTGACAAGCAAAGGAAAAATCTTGATTTCTTTGTGGTTGGAGGCATCTGTCAGTATGGAGATAAATGTTACGTTTTCTAGGTCACATCTCAACTCGTTTAGAGCATGGGGTGTGAACACATTCCGAATAATAGCTTCTGTTTTCGTACGTGCACAAGCAAATTTTGGTTCTAAAGTTACCTGAAGCAATTTTGATGTGCAGTCCATAGATCTAAACGTGTGATTGTGCATCACTGTATGATATGCAAAGGCACCTTCTGTAGCAGCTAACTGTTCTTCTTTGTCTCCAACCTGTTAAGCTCGAAAAAAAATTTGTCAACGACGAGCTTGATGCAGCAGTAGCGACGGCTCTCTTATGTTTATCACTATTTATGTGGCTCTTAATATCACCACGTCCACTATGGTTAATAGTAAACCCGGATGAACATATATTACATCTTGCAGTGAAGTCTGATGACGATGTAGACTTTTTTATAAAAGGGTATTCCTTTTGTAAATCTTGATTAAAACTGCAATTACGCTTCGGTGCCATTTTTTTGCGAAAGTGAAAGTGAAAGTTAGTAACACAACGAATATATAAGAGATTTTAAACTAGGAGCGCATTCTACTGTTTTGATATTAAACAAAATTGTCTACACAGCAACGGAATAATATTTTTTTTAATTGAAGAAATGTACGCCGTATACCAAAATGGCAAAATTGGTAAACGTTTGTGTCCCAAATTATTTTTATCAAATCCGGGACAAAAGCTAAAAAATATGCCAAAATCGGGACAAAACCGGTACGGCAGCTAATCCGGGACAAAGGTTCAAAAAATGTCAAATTCCGGGACTGTCCCGGACAATCCGGGACGAATGGTCACCTTAGTGGACAGCAACTCGAAAACTCAAGATGGTTCTAAGAAGCTCCACTATCGAAATCACTTCTTGATAAATCCTTGCGTAGATAGATGTACAGTTGGGTCATAGGATCGTTGGATGTACGGTTGGGTGGATGGATTGTTGGATAGATGTACAGTTGGGTCATAGGATCGTTGGATGTACGGTTGGGTGGATGGATTGTTGGATAGATGTACAGTTGGGTGGATGGATTGTTGGATAGATGTACAGTTGGGTGGATGGATTGTTGGATAGATGTACAGTTGGGTGGATGGATTGTTGGATAGATGCACGGTTGGATAGATGTACAGTTGGGTCATAGGATCGTTGGATGTACGGTTGGGTGGATGGATTGTTGGATAGATGTACAGTTGGGTGGATGGATTGTTGGATAGATGCACGGTTGGATAGATGTACAGTTGGGTGGATGGATTGTTGGATAGATGTACAGTTGGGTGGATGGATTGTTGGATAGATGTACAGTTGGGTGGATGGATTGTTGGATAGATGTACAGTTGGGTGGATGGATTGTTGGAGAGCTGTACAGTTGGGCCGATGGATCGTTGGATATACGGTTGGGTGGATGGATTGTTGGATAGATGTACAGTTGGATGGATGGATTGTTGGATAGATGTACGGTTGGGTGGATGGATTGTTGGATAGATGTACAGTTGGATGGATGGATTGTTGGATAGATGTACGGTTGGGTGGATGGATTGTTGGATAGATGTACGGTTGGGTGGATGGATTGTTGGATAGATGTACAGTTGGATGGATGGATTGTTGGATAGATGTACGGTTGGGTGGATGGACTGTTGGATAGATGTATGGTTGGGTCGATGGATTGTTGGATAGATGTACATTTGGATGGATGGATTGTTGGATAGATGTACGGTTGGGTCGATGGATTGTTGGATAGATGTACAGTTGGATGGATGGATTGTTGAATAGATTTACGGTTGGGTGGATGGATTGTTGGATAGATGTACAGTTGGATGGATAGATTGTTGGATAGATGTACGGTTGGGTGGATGGATTGTTGGATAGATGTACAGTTGGATGGATGGATTGTTGGATAGATGTACGGTTGGGTAGATGGATTGTTGGATAGATGTACGGTTGGGTGGATGGATTGTTGGATAGATGTACAGTTGGATGGATGGATTGTTGGATAGATGTACGGTTGGGTGGATGGACTATTAAGTGGATTTTGGATACGCTGTATAAAACAACTAAAAATATTGCCCTGAATCCGCAGCCATGACCAGACTTCACAGCTTTCCTGTCAATGTTGGAGATGTCAGACGAAGCGCTACGTAGGAATAACAAAAAAAAGACATCCCAACCAACACAACACCGGTATCGTTAGTCGCTAAACATGGATGGATATTCTTCAAGAGATTTGTGGACTTATTGCTTTCTATGTTCTATGAGGATGACCTGTCGACTAAACTAAACTAAACTAAACTAAACTAAGTGAAAAAAAGTAAGTAAAGTACCCCCGTCACGCCAAGTGGCGTATATTGAATATGGTGTTAGTGACCATACATTTTACAGACCTTCGGCACATGATTTTTGGGGTAATGTGGTCGGCATTACGCCCGTGCCGATCCACTTTCCCAGAAAAAAATCCGGTACCCATTAAAGGCTGGGTGAATCCGGAAGCCGTCGGTTGGGATTGGACTCTACCCCTTGTCCTTTGTAGTCCAGTTCACTAACCACTTTGCTATCGCGGCTCCCAAAAACTAAACTAAACTAAAACTAAATTAACTAAACTAAACTTAAACTAAACCAAACTAAAACTAAATTAACTAAACTAAACTTAAACTAAACTAACTAAACTAAACTAAAACTAAACTAAACTAAACTTAAACTAAACTAAACTAAACTTAAACTAAACTAAACTAAAACTAAATTAACTAAACTAAACTTAAACTAAACTAAACTTAAACTAAATTAACTAAACTAAAACTAAACTAACTAAACTAAACTTAAACTAAACTAAACTAAAACTAAATTAACTAAACTAAACTTAAACTAAACTAAACTAAAACTAAATTAACTAAACTAAACTTAAACTAAACTAACTAAACTAAACTAAACTAAACTAAAACTAAACTAAACTAAACTAAACATAGACTGCAAATTGATGGATATTTGGACTTGTAGATATAAATGAGAATGGAGAGATATTCTTGAACTTCTGTGCTCTTAATCAAAGGAGCCTTGGAGTTACAATATTCCAACATAAAAGAATACATAAAGCTACATGGGTGTCACAGATCATAGAACGAAGAATCAAATTGACCACATATGTATTAATACTAAGTTTAAGTCATCCTTACAGGATGTAAAAGTATATAGAGGGGCAGATATAGCTTCAGATCATCATATTCTGTTAGCCAAACTTAAAATTAAATTAAAAAGGTATGCTACAACGAATAAGGGTAGAAAGTATTTCAATGTAGGGTTTCTTAAAGAACAAGGAATTAAAGATAAATTTGCAGTCGCAATATTAAACAAATACCAAGTCCTGCAAGAACTAGAAAATACAATAAACATAGAAGATCATTGGAAACAGGTAAAGGATATATGGAAAGAGACATGCGAAGAAACGCTGGGGGAAAAGAGAACAGCAGAATAAGGCGTGAATGACAGCAGAGACCCTGGAGAAAATTAAAGAAAGAAAGAATAAGAAAGCAGACATAAATAAAAGCAAAACAAGAAGTAATAAAGCCAAGACACAGGAAGCTTACACAGAGGTGAACAAAGAAGTGAGAAGATGCATTAAAAGGGATAAGAGGAAATATATAGATGAACTAGCTAAAGAGGCAGAGAAAGCAGCAAATAAAGGGAATATGAAAGAACTGTACAACAGCACAAAGAAATGAAGTGGAAAATACAAACAGATCAATGCCTTTATTAAAGATAAGAAAGGAAATGTGCTTAGTAATATAAGGGAACAAATGGAGAGATGGAAAGAGCACTTTGAAGAACTTTTGAACAGACCCGACTCAAATAACCCTCTAGATATACTACCAGCAGAAGAAGAGTTACACATTAACTGTGGAAAACCAAGCAAAGAAGAAACAATGAAAGCCATCAAACTATTAAAAAATGGTAAAGCCACAGGACCAGATGAAATTCCTTCGGAAGCCATCAAAGCAGATATTAACACCTCTACCAAGATATTACATAATCTGTTAGATAAAATTTGGGAGAGGGAAGAAATACCTAAAGACTGTAAAGAAGGTTATATGATCAAACTACCAAAGAAAGGAAGTTTACAGGAGTGCACAAATTATATGGGAATTATGCTACCATCAGTGCCAGGAAAAATATTAAGCAGAATCATTCTGGAGAGACTAAAAGAGGCCATAGAGAAACATTTGAGAGATGAACAAGCAGGTTTTATGAAGAACAGTTCATGTGCTGATCAAATAACTACACTACGTATAATAGTTGAACAAAGTTTAGAACTACAGTCCCCACATTATATTGGATTCATAGATTACGAAAAGGCATTTGATAGTTTAGACAGAGGAATGATTTGGAAGTTGTTGAGTCATTACGGAATCCCCACACAATTTATTAATCTGATAAGAACAATGTATGAAGGAATGAAATATAGTGTGGTGCAGGAAGGGCAGCTTACAGAAGCATTTGAAATAAGAACAGGAGTAAGGCAGGGATGCCTTCTATCTCCATTTCTCTTTCTATTGGCCATACATTGTATTATGAAAGTAACTCAAAACAACAGAAATGGAATTCAGTCGTCACTGACCAAACAACTTGATGATTTAGACTTTGCTGATGACATAGCTCTCCAATCACACAGCCATCAACAGATGCAGGATAAAATGAGCATACTTGATGAGAGATCATAACAGATGGGACTGAAAATTAACAGAGATAAGATCAACATTATGAGAATTAATGCAGTTGGCAATAACCAAATAAAAATAGGAGTAATACCTCTACTAGATATACAATCTTACAGATATCAAGGCAGTTATATAGACAAAGAGGGAGGTACAGAAAATGATACCAAAAATAAGGATATCAAAAGCAAGAGGAGCATGTGTTGCACTGGGAAACATGGAAGTTCAAAGAAATTAGGTTAAATACAAAAATACAGGGTGTCCGGTTAGCGCAATCGATAGGCGGTTGGCTTACCACGGCAACAGCCGGGGTTCGTACCCTGGCGAGGACACCTGGGTTTTACTAATTCCCTAAAAATTAGTGGGAGCCGCGATAGCTCAGTGGTTAGTGAACTGGACTACTACGGACAAGGGGTAGGGTTCGATCTCAACCGACGGCTCCGGGTTCACCCAGCCTTAAATGGGTACCAGATTTTTTCTGGGAAAGTAAAAGCAGCACGGGCGTAATACCGACCACATTACCCCAAAAGTCATGTGCTGAAGGTCTGTAAAATATAGGGTCACTAACACCATATTTCCCTATACGCCACTTGGCGTGACGGGGGGTACTTTACTTTTTTTTACAAAAATACAAATTTTCAACTCCATTGTCAAGTCAATATTATTATATGGCTGTGAAACATGGAGAGAGAGCAACAAAAATGACAATTATGAAGATACAAACCTTCATTAATGGATGACTACGCAGAATAAAAGGATGGAAATGGCAGGACAGAATTACTAACATAGAATTATAGAAATGTACCAGTCAAACACCAGTGGATACAGAGATGCAGCGAAGACGATGAAGCTGGATAGGCCACACACTGTTGAAGCCAACTGAGAGTATTACACAATAGGCCCTATTTTGGAATCCCCAGAGAAAAAGACAAAAAGGAAGACCAAGGAATTCTTGGAGAAGACAGATAGAAGCAGAGATGAAGATGATGGGGAAGACATGGGATGATCTTAAAAGAATGGCAAAAAGCAGAACGGCTTGGAAAGTATTTGTTGAAGACCTATGCTCCACTGGGAGCTAAAAAGGTAGAAGAAGAAGAAACCAAACTAAACATAGACAGCAAATTGATGGATAAATGGACTGTTAAATTCATTGTATTTGTTGCCGACGTGTTCTTCTATTTAGTAAAAAAAAAGACACAAGTATTAACATAAATTTAGATTATGTGTCTGACATGCGAACTGCAAACACACTTAGAGAACACATGGAGCACATTATAACAAACAAACAAAAACATAACGAATATATAACACGTTTTATACTCACATCATTATCCGTGGACCGAAATTTCTTTGTCTGAAAACTACGCCATCTTGACAGAAAATTCACATCAGTTTTTAAAGATATGAACATCAAATTTCTGAGAATGTCCTTGCTGTCATCAACACTCCACACTGCCACAGAAACTGCATGAAGTAAGCAGTTTCCATCTTCTGTGAATATATTCAGGTTTATTTCACGTATATAACTTTTCTTGCTGACAACTTAACGATTAGTTAGTCTGTAACAAGGTGTAGTTTAGTCGACATGTCATTCTCATTGAGTATCGGAGTCTATATGTGTTCAGATCTCGCCCTAAGTATATCCCTTAACATGTAACGAATAGCGATTTCGGTGTTGTGTTGGTTTACAAGCCTTCTTTGACTTCCCGTGTACAGCTCCCGTTTGGTATCTGCCACCTTGATTGGTGCAGTGCCAATGTATCTGTATCTTCATGATTGTTTTTTTATTTGTTCTCCATGTTTCACAGCCATATAAGACTGACTTAACATTGGAGTTGAAAAATTCTAATTTTAGTATTTAACCTAATTTCTTTGGACTTCCATGTTTCCCAGCGCAACAAATGCTCCTCTTGGTATATGGCAGTATATACGACTACATATATGAGTACAAGATATTAGTTTTATATGTCAGTTTGTTACACGTTTTAACATACCTCTTGCCCGTCGCATTGTCCCATCTCGCATTCAGTACGATTAACTATTATTACGATGCAAATCAAGGGTGTCCGGTTAGCGCAATCGATAGGCGGTTGGCTTACCACAGCAACAGCCGGGGTTCGTACCCTGGCGAGGACACCTGGGTTTTACTAATTCCCTAAAAATTAGTGGGAGCCGCGATAGCTCAGTGGTTAGTGAACTGGACTACTACGGACAAGGGGTAGGGTTCGATCCCAACCGACGGCCCGGGTTCACCCAGCCTTAAATGGGTACCGGATTTTTTCTGGGAAAGTAAAGCAGCACGGGCGTAATACCGACCACATTACCCCAAAAATCATGTGCTGTGAAGGTCTGTAAAATATAGGGTCACTAACACCATATTTCTCTATACGCCACTTGGCGTGACGGGGGGTACTTTACTTACTTTTTACGATGCAAATCAACAGATTGAGATAGACTATATTTTTAATCTAATGGTCCAGTACATCCATCATTAGCACTTATTTGTTTGTGAGCTTTTTTGTTTTCTTGATCTCGCTGAAATTCTGCAGTTATTTGTAACCGGAGTAGTCTCTCCTGGACTTTCCTTAAAGGGGTGTAATCAGGTTTTTCTGCTTTTTGATTTGAATGTCCGCCGAAGTTAACTTGCTTCTCTGCTCCTGCATGGATTTACATATAAATATATATTAAGGACCGTCCTCTCCAACTTTTGTTTTGTTGCAGGGAAATGCACTTTCATCGCTTGTCCTGTTTTTATTTTCCAAACAATCTTTAAAAGGTCAAGTACCATGGTTAAGCTGTCTCCACATGAAAGTTGTCTTCCACAAAACGTCACTTGAGTCCTTGTCAGCGTACTCTCTGCCTGAGGTATATCCTAGTCTACCGCTAAATACTATCAAGGAGCAAGTGGAGGGGTGTAACATACACTCCTACAATAAACGTGGAAAGCAAGATAACAATTGGGGCTAGGCGTGGACGTGAGAATTTAATTTGGGAGTGGCTCCAGACAGCAGGAGGAAGACACTATGTCAACGAACAATAATATGCGTTGGTAGATAAACAGAAACCGCAAATGACGAGAATGTCAATAGAAAATCTTACTCTCTGAACAAACACACTCAGAAGATGCAGGATACACTTAGAGACCAACGTTCAAAGAGGCAGATACGCTGCGAGATAGACACTCACACAGAGAGAGACTCACACTGGCAGAGATGTCGAGAGATAAGGACAGAGACACTCACGCTGAGAGAACTAGTTTAGTTAAACAAGACGTTCGAGTGAGGTCAATAGTAGATAAAGTGAATAGATTAACTCATCTAGAAGTTACACGGGACTTGTGTATAGATAGCGAAAAGCATAGCTTGTGATGTGTTAAATGATTCTAGAGGAGTGTGTGATTCAGCGGTCAGCCAAACTGCCAAGTAATCTTGATACTGACGGTAGTATAAAGTGACGAGACCAACAGAAACGGACAACAAAATAAGGATAAACTCTGCTACATCAAGAATGAACGGGACAAGTAAGTCAAAGAGAGATAAGAAGAAAACTAGGAAATGAGATGATAAAATAAAAGGAAGATGTACTACATATAAAGGGAAAAAAGAGAATCTGATATATTTGAATAAATAAATCTGATATGGTCCGGAACACGGTGTGGATGACTGAAGTCGAATGTGAATGTGATGAGACGAGAGAGGGGGAGGGGATAAACGTCACGTGATTAGACGAGATGCCTGATAGTAGTCGCAGGTGATAACAAGGTGTGAGTGGTGGTCAAGAACTAAACGGGTATCTGCTGAGAAAGAGCAACGTATACTAGGGCGTGAAAACATGAGCAAACAAAGCTAGACGAGCCATCGGGCAACAAGGGAAAGAATTCGGCGTTATGGGGGATCATGGAAAGATCGGTGTAATCAACGGGTGCGATCTACAAGGCGGGATGGGATGGTGTGTCTGAAGGGTCTAATATAATGGCAGCTATGTGAAAATGGAAGTTAAAAAAGAGGAAGGTAGTACTAGAATATACAGTGAAAGAGAAGAATTAGGTAGAATATGTATTAGTAAGAATTCTAAGTTGGTAAAGAGGGATCATGACTCTTGTAGATGGGTGTCAACGTACCTACAGATATATAGTGTAGACCCGGAGTATAGACGGCGAAATCTTATCAGGGTGTAAGAGGCTTAAATGGGAGAAGGGAAGGAGAGAATTGAGAGGAAGTGGGGAATCAGAAAGGAGAGGGGAATAGAAGGAAAGGGGAGGGGAAGAAAATGGGCGAGAGAGGGGTTTTTTGTTTGCCCGTGAGGAAAGGACACATTGATTCCCCGTGGGGTGAGGAAACCCATGCGCCGATCAGACGATTCTCTAATGTGAATCGGCTCGCGGTTGTCAGAAGACCATGACACCAGGCCAGTGACTTGGACATCCACCTTACCCTGATGGCCATTAGAGTTGAAGTGGGACACTAACGGGGTAACTGCGTCTCGATTGATGTCATACACATGTTCGCGGTATCTATCTGTTGTTGAGGCGGCGACGTGATTCGCCTATGTAGGTCATCTTACACACACCCCACCACTTGCTCCTTGCTGCCAACTTTACAGCAGCACTGCAATTACTTGCCTGTTCCCTAGAAACTATAACTATTAGCTCATGTTAATAATTACTGCCTGTTCCCTATAAACTATAACTATCAGCTCATGTTAATAATTACTTGCCTGTTCCCTAGAAACTATAACTATTAGCTCATGTTAATAATTACTTGCCTGTTCCTAGAAACTATAACTATTAGCTCATGCTAATAATTACTTGCCTGTTCTCTAGAAACTATAACTATTAGCTCATGTTAATAATTACTTGCTTCTGCATTTTAAATCATGTCATTAAATCTGTGCTTATTTTACGTGTTCTCTGCAGATATACTCGCGGCCCTGCGTAGTATGTAATATTTTATATTTGAGCTTATCTGCATTTTTAATCCTGCATGTTTACTACAGACATTACAGTTATATGTCACGTGAAAAAAAAAATAAAACCCTTCAGACCCCTTTTTGGGAGCATAGGCCGCATACAATGTCTCTTTATCCATTCCCTTTCTTGAGAATTTTCTATATTTCCTGCCAATCTAAGCCGATGTCACTTAGCATATAAAGTAAGATGGAATAACTCGCAAGTAAATAAAAGCCTTACAATTAAACTATATCGCTCCTTTAATATTTTTTTCAGGTAATTTTAAAATAGAACTACAAGAATACAATAAAAAAAACTAGTATGGAGAAAAATATCAATACGGAAATCATTACAAAGACCAGAGGGATGTAATTGTAAGTGTTGGGTATGCTATGAGAAGGGCTGTGCTAGAGAACAAAGTGTGAACAGGTAAAACTGAATGGAAACGAGACAGAAGATGATGAAGAGACAATTATACTGGCTATCATAACGAGATAGATTGAAGAAAATAAAAAAGAAGTGATGGGCGGCATTATCTGGACAAGAGATTGCGGAGATAAACAATAACCCACTTCATTTTTTTAAAATAGATCAATAATCACTTACTTGGTACTTTGACGGCGTGGAGCCTTATAGTTTGTGAGAATCTGTTCAAAGTTAGACGTTTCTCCAGATAAGTCGTCATCTCTTCATCAAGGACATCCTTCACGTAGGAAGGTCTCGTTGCCAAGGGCAACTTCTCCAGAGAAGGTAGTAGACAGTCGAAAAAACTGTAATCTCCTTTAAAAGTATACAGCTTGGCCTGTCCCTCTCTGCTGTAGTCAATCTCACCTACGACTCGTCGCAGGAGTTCATTCTTTCTTGGAGATACGGATAGTAGTTGGAACATGACAAATTCTGGTCTGATCTCAAATGTGAACTCAAGTCTGTAATCAGAAAGATTAAACTTTAATGCTCAATGCGCCTAACTATATATAATCACCATCTAAAATATTAAACTTTAATACTCAATGCGCCTAACTATATATAATCACCATTTAAAAGATTAAACTTTAATACTCAATGCGCCTAACTATATATAATCACCATCAAAAAGATTAAATTGTAATACTCAATGCGCCTAACTATATATAATCACCATCTAAAAGATTAAATTGTAATACTCAAAGCGCCTAACTATATAAAATCACCATCTAAAAGATTAAATTGTTAAACTCAAAGCGCCTAACTATATAAAATCACCATCTAAAAGATTTAATTGTTAAACTCAAAGCGCCTAACTATATAAAATCACCATCTAAAAGATTAAATTATAATACTCAAAGCGCCTAACTATATAAAATCACCATCTACAAGATTAAATTGTAATACTTAATGCGCCTAACTATATGAAAAACAAAAACATATGAAAACAAGTATTGCGCCTGCTGGCAAAGGTGATAATGTCTCATTGCAACTTTCCTTCTCTGCGGTGTTTAATAAATCTGTTGTTAACTTCCTCCTACCAAGACAGTATTTAAATCGGCTTATATTTTTTCTCTCTGTCTCTATTAAAAAAAAATATTTTCTCTCTTTATCATTTCTTTCCTCATATTCTTCCAGTTGCACGAAGTATTCCGTCTCCTTGCCATGACATGAACAAAATAACGACAGTCGGTTTCTTCTGATGTCGATAATAAACTTTGTGTGTTTTTACCTCTTTTTACAGGTTCCTTGTTACTCTTTATTTACAGGTTCATGATATTCTCAACATCCTTTTGTTAAAACATATTTATCGTATTCCCTAACAATGTTCATGTCTGTTGTCCTTCTCTATGTCAAGACCGTCTCATTTTTTAAATTTCATCGTAAAAATAAAAGTGGGTTACTTATCTTTCTCATTCTCTACAGTGCAGCCTTTGCCTGAGCTATTCTGCTCCTCATCTCAGGTGTCCGAACTAAACTTAACATCGTTCCCGTGTATTTGAACTCGTTGACTTGTTACAATGTTTTCCCATTTACCATCATGGAGATGCCAGGATTAAACATTAATGGATATATAATCAATAATCTAAGACATACTTGATGATACCGTTTCAATGGCAGGAAATACAGAAGACAAATAATGAACAAACAAAATAAAGACAATCAAAGAATATGGATTGGAAATAAAAATTAAAAAGATTAAAACTATAATTATTATAAGAGAAAATGCACAAAATATGCAAGGAAATATTGAATTTGATGAAAAAAAAACAGAAAGAAGAATATAGCTATCTTAAACATATAACAAATAATGGAAAATGTAAGACAGAAATATACAATTGAACAAGAATGGCAAAACCCAATTTTAACAACATGAAAAATATAGTCACATCAAAACAAATAACTTAAGAACCAACCTACGAGTTGCAAAACGCTTAATTTACTCAACATTCCTGTATGGTGCAGAAACATGGACAATAAATAAGAAAACAGAGCAAACAATTTACGCCTTTGAAATGTGGATCTACAGGAAAATGGGGATACTTGGATGAAAGGAAAAAAAGACAAAGAAGGCAATTCTGAATCAGCTAAATATGAAACAAAAATAACTGCTTATAGTCCGTTCAGATTCGTTTGCCGAGATGTTATGATTTATAATTCAAAAAGTTCTTGATGATTTCACATGATTTTTGGCATACGGTGTTAAAATGTCCATGTCACGAGAACATATGTGTTACTCGATGTCTAGCTATAACGGTTTCTTAAAGCGGCGAATTCCTTTGATCTTTGCCCATGTAACTATTATTTTGACCCTAATCAAAATGTTTTACAGTAATCTAGTGCAACGATGACCCATAGGCGTGTCCATAAAATTTTACTTGGTGGCAAGTATACAAATTTTAAATTATATATAGAACTTTTGTTCGTAGAGTCAATTTGATATAGTTCCATGCTCTTGGTGTGAGTTTCCCAAATGTTGTCGCTGCCTTTCAAATACGTACATTTAGTTCCTCATCTAAGGAAAGTGTGGCTGTAATAGTGGATCCAAGATAGCTGAACTTCTGTACTGACTCAAGCAGGCTTCCATTCAAAGTAATGGTTGTTGGTTTGCTTATAACATATTTTGATTGCTTGGGTGGTCTTGAGCAATAAACTGTTTAACAAATCAACTAGGAAAGTTTGCAAATCAAACTATTTATCTGTAGACTTAATCAGAGTAATGATCATTCAGAATCAGACGAGTCAAATAGGTCGATTACTGCTTTCGGCTGAACAAACAACAAACCATCCTTTTTCCAATATTCCTCTTCTTGTCGTAACACATGATCCTCACATTTTACCCAGTAGTCTTTATTTATATTTGATAGAGCCTGATTTGTAAGTGTCTCAACATCGCATAATTTGAAAGTTTTATTTGTATTTGCTACGTGTCCTTTAACTTTTGCCCAAACTAGTTCTATAGGATTTAAGTGTGCATGATATGGAGGTAGTCTCAAACATCTATGGCCATGTTCTTGAATTAACTTGTCTATTTTAAATATCTTTGTACGTTGTGTCTGTTTTACAAGGCTAAGCAATTCGGGTTTCAAGTAGCTGTCGTTAACTTGTTTGTGTTCTTTTATGAGCCACGTTTTGATTGCATCTTTTGTACTTGATGATGTTGGGATTCTATCTTCTACGTTAACTACGTTATGGTATGAAGCATTGTCCATTATCAGACAAGAAGGTCGATCTAATATTGGAAGGATACTTTTCTCGATCCAGTCTTTAAATATGTGCCCATTCATTTCGGAGTGGTAGTCTCTATTGTCTATGGATTTTGAAATGAAAACGAGATGAGCATTCTGCAACAACCCATTATGTCTGCTACCTGCATGTGCAACTATCAAACGTTGCCCTTTACTGCTTGGTACTGATCTTTTAATACTTCCATCTGCTAACTGTCATTCCTTTTCATTTGTATGATGAGCGTTGATCCAAGTTTCATCTAAATAAACAATATCATAATCATTTTCGCGCATTTCCTTCACTTCACGTAAGTACTTGCTTCTAAGAGCTACTAGATGTGGCTTCTCACAAATAATGTTTTTTCCACCAGCATACTTTCTAAAGGTGAAGCCTGCACTTGTTAATATTTTCCATAATGAAGTTTTTGATATTTCAATGTCGTTGTTAGTTTTCAGCCAAAGCTTCAACTTTCTAAGTGTCACTTCTTCGTTTATATCAAACATTCGACAGATTTCTCTTTTTGCTAGGTCCTTATCAAAACTTTCTAACGTTTCTTTCCTTCCTTGCTTTCTTGCATTTGTTGGCAATAAATATCCGCTTCCTTTAACTATTCGATCAAATGAACGTTTACACAAACCTAAAATATGCATTGTTCTCTTCTCAGGGTTTGATAAAGAACAATAAAGATGTCCCTTTTTACGCTCTCTGCAGAAGTATTGATAAATCTTTATAGCAATGTTATGCTCAGTAAAATATTTTGCCTTTATATTCATTCTCACATAGACTTGCAGAAGATAATATGGATAGTGCCGCCTCCTTTCTGTAAATATTGAGATTTGCCTCTGAATTATGACTCGAACTCGAGTCTACGGCCGTGATTTTGACGTCACATAATTTCCGGTTTCGGCTAAAATGTCATTTTGTGCTAAACGGGAAATTTCATATGTGACATTTCTTTATAAAAATTTATAGTGGAAACATAACTATTTTAGGACGGTGCGCATTCAGCCGTGAAGGTCATGCCTATATGCTAAAGAATCAGCTGTGAGATGTAAGCATCTACATAATCCCGCCGGTGTTTATAATATCGATTAACTTTTTTTTAATATAGGTTAAATAAGGCATATTTGAAACTGGATCACATTTCTTTGATAAAAAAATATTTTTATAGCGACATTAGTATTCTAAACCTAACTTCAAAAGATCAATGCAAATGAACAATAAGTTTTTGAAAAAAATAAATTAATGTCTAGGCAAACGAATCTGAACGGACTATAACACAATTGGAAAAAGACAAAGAAGGCAATTCTGAATCAGCTAAATATGAAACAAAAAACTGCTTAACACAATTGGAAAAAGACAACTGAAATTGTTTGGACATGTGATGAGACATAATATCTTTCCAAAAGTTATCTTGGAAGGGAAGGTACAAGGCAGACGAGGTAGTGGCAGACAAAGACTAAAGTGGACTGATAACATCTAAAGGTGGCTAGGAGAACCCGGGACTACGTGTGCCATCAAGACAAGAGACAGAGTGAAATGGCGCCCATGGTTGGCAACTTTTGATGTGGAGACGGCACCCAATTAATGCATGAATTTAAGTTAAGCTTTCCGTAGAAGTGTTTTTCTCTTTGTTATATTTTTGACAAAACCTGTTCATCACTATAATGTATAACATTTCCTGTTACTCATTTCTACTCTACAGTCGTTAAGGCTGTGTCATCAGCATATCTCAGGTTGTTTATATTATGATCACCGACCAACAGTCCAGATGTGTCCCTCATAGATTCTATTATGATCTCACTATATAGATGAAATAAATCTTAGTGCACAGCCTTGCATTTTAAAAAAATCTGTTGAGACATTCGCAATCGATTACCCAAAGAGATGTCCACCAGCCCCTGCTCTACAAGCATCCATCCACTCATTGTCTGCTGATGGCGGTCTGACCAGCGAACCAAAGCGTATTGTACCTTCCCCGGGCTTTATAACACACGTAGTAGTATGATCAAGATGGGTGGGATCAAAGAGGGACGGCAACTTAAAAATGTCATGCTGAAATCGGATATAAAAGTAGTAAAGTGCCCCCGTCACGCCAAGTGGCGTATAGGGAACATGGTGTTAGTGACCATACATTTTACAGACCTTCAGCACGTGATTTTTGGGGTAATGTGGTCGGTATTACACCCGTGCTGCTTTACTTTCCCAGAAAAAAATCCGGTGCCCATTAAAGGCTGGGTGAACCAGGGAGCCGTCGGTTGGGATCGAACCCTACCTCTTGTCCTTTGTAGTCCAGTTCGCCAACCACTGAGCTATCGCGGCTCCCAAGAAATCGGATATGGTGTACCCAAAAGCGGATATACCACAACTAGCAGTAAACTGCAACACATCGTATATATTTCACTTAACATCAATTAAAGACCACCCAGATCCTAGTCTCTCTCAAGGTCTAGAAGTCAGTCAAATGCATAATTGCCATTTCTTATGGCTGGTTTTTTTTTTTGTCATTACAAGTTTTTGAGGGACGAAGAGATATTGGTTATGGAAGGCCTCGGTATCACAGCAAACGAATTAAAATCCATAATTGCTCAACCGCCCGTGCCAGTGGAATCATCAGAATTACTAATTCATATCCCAAACAAAGAAAGGTAACTGTAGTCCCCATCGTAGCAGTCTCAGCACACGCCAAAAGACATAAGGCGAAACCGCGCAGAAAGTGAACACAGCCAACTGTTCCCCGTCATACGATATCATCATTCATCGTAAACAAGCGGGATATCGAAGCAGGATCAAAACGGATGAGACACACAGCTCACGGTGTGCACAGAGCACTTAACTCAGTAGCTCCTGCAACAAGCCGGACTTGGAATATGAGGAAACTGCAAGAAGGAACACTTTTCAGACATAGCCTTCAATGGTTCCTGCCGCCTATCCACCATATACGAAGAGATAGAGGGAAGCAAAGAGAAAAAATACCAGACAGCTTATGAGAATGGCTTGGCAGTAGGGCAACAATATAATTGCTAAATAATTGTCGAGATCGAAAGTTGTGGAGAGACATGATCACCTATGCCAGCAAGCCCGGTACTTGATGATGATGATGATGACAATTTTTTATTATTATCAAATCTTTGTCAACAACTATACTTTAAAAATTGTTGATAATTCTTTGATGTTTTAACTTTGTCAACAACTATACTTTAAAAATTGTTGATAATTCTTTGATGTTTTAACTTTGTCTAATGTCTTGGCATAGTTTATAAAACATAAAAGTTCGATATGTATTCAAGTCTATGGCGCTTTCTTCTATGTTTCTAAAATATAACAATACTAATAATAATACAAGATAATAATAATAGATAAAGGTTGCCCTATAGTAACTGCTGTTTGTTAATGAAGTGTTCGTGGCTTCATCGTATTACACTTGAACTTTATCAGATGGAGTGGCCTGGTTCTTCTCCTTCCTAGAGATTATCTCTACCACCCAACAACGGGCTGGGTGGGCCTCGAGTGCCCGAGAGGTAGGTACATTGTTCTTGTTTCAACTGGCATTTGAATCCCGAACCTTCATATCGGCAAGCGAGTGAACTTACCACTAATCAAGAAGCTGTCAATAGTTGTCTTCAGTCTCTCATAAAGATACAGTGGATAAAAACGATTGTTTGCCATTCGTCACCTTCCCTCCTTCTCTAATTATATATATATATAGATATATAGATATTTGTATTTTTTTTAAAACGGACGTACAGACAGATCATATTATGTAGGTAAGTAAATAAATGTTTAAATAAACTTACAGTCAGACAGATATACAAGACAGATTTACAGACAGTCATATATAGTATATATGGCCCTTTTCGTCTTGTCAGACGGTCTAATGGAGACTATTGTGTATTTTTTCAGGTTTTGCTTTTGTCGAACAGCTTCTCTCGTGGCTAATACTACCAATGTTTGACAAACACATGCGGCCACAGAATGAACAAGTCAGGCCCACTGGTCCACAGGTTTTCCATCCCTTTTTCATGAGTCTTTTTTCTTCAAAGTTTTGCCTTAACACAGTCTCAAAAAATTATACCGTTCTTTATACATGCTCTTCATGATGTTCGATAACTTGCCAGATGTTCCCAGTCATTTTCACATATGGAGAAGTCATTCAGAGATGATTTACAGATATCTCTATATCGTAGTTTAGTTCTGCCGATTTGTCTTTCCGTGTGTTAGTTCACCATATAGTATTTGCCTGGGAATGTGTTTTGCTCCCATTCGCTGGACGTACCCCAGAATAGTGAGAAACACAGATTTAAACATGAACTTTAATCTCTAACGTGACGTTTCAACAATAAAAAACCGCACCTATTTGACTGTACACTCTGCTGCATGTCTCTTATATACACACAATAAACAAGCTGTTGACAATCAATAATTATAATGCAAATGTATTTATATATATCCAGCACAAACCGCATGTTTGTTGCATGAGTCACGGGTCGTTAGTGGTCGGAATGTTACCCAAATGGTGATTATCTGTTCAGATTTCATCAGACACACAGAAAGATAGAAAGATGCATAGAAAAATGGAGAGACACATAGAAAGATGGAGAGACACATAGAAAGATAGAAAGATGGAGGGGCACATAGAAAGATACGTAGAAAGATAGAGAGACACATAGAAAGATACATAGAAAGATGGAGAGACACATAGAAAGATAGAAAGATACATAGAAGGATGGAGAGACACATAGATAGATACATAGAAAGATAGAGAGACACATAGAAAGATGGAGAGACACAGAAATATGGAGAGACACATAGAAAGATGGAGAGACACAGATATATGGAGAGACACAAAGAAAGATAGAGAGATACACAGACAGATGGAGAGACACATAGAAAGATGGAGAGACACATAGTAATATAGAGAGACACTTAGAAAGATAGGGAGCCACATGGGAAGATAGATACATATAGAAAGATAGAGAAACGCATAGAAAGATAGAGAAACACTTAGAAAGATACAGAAAGTGTGGGCCATGGGGGTCAAACAGTGTGGTCAAAAAAGATCGCGTATAAGCAGTTAGTTTAGTCAACAAATCATTGCACATTGCATTTATCCATATATCACCATCATGTGCCATACCGGTAGGCGTAGGCGATCATGTCATTTTACAATTTTCTATCCACATTGCATCGTATCAATTCTTTTGTTGACTGGTTTCCATGCCATGATACCAAGTTACCTATAATTCTTATGGCTGCTGTTTGTTGCCAGTACATGTTTTTTTTAATGATTCTCAGATCCTTGCCATCAATGTTTAATTTCTCCAGCATATTGATTATTTCCACATGCATTACATTGTCAAATGCTTTTGTGTAGCTTATAAAGCACGTATGTAGATCTTTCTTTACATCAATAACTCTTTCTATTAATGTTCTCAGGATGTATATTGAACTATTGGTGCCCTTTCCTTCCACAAATCCACATTCTTCTTCACTTATTTATGGTTTTATTTTGTTCCTTACACGTCTCATGATGACTATTAGTAATATTTTCGTCATATGGCTCATAAGACTAATAGTGCAATGGTCTTCACAATCAGTGATGCCTGACTTCTTCGGTATGGCTACAAAGATATATTTTAGCAGATCTTTGGGTATGTCTCCACTGTTATATATGTCATTGAGTAGTTTTGCTATTACTAGTACTGCCAGCTCTCCTAATGCATTTAACTTTTCGATTGTAATATTGTTGGTACCATGTCTGCTGGCGTAGGTGATCATGTCTCTCCACAACTTTCGATCTCGACAGTTATTTATCATTTCTGTTGTTGACCTTCTGCCAAGCCATTCTCTTAAGCTGTCTGGGGTACTACAGTAACTATAGTAGCCCAGATATTAAAAACAAAGTTTTACGTTCTATGTTACGAGCTGGTATTTTTAAAATTATTGTATTACTTCTGTTGTCTATGGTCTAATTTCCAATATTAGGAAAAAAACAATCATCATTTTTGGCCATGTAATGAGAAGAGAACAACTGGAATATATTGTAACAACTGGAAAAATTGAGGGACGAAGAGATAGAGAGAAGCAAAGATAAAAAAAATACCAGATAGCTTAAGAGAATGGCTTGGCAGAAGGTCAACAACAGAAATGATAAATAACTGTCGAGATAGAAAGTTGTGGACATGATCACCTACGCCAGCAGGCCCGGTACTTGATGATGTTGTCTATGGAACTGCCCCCCTATCCCACCTCCACGTTATTACGGCTGGACATATTTCGGGCGAGTCTAATCAACAATTAGGGATCTAGGAAGAAAGGCAAGCCAGATCCCCAAAATACCGCGCGAGGTCAGATTTACTTGAGTTGACTGAAAGGTGCCTGTATCCATAATCATCATCAAGTACCGGGCCTGCTGGCATAGGTGATCATGTCTCTCCAAAATTTTCGGTCTCGACAGTTATTTATCATTTCTGCTGTTGACCTTCTGCCAAGCCATTCTCTTAAAAGTTGTCTTTTATTTTTTCTATTTGCTTTTCTCTATCTTTTCGTCCCTCAATTTTTCCAGTTGTTACAATATATTCCAGTTGTTCTCTTCTCATTACATGACCAAAAAATGATGATTGTTTCTTCCTAATATTGGAAATTAGCTCTTTTTTTGTATCCATAATAGTTGTTTAAGAGAATGGCTTGGCAGAAGGTCAACAACAGAAATGATAACAAAAATTTTAAACAACTCTAATTAAACCACTAATATCTTCAGTAATAAAGAAAAGACGATGGTCATACGTTGGACATGTGATGAGAAGAGATAATAATCGAATAGCAAAGCAAGCCCTCATATGGGAAACAACAGGTAAAAGAAAAGAGGAAGACCCAGGGAGACACTGAGAAGAACATTGATGAGAGAGGCAAGAGCAGCAGGAATCGGCTCCCTCAATGAGATAGAACTGCTTGCACAGAACAGAGACAGATGGCGAGATTTGATAAAATATCTTTAAAAGAAAACTGCTAGAACAAAAATTCATATAGGAGAAGGTGTATCTTGGTCTACGCCCTATGGGCCGGTTACGGCTCGAAAGGTCAATAGATAGATAGAATAGTTGTTGGAAATTAAAACACAACGTTTCTGCTACATCAACTTAATGACAAAGAAAGGTAGTTGTCGTACGAAGGTAGAACATAAAAGAGATACAAACCCACAATTACATAATTCGTTGCAACTCCACTACTAATCACCTTATTATTTTTGTGATATGTGGATTTCATAACTCGCCCGTTTCTGGTTTCTACAGTGTAGTGGGTATTTCCACAGTGTAGCGGGTATTTCCACAAGAACGGGAATACCAAAACTTACAGTTAAGTTTTCATCGCTTCAATCTTCTTTATTTCTTTTACTTCTCTGCTCTTGCCTTGAAGCGCCGCAGGACAAAAATAATGTGTAATATAACCTGATGTCTGTAGATATTGTAAAGCCTGTTCTTTTTGGTCACTTCCCTTGTAGATGAAGTGTCGTTATTGGGCGTATATTAACGCTGCTAGGCTAGAAAATCAAAATGCCGTGGTTCTTGTCATTTATTCCGTCTATCCAATATATCCACTCTTCCTGCTTCAATACCCCCACCGCTCATATACATATAAATTATGTTCACTATATTTAATTATAGTGACAAAAATCTGTTATTGTGGTTAACTTTGATAGGTTTTCTTGTTTGCTATTCTAATATGTGCCTTTATACTTTATTATTATTTTTTTTTAAAATTAATTTGGCCTATTTTTGTTTATGTCAGCGTCATTTAGCTTGACCATTTCTATGTATTACAAGTTCCTAATATGCTGTTGTATGTTGTGCGTGTGTATATATATATATATATATATATATATATATATATATATATATATTTATATATATTCTCATATTTTTAAAAATAATATTTTTTGTTAAGTTTAATATCTACTTAAAAATTATATCACTGCCATTTTAGCTTCATAAAAAGTAAACTGATTAATTAAATATAAGTAACGAAAATGCAATTTTGGAGAAAGATGGTCAAAGTTGAATGGGCAGATAGGAAAATAAGTGAAGAAAGAATCGAAGATGTGTCAGATGAGAGAGTTTCATGAGAGCTTTTCCCCAGTAATAATGGCAAAATATCTTCTTATTTTCCGAATTAATTATTATTTGTTTCAATTTTACGTTGTTTGCATAGTATTTATCAAAGCATGCAGCAATAAAATGTTCCCATTAAGACAAATGAAGATTATGAAGTCAGTCTTATATTGTACGGACTAATTAGGTTCTATAACTTTATATAAGCACTACCATAGAGAACATGGTAGTACGTATCACACTGATTATCTTAACCTACTGTAGCATCTTTCAAATCATACTGAATATTAATTATTATTATATTATTACTATACTAACATAGAGTATAACAAGACTTACGTGATGTGTCTCTGTGTATGTAAACCTCAAAGACTACTGGACTGGTTCTACGGCGCAAGAATATATCCCGAATATATTTGGCTTCGGAAATTCCCGAATGATTTCAAGTATGAAACGTTTCATTGCGTGTTTTGTTGTGAACACGCATATCTTGAGCGCAACAAGGGAGAGAACCAAAAGAAAACCATACAGAAAACCATGATCCTACTGAGCTGATAAATTACAAAGACGGACAACCAATATCAAATAACCAATGTATGCAACAGAAAACTTGTTAAACATACCAACTACCAATAAGACAACAAAAACCACGCCAGAACTCACAAATACTGAACCCAACATCATGAAAGAGGAAATAGAAGAAGTAATCAAATATGCACCAAGAAATAAAGCACCGGGGATAGATAATATACAAATAGAAATAATAGCAGCAGCAGCAGGAGAAAGAGAAGTGCAATGGCTGCATAGAATATTTAATGCAGCATGGCACCAACAAGCATAGCCCCAGAAGATTGGCAACAGGCAATCATCGTACCAATAGAAATAATAGCAGCAGCCGGAGAAACAGGAATGCAATGGCTACACAGAATATTTAATGCAATTTAGGAGGCCTCGGTAGCCTAGTTGGGAAAACCACTCGACTGGACTACCGACGTTCGGACAACCCGTGTTCGATTCCCGCTGGGAGCAGTGTGAGTTGTACTCGTGGTTGGGAAAAAAATACTCCCACGGTCGACCCAGCCGTTGGCAGAAATGGGTACCAGGGTATTAACCTGGGAAGGTGTGGAATGTCGATTCGCATCTGAGTTTCTATGCTTGAGGCTACACTGTACAGAAATATCCGAACATTTCTGGATAGGTGACCGAGCACATATGGGTGGAAACTCGCGTGCTAAGACGCCGGTTCAAGTCTCGTACTTTACCTTTACCTTTACCTTTATTTAATGCAGCATGGCACTAACAACAAGCCCCAGAAGACTGGCAACAGGCAATCATCATACCAATATGGAATAAGAAAGGTAGCAAAAGAGACTGCAATCAATATAGAGTTATATCTCTTCTCAGCCATGTAGGAAAGCTATACGCCAAAATCTTGGAAAAAAAGGCTGAGACCAATAATAGAACTACAGTTAAGCGATTCTCAAATGGGGTTCTGAAAAAACAGAGGATGTACCGACGCACTATTCACATTCACAGCTTGCAGAAAAAACGACAGAACACAATTAAAACTTATACATAGCCTTCATTGACCAGGAAAACGCATTCGACTGAGTAAACAGAGAACAACTGTGGGAGTTACTAACAACATACGGAGTAAGCCAACATCTAACCAACCTTATTAAAAGACTCTACGCCAACAGCAGCTGCAGGGTCAGAACAGCAGCAGGCTACACAGACCACTTCGAAGTTAGATCAAGCGTAAAACAGGGGTGCGTACTATCCCCCCTATTGTTTATTACATACATGGACCATATATGCAAGCTAGCCAACCCATCAGAGACAGAGGAGATCAACGAGCTTCTATTTGCAGATGATCAGGCACTAATACATGAAACAATAGAAGACCTACAAGAACACTTAAACAAACTCAACATCTCAGGCACAAAATACAACATGAAAATCAACATCAACAAAACAGAGTTCTTGAATGTGGCCAAAAATAAACAGGACATCAACATAACTATAGAAGGCAGGCAACTTAAACAAGTAGAGGAATTCAAATACCTAGGAAGTCTAATGACAAACGAAAATTCTCAAACAGCAGAGATAGAATCAAGATGCAACAAAGCTTGTCAAATCATCAGACAGTTATCACCACTATTGTCCAACAAGGAAATAACTCTGGAAGCAAAACGAGCACTATACAATCTTCATCCCAACGTTGTGCTACCAATGCCAGACCAGGACCCTAGATGCAAGAACAATAAGGAAAATAACCTCTACAGAGATTAAATGTGTTAGACGAATGATAGGAAACAGTCTGAGAGATAAGATCAGAAATGAAGAACTGAGAAAAAAGCTAGGAATAGCCCCAGCCATAGAATATATAAGGAAACAACAGATAAATGGTTTGGCCACGTGACAAGGCAGAAAGAACAAAACACAACACAACGAGCAAGCATCCAACAAATGTTGTGAGAACACCAGACCCAAGGGTCGACCACGAAAAAAGATGGGTCGATGGAATATTAGAAGCACTAGGAAACATAACAGCAGCAGAGGCGAACAGAAGAGCAAAAGACCGCAAATTATATCTCCCCTCGACGCTGAAAGGCAGATGAGGAAGGAAAGAAGAAGAAGAACAAGGGAGAGAAGGCACGGTTCTGCTGAGCGGTTCAGCTTGCGGTTTGCTTTGTGATCGGACTAGCTAAATTCATCATCATCATTGAGTGCCGGCTCCGCATCGAAGGTTCGCTACAATGGAGTGCCATTCCACAGTCTCTTACTTTGATGGTGCAGACTGTCATATAGGTTGACTTGTCCATCTTTTGATATTACTCGTCCATGTTAGTCTTGGTCTGCATCTGCCTCTTTTACCTTGTATTTTCCCTTCCAATATCACTTTTAGTAGGCTGTTGTGTCTTTTAACATGCCCCAGAAATTTCATTTGTCTTGTTATAATTGTGTTTAGTAGTTCTCTTTTCATTTTTAATTGTTTTAAAACTTCCTCGTTTGTTTTATTTTCTTTCCATCCAATTCTACCTATTCTTCTATATGCCTCACTTCAAAGGCTTCAATTTTTTGTTCTGTTTTCTTGACTAATGTCCCTGTTTCAGCACCATACAGGAATATTGAGAAGATGTAACATTTTGCTATTCTTAGTTTTAGCACTGGTGTTATTTGTTTTTGATGTTAGTATATTTTTCATGACATTAAAATTACTTTTTATCATTCCTATTCTTTTGTTTATTTCAGTTTTCCATCACTGGTTATAGTATGGCCAAGGTAGTTGTAGTTCTGAACTGTCTCTATGTCTATTCCTTCAATTTTGATAACCACTTGTTATACAGAAAAACACATAATAATGTCACGGTGATCCGAAAGCGTATCCACAGTGCATAAATAAGAGCGATATTTCTCCGTTTCAGACAGAATTTTCTCTCATCAAAACAGTGTATGTTGCTAATTCTGTACCTTTTCTATTGACAAAGCCAACGGTGTTTCCCCACAAATTTGAGAACGCGCTGGTTTTCCCATCAAGGATATTTATATGATACAGTGGGTCGGGAGTCATCGAAAGTGATTTGTCGGGGACATACGTCATTCAGAATCTGACGAATCTAGGAGGCTCTCAACTGTTATTGACTGGAGACAGTTTAAACTCTCCCAGCGCTTTCTTTCTTTCTACAACGCGAGCTCTTCGCATTTCTCCTAGTACTCAATGTATACCCGCAAGAGGACATAACATATGTAGTTTTAACATGACATATTTTAACCCCTAACCCTCCCTCCCCCTTACTCTACAGAACCTTTTCCTCTCAACCCTCCCTTCCACCTACTCTACCCTTCCTTACCATCTATCCCACCCCCATTTACTACTACTCCACCTTCTTATACTCCCTAATCCTCCATTCCTCCTACTCTACCCTATCTTATCCCCAACCCTCCTTCTCCCTTAACCCCCTCATCCCACTCTACCCTACCTCCTCCCCTAACCCTCCCTCTCCCTAATCCCCCCTTACTTCTACTTTACCCTACCTTGCCTTCTATACCTCCCTCCCCCCTTATCTTTCCTTCTACCTTACCCATCTCCCTCCCCCCTTATCTTTCCTTCTACCTTACCCATCTCCCTCCCCCCTTATCTTTCCTTCTACCTTACCCATCTCCCTCCCCCCTTATCTTTCCTTCTACCTTACCCATCTCCCTCCCCCCTTATCTTTCCTTCTACCTTACCCATCTCCCTCCCCCCTTATCTTTCCTTCTACCTTACCCATCTCCCTTCCCCTACTCTACCCTCCCACATCTTCAATATTTCCAGTCAGGTCAGTTTATCTTCTCCGTCTTGTTTGTCCTGTCAAGTCCTGCCTATTTCTCCTGTAACAGCTCCTTACATTGGTGGCCTAGAGAACACTCTTACTAAAACTAAAAAATCGTTGTTACGTTGTTATTGTTGTTGACTTAATGCTAGTAGAATAAACACTATAGCTGACTTCATGAGGGAGTCTAGAATCCTACTCTGACTGAGTCTTGATCGCAGAGGGGGGGGGGGGAGAGAGTGAGTGAGAGAGAGAGAGAGAGAGAGAGAGAGAGAGAGAGAGAGAGAGAGATCATTGAATTAACTGAAATTCCAAGTAAGAACGCAAATTTTCCTCCATTTTGGAGAATGTGTTATGATAAAGGTTTGGTTTTGAAAGTATGTACACACTGAACTAATTGCAGCAATCATCATCAGGAAGCATATTTGCAGAACGTTGCATTCATCACAGCCTGTGTTTGACAGAATTTCTGTCTCATAGCCGGATTTCCCACTTCTTTTGTTGTCATGTTCAACGTCTCTTTATGCCCTTATCTTGGTATGCCCCTAATGCCTCTTCCGTGCCTTGCATTATTGTTCTTCACAACACGCTGTGTCTTTTGATGTGGCCATTTCATTTTCGTTTCCTCTGTAGAATGGTGTTTATAGCCGAGTTCGGAGCCATATACTCAGATGTCCCGCGCTGGGTGATCTAGAGGCATAATATCGACCTCTGGACAAGAAGGTCACTGGTTCGATTCCCCCCAGTCAGTTGTAACATTTATTGAAAGTCTAAAAAAAATCGAGTCAATTTCTTCGTGGCTTTACAGCTTTGTTGTCTTCACTGCCCTCTGGAGACTGAGATCCGATGTCTAGCGCTCTTGCATAACGGCGTAAAGCGGAGGTCCCGTGTGCCTGATGCGCACGTTAAAGAACGAACATAAAAAAGATTAGGCTGAAAATGGTTAATGCATAAGGAAAATAAATAGGGAAAAAATCTATCAAAAGACAACAGTAATATTTTCGATGATTACAAAAATGAGAGTACTTCTGAAATAAAGAATATCTGCCTACATGGTGGGGGAAACCTGAGCATTTTATGCTTGTATGGTGTGAGACATCTGAGTATGTGGCTGCCTGTATGGCGGGGGAAACTTGAATATATGATTGCCTGTATGGCGTGGGATATCTGAGTATATGGCTGCCTGTATGGTTGGGGGGGGGACGGACGTCTGAATATATGTCTTCCTGTATTGCGGGGGACATCTGAGTATATGGCTGCCTATATGGCTCGGGACATCTAAGAATATGGATGCCTGTATGGCGAGGGACATCTTTGTATATGGCTACCTGTATGGTGGGGACATCTGAGTACCTGTATGAAAATAAGAGTCCCTGTAGACTTCACTAGATATGTTAAAAAGAATTAATCAAAGTCACCGACCACTGAAAAATAACAAGTTACTACTAGACAGCCAGACTATGGAAACTAACTGGGCTTCGTAAAATAGTTGGTTAAGTGTGTCCGACCTGCCGTCGCAATACCAGTGTCGGCGTTCTATCAACTGCCAGGGACCTAGCAGTTCTACCTCTTCGTCGGTTCTCTCAAGTAATACTTTGCTTCAAAACAGGCTGGTTAACAGAAACTCGGATCGCCATGTTCCCTGTTGTGGTAGCTCTTACTAATAGAGAAGACCTAGTATTGCAGTACCTCTAGGCTGGGTTAGTAGTTTCCCAACATAGTTTTAAACCAGACTAACTCTGAGCAAAAGTGCACCCGTCCTCGTGTCATTAAGTCAACAACAACGTGAAAACGTTCCTTTAATTTTGGTATTGGAAGCATTCTATGAGGTCCGCGCTGTACATGTTATACCATTGTCTCGAAGTATCAGTGGTATCATATAATAAATATATCAGTATATTTGTTAGCTTCGCTACGGCGGTGACTGAGGCCTGCCCTGTGGACTTAGCTCTGCAGCCAACCAGTTTTTAGGACACCAATGTAAGGAGTTGATACAGGACAAAGAGACAGGTCCTAACCATCCCTCCCGTATACTCTACCCTACCTTACCCCTAACCCTCCCTCCCCATACCCTACGTTACCCCCTAACCCTACTTGCCGTCTACTCTACCTTACCACTTAACCCACCCTCCCACTTAACCTACCTTACCAACAAACCTTCCACACCTTACTCTAACTTACCCACTAACTCTCCCTCCCCCTACCCTACCTTACCCCCTAACCCTCCTCACCCTACCCTACCTTACTCCCTAATCCTCCATTACCATAACCCTCCCTTCCAAATAGTCTACCCTACTTTAACCCCTAACCCTCCCTCCTCCAACTCTAACTTACCTTACCCCCTCAACCCCCCTTACCCTTACTCTACCCTACCTTACCCCCTCAACCCCCCTTACCCTTACTCTACCCTACCTTACCCTACCCTAACCAACCCTCTCACTACTGTACCCTACCTTACCGCCTAAACCTCCCTCCTTCTACTCTACCATACCCCATAAACCTCCTTCCCTCTAATCTACCATATCCTTAACCCCCATCCGCCTACTCTACCCTATCTTACCTCCTAACCATCCATCCCTCTTCCTACCTTACCCCGAATCCAACCTCCCCCTACTATACAATACCTTATCCCACAACCCCCCCCTCCCCCTACTCTACCCTAATTTCTACCCCCCCCTCTTATGCTACTTCCCCCTACTCTACCCTACCTTATCCACAAACCCCTCTCCCGCTACCCTACCTTACTCCCAGGGAGACCTTTAGCCCTACTCTACCTTACCCCCTAACTTATTCCCCCTAATCTACCCTACCGTACCCCTAACCCCCCGTTTCCCCTATACTATCTTACCCTCTAAACCCCCCCCCCCAATTTCCCCTATACTATCTTACCCCCTAACCCCCCATTTCCCCTATACTATCTTAACCCCCCCCATTTTCCCTATACTATCTTACCCCCTAACCCCCCATTTCCCCTATACTATCTTAACCCCTAACCCCACATTTCCCACATACTACCTTACCCTCTAATCCCCCTTTCCCCTATACTACCTTACCCCTTAACCCTCCATTCCCCCCATACTACCTTAACCCCCTAACCCTCCCTCCCCCTTACTCTACAGAACCTTTTCCTCCCAACCCTCCCTTCCACATACTCTACCCTTCCTTACCCTCTATCCCACCCCCTTTACATTTACTCCACCTTCTTCTACTCCCTAATCCTCCATTCCTCCTACTCTACCCTACCTTACCCCCACCCTCCATCTCCCCTAATCCCCCCTTCCTTCTACTTTACCCTACCTTGCCTTCTATACCTCCCTCCCCCTAATCTTTCCTTCTACCTTACCCATCTCCCTTCCCCTACTCTACCCTCCCACAACTTCAATATTTCCAGTCAGGTCAGTTTATCTTCTCCATCTTGTTTGTCCTGTCAAGTCCTGCCTATTTGTCCTGTAACAGCTCCTTACATTGGTGGCCTAGAGAACACTCTTACTAAAACTAAAAAATCGTTGTTACGCTGTTATTGTTGTTGACTTAATGCAAAAAGAGCAAATTTCCACATTTGCTCATTGATGTTGCTGGTCGTAATAGCTTTCTTGACAATCTTTCAATTTTGCTGGAAAAGTTTGGGTTCGTGTACTTCCAGTCTATGTTGGAAAACTACTAATCCAGTCTAGAAGTACTGCAATACTAGGTCTTCTATATCAGTAAGAGCCACCACAACAGGGTACATCGCTATCCTAGCTTCTGTTAACCAGCCTGTTTTGATGCAAGGTATTACCCCAGAAAACCGACGAAGAGATAGAACTGCTAGGCACGTGACAGTTGATAGTACGCCGACAATGTTATAATTTATCGTCGAAAGTTTTACCGTTTCTTTCGGTAGATTTTTTTCCTTATTGATTTTCCTTGGGCAGTAACTATTTTCGGACTAATATTTTTATGTTGGTTCTTTAACGTGCGCATGATACACACGAGGCCTCCATTTTACGTCATTATGCAAGATGGCTAGACATCGGATTTCAATCTCCAGAGAGCAGGCATGAAAACACAGCTGAATATCCACGAAGAAATCAGATTCGATTTATTGTTGTCTTTAAATACATTTTACAACTGACTGTGGTGGGAATCGAACCAGTGACCTTCTTGTCCAGAAGTCGATATCTTGCCTCTAGACCACCCAGCGGGGGACATCTGAGTATGTGGCTCCGAACTCGGCTGTAGACACCATTTTACACAGGAAACTTAGATACTATGGCCACATCAAAAGACACAGCGGGTTGGGAAGAACAATAATGCAAGGCTTGTTTCCTGGAAGATGAACCTAATAGTTAAATGTAGGATCCATTTTTAGTGAGGTCATCAAACATTTTCCAAGTCGCCCACTTTGATTCCATTCTCGTAAGATCGCTTCATGTCTTTCTCATCTCTGTTAACACATGTCCTCTACAAGTTTATTTTTGGTCTGCCCTTTTGACCCTTCTCTGTGTTGATTGTGCAAAAAAAGTGTCGGCGGAGTTAAAACCTCAGTAGTTTGCATTCTATCCAAATCCACCAACTTTGTCGAATATTTGACCACTGGTATCTGTCTGGTGCCTTCCCTATTTCTTCTTCATAGCGATCACCCTTTAGGTGGCCCTGCATCGTGTCGCTAGTTCACGGCAACGTCACAATATCTCCGCCTTTCTGACTGACACATCAGTTTTCAGCATGGATGAGAAGGTTTGTTTAACAATTTTGGCAAGAAGAGCTGCTTCTTTGCTTTATTTATTTCCAAGTTTCACTGCGGTTGGTTTTTTTAAGGCGTGCGAGTGCACATGGACCTCCTGTTTTTTTCGAGAGGGCTGGACATCGATCTCACTACCAAGACTCTGACCAGAGAGGGCTAGACATCGATCTCACTACCAAGACTCTGACCAGAGAAGGCTAGACATCGATCTCACTACCAAGACTCTGACCAGAGAGGGCTAGACATCGATCTCACTACCAAGACTCTGACCAGAGAGGGCTAGACATCGATCTCACTACCAAGACTCTGACCAGAGAGGGCTAGACATCGATCTCATTATCAAGACTCTGACCAGAGAAGGCTAGACATCGATCTCACTACCAAGACTCTGACCAGAGAGGGCTAGACATCGATCTCACTACCAAGACTCGGACCAGAGAGGGCTAGACATCGATCTCACTACCACCAGGGATTCCATTTTTCTAAATATTCCCACCATCTGCCACGGGTGTCAAACCCTGAACCCTCTTGTCCAGAGATCGACGTCTTACCTCCGGAGCACCCATTCTCCCATCACGAACTCAATGTTTGCCATTTAGATTTGTTAATTCTCCAGAAGCATCTAACAGATGAGGTTCTAGTACTTTGTGAATATTTTTCACTGTTCTCTATGTTTTACAGCAAAACAATATCACTGAATTAACTGCGTTCCAAGTAAGGACGCAAATTTTCCTCCATTTTGGAGAATGTGTTATGGTAAAGATTTGGTTTTGAAAGTATGTACCCACTGAACTAATTGCAGCATTCATCATCAGGAAGCATATTTGCAGAACGTTGCATTCATCACAGATTGTGTTTGACAGAATTTCTGTCTCATAGCTGGATTTCCCACTTCTTTTGTTGTCATGTTCAACGTCTCTTTATGCCTTTATCTTGGTATGCTCCTGATGCCTCTTCCGTGCCTTGCATTATTGTTCTTCCCGTCAAGGACGCGTAATTCATTTAATTTGTTAAAGGCTCACAGTGTACCCGCGTGCTGCAGAGCTATTTACTGGAGTTGGCAGTTTATAACGTGGAAACGGGTTCTGGACCGTGCGACTGAGTAAGTGCACGTGAGTCTAGACCATCCACATCATCGACGTTCAGCGACAAAATCATCTACGACGGCGGTAAGTGTAAGTATTCCGATGCAGCCCACACGACAACATAGAAGAAGGAAAACACGACAGGGCAAGCGTGGTGGCATTAAACTGTCGAAATGTGAGAGGCTAGGCCTAAAGTATGTGCGCGTTACATATTGGAATTGTGGGTCCATAAATCAACGACGGCCCATTCTTGATAAGCAACTGTGCAGCGCCGATATAATGGTTTTGCAAGAAACTCTTCTTGGTGACAGGACAGTAAGTACTCCTGGATTTCATTATTTTTACAATAGACGACACATTGGGCAGGCCATCCTTGTGCGCAACAATATGGTGGCAGCTGAGGTTGATATGTCTGTGTGGAACAATGCAGAAGTGCAGGTACATGCGGTTAGGGTGCAGACCCCAGGTCATTTCGTGATTGTTAATGTGTATGCCTGTAATGGGAAGGTGAACACACAACAATGGCAGAATCTCTTCGAGTTCGATGAAGAGAACGTCATTTTCTGTGGAGACTTTAATGCTAGAGGAAACCAGTGGGGTAACGTCATAACCAACAAGCAGGGAGAAGACCTAGAGAACGCACTGGTGTCGGCCGTTTTAGTGTGCTTGAATGATGGTAGGGCAACAAGAATGGCCACTCGAACAGGGGACTCTGATAGTGTCATAGACTTGGCACTGGTGTCTTCAACCTTCGCATCGGTTTGCAGGTGGAGTGCCCTGGGTTTCTACGGAAGTGATCACTATCCATGTGTCCTCCTAATTGAGAAAAACCGAAATAGAAGCCAGAAAAGAAAGCTACACACATTCCACTACGAAAAAACAGACCATGACGTCATTAGCAAAATCAGATAAAGGAAACACAGCGCCCTAGTAGGAGGCAGGAGAGATGGACGCAGCCACCCTGGTGGAACGTAGATGTCGAGGAAGCTTGGCGGAGAAAGAGATAAACGGCCAAGACATGGCAGAAGCCAGAAGGAATGGAAGAACACAACCTGAGCTCTTGAAGCGTCTGAAAGTAGAGGTCGCCCAAAAAATGATGCACTTTAAACTATGTGCTAAGAAGGCTAAGGATGCCAAATGGGATGACTTCTGTAAAAAAGTGTGCTCAGAAAAATCGCTAGCCAGATTCTGGCGCCTTCATCAGGGCATGAATGGCACAACACGACACAGAGGCATACCAGACTTTCAGAGAACAGGCCGGATATGGCACAAATCCGATGAGAGCAAAGGGAAGGCACTTGCTTGCCCGCTACATTGAGCAGACGGACCAAAGAAATTAGGCTGTAAGAATGAGGATACGCTGTCAAAATTGTGTAAGGATGTAGGGCTGGAAGAAGATCTCACAATCACAACCGATACCATTCGCACGACACTTAAAAGGTCACACAACACTGCTCCTGGTCCGGATGGTGTTCGGTACGATGACATAGACGATTTAGCTGACGAAGACTTGACAAAACTGGCCAATGAATTTAATGCCAGCATTCGGAGTGGCCAGATTAAGGAGGAATGACTGCACAGCTACTTACTACCGCTACCGAAGCCAAACAAGGACCATTCTCAGATCAGTGCCTACAGAATCATCACAATGCAGAACACTGCGGGCAAGCTGCTGGAGAAAATAGTTGCCCGTGTCCTCACCTGTCACCTTGAACAGAAACGCATATTCCCACTCACACTCGGAGGTTATAGATTTAACAAAAAGACATGGTTCAATGCGGCAGTCTTTGTCTATGACGCATTCGGAGTCTTCCACAGACGAGAGGAGACATGTGCTGCTGCTATAGATCTGGAGGATGAATACAACAGGGTACCATTTGAATATCCCATGCATATGCTCCTCAAACTGGCGGTGCACCCCTTCCTTATTAGATGGATCGACTCAGCACTGTTTCAAAGGAAGGTGATACTCAGATGTGGCAGTTGGTCTTCCGAGCCAACATCCATTTGTCCAGGGCTGCCACAAGGCTCACCATTGTCACCAGTTCTATTTAACGTGTACACAATAACGATCACGGAACAACAGCTGGATGGGAGGGGAAGAACTATGACTTTTGCTGATGATATTCTGATATTATATCGACAGGGAAGAGACAAACGGGAAATCGCCTACACAATGCAAGACGAACTCGATCGCATTTCTTCCTGGTGTGGGGTTTCAGGTGCCTTGGTTAATCCTAATAAAGCATCAGTCTAATGGTTCTCCCTTAACAATCATATCGTTAATACGACCACACCGGTAGTACGAATGGGAGCTGATGAGGTGACCAGGGACAAGTTGATGACATACCTCGGAGTTAAGTTTGATCGCAGCCTGTGTTTTCGGGACCACGTCCACCATGTGATAACAGAATCCCGCAAAGGATTAGCCGCGAGCAGAGGCTACTTATTCTTCTGTTCCAGGGATTAGTCCTCGCATCAATCGAGTATGCCCTGCAATTCTTACTGTCAGTACGACTCAAATTGATAGGCTGGAGAAAATACAAAATGAATCCATGCGCATTGTCCTGGATGTACGAGGGACACTCCCTGTGTAGCAATGAGGTATCTTCTTGACTTTCCAACAATGGATGACAGAATCAAGATCTAGAGAGCACGAGTATACCTGAAGATTAGTACAGATACAGAGCATCCATTGCACCACGTGCTCAACACAGGGAAAGGTGCCAGGCTAAAAAGAGGCAAATCATGGGTGGGCTGGGCAGAAGATGTAATCAAACAGGTCTGGGGGCTTACCAATATCAGCGTTGGTGAGGAGTGGATACCGGTGCCTACGTCATTCAAGGGGACTTTAGCGTGTATTGTCACACTCGACAGGAATAGTAGGGAACAGAACCCGGTCGTGGTTAATGCTGAGGTCAACGGTCTCCATCTGCGATAACACCGATGAGAAAGATACAGTCATCTATACAGACGGATCTGTAAGACGACACCAAAGAAGTGCATTGGCATTTACAGCACGCTCGGCAGGCAGAATAGTCAAGGAAGACAGTGGTGCATACGTCATGACCACGAGTAGCATTACAATGGAGGCGATGGCAGTGACCAAGACATTCAAATGGTTAAAGTCACAAGACTACACCCACGCATGTATACTGAGTGATTCGATGAGCATGATTAAAAAAGTGGAGGCGGGCTCTGTACACATGAAATGTGTAGAGTTGTTGCAGAAATCCAAAATACGTAAAGTCACCTTTGTCTATATCCCTGGACATGCGGGAGTACGGGGAATTGAAAGAACGGACATGTTGGCTAGCTGCGCTGTCGTTGAGGACGGGCAACCAATGGATCGGGCGGACATCATCAATGCCCTCCGAGATGTGGGAAGAGCACAGGACTTCGACAAACACAGATCCACGTCAAGTTAAAATGGGCACAGAAAGAAATGAGGAACTTAGTGGCCGTGTTAAAAGATTTATCAACCAACATAGAACTGGAGTCGTCAGTCACTGGACACTGAGGGAATTGCTGAGGAGGGGATCCGAGCACCTATGGATATGTTCGGAGTTCAATGATGATGACCCACAAATAACTCAATTGTTTATCCCAACACGCTGTGTCTTTTGACGTGGCCATAGCATTTTCGTTTCCTCTGTAGAATGGTGTTTATAGCCGAGTTCGGAGCCATATACTCAGATGTCACCCGCTCGGTGGTCTAGAGGCATGACATCGACCTCTGGACAAGAAGGACACTGGTTCGATTCCCACAACAGTCAGTAGTAACATTTATTGAAAGTCTAAAAAAAAATCGAGTCAGATTTCTTCGTGGCTTTACAGCTTTGTTTTCTTCACTGCCCTCTGGAGACTGATATCCGATGTCTAGCGCTCTTGCATAACGGCGTAAAACGGAGGTCTCGCGTGCCTGATGCGCACGTTAAAGAACGAACATCAAAAGATTAGGCCGAAAATAGTTACTGCATAAGGAAAAGAAATAGGGAAAATATCTACAGAAAGAAACAGTAATATTTTCGATGATAAAGAAAATGAGAGTACTTCTGAAATAAAGAATATCTGCCTGCATGGTGGGGGACACATGAGTATTTTATGCTTGTATGGTGTGAGACATCTGAGTATGTGGCTGCCTGTATAGTGAGGTACAAATGAGTGTATGGCTGAATTAAGACAGGGAAAACCTGAGTTTACGCCTGCATGTACTGCAGGGGACACCTGAGTATTTGGCTGCCTGTATGGCGGGGGACACCCGAGTATGTGGCTGCCTGTATGGCGGGGGACACCTGTGTATATGGCTGTCTATATTGCAGGAGACATCTGAGTATATGGCTGCCTGTATTGTAGGAGACATCAGAGTATAAGGCTGCCTGTATTGCAGGAGACATCAGAGTATATGGCTGCCTGTATTGCAGGAGACATCAGAGTATATGGCTGCCTGTATTACAGGAGACATCTGAGTATATGGCTGCCTGTATTGCAGGAAACATCTGAGTATATGGCTGCCTGTATTGCCGGGGACACCTGAGTATATGGCTGCCTGTATGGCGGGGGACACCTGAGTATATGCTGCCTGTATTGCAGGGGACATCTGAGTATATGGCTGCCTATATTGCAGGGGACACCTGAGTATATGGCTGCCTGTATGGTGTGGAATATCTGAGTATATGTCTACCTGTATGGCGTGGGATATCTGAGTATATGGCTGCCTGTATTGCAGGGGACATCTGAGTATATGGCTACGTGATGGCGGGGGACACCCGAGTATATTGTTGCCTGTATGGCGTGGGATATCTGAGTATATGGCGGGGGACACATGAGTATATGGCTGCCTGCATGGCGGGGGACACCTGAGTATATGGCTGCCTGTATTGCGGAAGACATCTGAGTATATGGCTGCCTGTATGGTGGGGGGACATCTGAGTATATGTCTACCTGTATTGCGGGGGACATCTGAGTATATGGCTGCCTAAATGGCGCGGGACTTTTAATTATATCGCAGCCTGTATGGCGAGGGACATCTTTGTATACGGCTGCCTGTATGGCGAGAGACATCTTTATATATGGCTACCTGTATGGTGGGGACATCTGAGTACACGGTTACCTGTCTGAAAAAAAGAGTCCCTCCAGACTTCTCTAGATATGTAAAAAAAAATTAACCAAAGTCACCGACCAATGAAAAAAAACAATTTACTACTAGACAGCCAGACAATGGAAACTAACTGGGCTTCGTAAAATAGTTGGTTAAGTGTGTCCAACCTGCCGTCACAATACCAGTGTCGGCGTTCTATCAACTGCCAGGGACCTAGCAGTTCTACCTCTTCGTCGGTTCTCTCAGGTAATACTTTGCTTCAAAACTGGCCGGTTAACAGAAACTCGGATCGCCATGTTCCCTGTTGTGGTAGCTCTTACTAATAGAGAAGACCTAGTATTGCAGTACCTCTAGGCTGGATTAGTAGTTTCCCAACATAGTCTCTCTGTGCGATCAGGACTCAATCAGAGTAGGATCCCAGACTCTCACATGAAGTCAGCTGTCAGGTTAAGTGTGTTGATCGCCCCCACAGGCAGAACATCACAATCAGAGTCTGCCAGATCCACTCTGAATTGAACACCCGTTAAAACGTTGCACTGTGTTCTGCGCCAGTGGCCCGGTGCATCCGATTTCAGCCAGCATTTTATTCAGGTTTGCTTTCCTTAGCCTTTGATTGTCCCCAATCTTTCTGCAAGGCAGCAGATGATCTTTTCTGTAGGGGGATTCTGCCCTTAGGTGGTCGGCCCTCCCAGGTTTACGAGCACCATCTGCCCGAGTCACTAGAGGTGACTAATACAGACATGTACACACAAGGATAGGAGATGTGACCAACACAGACTTGCACACTGCGATACGAGGCATGACTAACACTGACACACATCAAGATATATGACACATGACTAACATAAACATGCACATAAAGATATGAGATATGATTGACATAGACATGCACACACAACGATATGACACGTGCCTAATATATACATGCACACAAAGATATGAGATATGATCAACATAGACATGCACACACAAGGATATGAGATATGACTAACATAAACATGCACACAAAGTTATGAGATATCTAACCCAAACATGCACACACAAAGATATGACACATGACTAACACAGATACACACTAAGATATGAGATATGACTAAACACATACACACATAAAGATATGAGACATGATTAACAAGGACACAATAAGATATGAGATATGACTAACATGACACACACCAAGATATGAGCCATGGCCAGCACACACACACACACAAGCTAAGATATGAGCCATGGCTAGCACAGAAACACATCAAGATATGAGCCATGGCTAGCACAGAAACACATCAAGATATGAGCCATGGCTTCACGGAAAAACACCAAGAAATAAACCATGTCCAGCACATAAACACATTTAGGTATCCATATGCTTGGGTTTGTTGTAGTACTCTTCTTAACGTGGGAATCATCGACATACGAGACGCAGGCCCCGGTTAACTGTTCACAGGTTTCGTTCAAACAGTTGTCCGGAGCCAGACTAACTCTGAGCAAAAGTGCACCCTGTTCACATTAAGTTAACAACAACGTAAAAACGTTCCTTTAATTTTGGTATTGGAAGCATTCTAGGAGGTCCGCGCTGTACATGTTATACCATTGTCTCGAAGTATCAGTGGTATCATATAATAAATATATCAGTATATTTGTTAGCTTCGCTACGGCGGTGACTGAGGCCTGCCCTGTGGACTTAGCTCTGCAGCCAACCAGTCTTTAGGACACCAATGTAAGGAGTTGATACTGAACAAAGAGGCAGGTCCTGACCATCCCTCCCATATACTCTCCCCTACCTTACCCCCAAACCCTCCCTTCCCCTACCCTACCTTACTCCCTAACCCTCCCTCCCCATACCCTACCTTACCACTTAATCCACCCTCCCACTTACCCTACCTTACCAACCAACCCACCCTCACCTAGCCTAAATTACCCCCTAATTTTCACTCCCCCTACGTTACCAACCAAACCTTCCAACCCCTACACTACTCTAACTTACCCCCTAACTCTCCCTCCCCCTACAATAACGTATCCCCTAACCCTCCTCACCTTACCCTACCTTACTCCATAAACCTCCCTTACCATAACCTTCCCTTCCCAATAGTCTTACCTACTTTAACCCATAGTCCTCACTCCTCTATCCAACCTTACCCCCTAAAACTCCCTTCTACTCTACCCTACCCTAACCCAACCCTCCCACCCAGTTACTCTACCTAACCTAACCCCCCTAACCAACCCTCTAGCTACTGTACCCTACCTTACCCCATAAACCTCTTTCCCTCATTCTACCTTACCCCAACCACACCCCCCCCCCCCCGCCTATTCTACCCTATCTTACCTCCTAACCCTCCATCCCTCTACCCTACCTTACCCATAATCCAACCTCCCCCATACTCTACAATACCTTATCCCACAACCCTCCCCTCCCCCTACTCTACCCTACTTTTCTCCACTTATGCTACCTCCGCCCTGATCTTCCTTACTCCCTAAATCTTCCTCCCCCTACTCTACCCTACCCTATTCACAAACCCCTCTCTTGCTACCCTACCTTACCCCGTAATCCTTATTTCCCACTACTCTACCTTACCCTCCTCTCCCCTAATCCCCCCTTCCTTCTACTTTACCCTACCTTGCCTTCTATACCTCCCTCCCCCTAATCTTTTCTTCTACCTTACCCATCTCCCTCCCCCTAATCTTTTCTTCTACCTTACCCATCTCCCTCCCCCCTAATCTTTCCTTCTACCTTACCCATCTCCCTTCCCCTACTCTACCCTCCCACAACTTCAATATTTCCAGTCAGGTCAGTTTATCTTCTCCATCTTGTTTGTCCTGTCAAGTCCTGCCTATTTGTCCTGTAACAGCTCCTTACATTGGTGGCCTAGAGAACACTCTTACTAAAACTAAAAAATCGTTGTTACGTTGTTATTGTTGTTGACTTAATGCAAAAAGAGCAAATTTCCACATTTGCTCATTGATGTTGCTGGTCGTAATAGCTTTCTTGACAATCTCTCAATTTTTGCTGGAAAAGTTTGGGTTCGTCTAGTTCCAGTCTATGTTGGAAAACTACTAATCCAGTCTAGAAGTACTGAAATACTAGGTCATCTATATCAGTAAGAGCCACCACAACAGGGTACATCGCTATCCTAGCTTCTGTTACCCAGCCTGTTTTGATGCACGGTATTACCCCAGAAAACCGACGAAGAGATAGAACTGCTAGGCACGTGACAGTTGATAGTACGCCGACAATGTTATAATTTATCGTCGAAAGTTTTACCGTTTCTTTCGGTAGATTTTTTCCTTATTGATTTTCCTTGGGCAGTAACTATTTTCGGACTAATATTTTTATGTTGGTTCTTTAACGTGCGCATGATACACACGAGGCCTCCATTTTACGCCATTATGCAAGATGGCTAGATATCGGATTTCAATCTCCAGAGAGCAGGCATGAAAACACAGCTGAATATCCACGAAGAAATCAGATTCGATTTTTTGTTGTCTTTAAATACATTTTACAACTGACTGTGGTGGGAATCGAACCAGAGACCTTCTTGTCCAGAAGTCGATATCTTGCCTCTAGACCACCCAGCGGGGGACATCTGAGTATGTGGCTCCGAACTCGGCTGTAGACACCATTTTACACAGGAAACTTAGATACTATGGCCACATCAAAAGACACAGCGGGTTGGGAAGAACAATAATGCAAGGCTTGTTTCCTGGAAGATGAACCTAATAGTTAAATGTAGGTTCCATTTTTAGTGAGGTCATCAAACATTTTCCAAGTCGCCCACTTTGATTCCATTCTCGTAAGATCGCTTCATGTCTCTCTCATCTCTGTTACCACATGTCCTCTACAAGTTTATTTTTGGTCTGCCCTTTTGACCCTTCTCCGTGTTGATTGTGCAAAAAAAAGTGTGGGTGGAGTTAAAACCTTAGCAGTTTGCATTCTATCCAGATCCACCAACTTTGTCGAATATTTGACCACTGGTATCTGTCTGGTGCCTTCCCTATTTCTTCTTCATAGCGATCACCCTTTAGGTGGCCCTGCATCGTGTCGCTAGTTCACGGCAACGTCACAATATCTCCGCCTTTTTGACTGACACATCAGTTTTCAGCATGGATGAGAAGGTTTGTTTAACAATTTGGCCCGGAGAGCTGCTTCTTTGCTTTACTTATATCCAAGTTTCACTGCCGTTGGTTTTTTAAGGCGTGCGAGTGCACACGGGACCTCCTGTTTTTCGAGAGGGCTAGACATCGATCTCGCTACCACCAGGGATTCCATTTTTCTAAAAATTCCCACCATCTGCCATGGGTATCGAACCCTGAACCCTCTTGTCCAGGGACTAACGTCTTACCTCCGGACCACCAATTCTCCCATCACGAACCCATTGTTTGCCATCCTCAAGAGTGTCATCATACTTTGCCTACGCACTGGCCACAATAGAATGATAAATCACATATTCACCAAATTCGAAATAGGTACAACCAGCCAATGCCACTGTACACTGGACAATATGACTACAAAACATGTTCTACCGGATTGCCCCCAGTACACAGACCTGAGAAGAGCAATGTGGTCCACGGCCACCTTCTTGGAAGAGAAACTATATGGGGCAATCGAATCGCTAAAGCAGACAGCTGACTTCATGAGAGGTCCTTGAATCCTACTCTGACTGAGTCTTGTTCGCAGAGAGAGAGAGAGAGAGAGAGAGAGAAAGAGAGAGCGAGAGAGCGAGAGAGAGAGAGAGAGAGAGAGAGAGAGAAAGAGAGGGAGATATCATTGAATTAACTGCGTTCCAAGTAAGAACGCAAATTTTCCTCCATTTTGGAGAATGTGTTATGGTAAAGATTTTGTTTTGAAAGTACGTAGGGAGGTCAAAAAGTAATGCACACCAATTTTTTTCTCGGAAACTATTCGGGCAAAATGTGTGAAATTTTCACAGATTGTAGCTGAACATCCCCTTTACACTACCTTTTTTTCAACATAATCTCCGTCGAAGCGTATTGCCTTACGCCAACGCGAAACTAGGTCATGAATGCCTCGTTTGTACAAAGTTTTGTCCTGCTCGAGTAGCCATTTTTTAACTGCACGGATCACATCCTCATCATTGTCAAAGTGTGTCCCACGCAGGAATTTTTTGAGTGGTCCAAACAGATGGAAATCTGAGGGAGCCAGATCAGGGCTGTAAGGAGGATGGGGCAGTACAGTCCAACCAAATTTGTTGATTGCTTCCCGTGTTACCAGACTTGTGTGAGGGCGTGCATTGTCATGTTGAAGCAACAAATCTGCAGATGGCTTATTAGGCCGAACTCTGTGGAACCGATTTTTGAGTTTTGTCAGTGTATTAATGTAAGCTGTCGAGTTGATTGTCTCACCTCTTGTCATTACATCAACAAGAATCACACCATCAATGTCCCAGAAGACAGTGATCATCACCTTTCCGGCTGATGGAGATGTTTTGAATTTTTTTCTTTTTGGTGACTGCGGATGATGCCATTCCATTGACTGCATTTTTGTTTCAGGCTCATAATAATGTGCCCACGTTTCGTCACCGGTAACAATTTTTGACAAAAACATTTCTCCTTCAACACCGAAACGCTCCAACAATTCAGAACAGAATGTTTTCCTTTGAACTCTGTGATCATTTGTTAGGCACCGAGGAACCCATCGAGCGCAAATCTTTGAATATCCGAGAGTTTTAAAAATTGCGATTGCACTTCCCTTGCTGACTGTAAGCTGCAATGCCAATTGCTGACTAGTGATACGCCTATCCTTACGAATAATGGCATCAGCCCGGTTTAGCATGTCTGTGCTGGTAGCCGAGGCAACACGTCCAGAACGCGGTAAATCATGCAGCTCCACTCGTACACTTTCTGCAGCTTTAATTCTCTGAACCCAGCGACTAACTGTGCTCCTATCGACTGCAGAACATTTGTACACTGCACACAGTCGTTTATGAATGTTTGCCACAGTTTCTTTTTCCGCAACCAGAAATTCTATGACAATTCGCTGTTTGTAACGGACATTGTTGACAAGCTCCATTTTAACGGTTCATAGATTGCGTAATATTTTTCAGAATGCTGTGCAATTTGGTGCACATAATTGGAACATGTCATATTCCAAGTGTGCAAAATTTCATATTCCTATCTTTATTATTAGCCGAGAAAAAAATTGGTGTGCATTACTTTTTGACCTCCCTTTAGTATGTACCCACTGAACTAATTGCAGCAATCTTCAGGAAGGATATTTACAGATCGTTGCATTCATCACAGATTGTGTTTGACAGAATTTCTGTCTCATAGCCGGATTTCCCACTTCTTTTGTTGTCATGTTCAACGTCTCTTTATGCCGTTATCTTGGTATGCCCCTAATGCCTCTTACCTGCCTTGCATTATTGTTATTCCCAACCCGCTGTGACTTTTTATGTGGACATTTCATTTTCCTTTCCTCTGTAGAATGGTGTTTATAGCCGAGTTCGGAGCCATATACTCAGATGTCCCGCGCTGGGTGGTTTAGAGGCATGATATCGACCTCTGGACAAGAAGGTCACTGGTTCGATTCCCACATCAGTCAGTAGTAACATTTATTGAAAGTCTAAAAAAAAATCGAATCTGATTTCTTCGTGGCTTTACAGCTTTGTTTTCTTCACTGCCCTCTGGAGACTGATATCCGATGTCTAGCGCTCTTGTATAACGGCGTAAAACGGAGGTCCCGTGTGCCTGATGCGCACGTTAAAGAACGAACATAAAAACAATTAGGCTGAAAATGGTTACTGCATATTGAAAAGAAATAGAGAAAAAATCTACAGAAAGAAACATAAATATCTTCGATGATAAAGAAAATGAGAGTACTTCTGAAATAAAGAATATCTGCCTGCTTGGTGGGGGAAACCAGAGTATTTTATGCTTGAATGGTGTGAGACATCAGAGTATGTGGCTGCCTGTATGGTGTGAGACATCTGAGTATATGGTTGCCTGTATGGTGGGGACATCTGAGTATATGGCTGCCCGTATGGCGAGGGACATCTGAGTATATGGCTGCCTGTATGGTGGGGACATCTGAGTATATGGCTGCCCGTATGGCGAGGGACACCTGAGTATATGGTTGCCTGTATGGTGGGGACATCTGAGTATATGACTTCCTGTATTGCGAAGGACATCTAAGTATATGGCTGCCTGTATGGTGGGGACATCTGAGTACCTGTCTGAAAAATGAGTCCCTCCAGACATCTCTAGATATGTAAAAAAAAATAATCAAAATCACCGACCAATGAAAAATAACAAGTTACTATTAGACAGCCAGACTATGGAAACTAACTGGGCTTCGTAAAATAGTTGGTTAAGTGTCAGCATTCTATCAACTGCCAGGGACCTCGCAGTTCCACCTCTTCGTCGGTTCTCTCAGTTAATACTTTGCGTCAAAACAGGCTGGTTGACGGAAACTCGGATCGCCATGTCCCCTGTTGTGGTAGCTCTTACTAATAGAGAAGACCTAGTATTGCAGTACCTCTAGGCTGGGTTAGTAGTTTCCCAACATAGTCTTAAACCAGACTAACTCTCAGCAAAGGTGTACCCTGTCCTCGTGTCATTAAGTCAACAACAACGTGAACATGTTCCTTTAATTTTGGTATTGGAAGCATTCTAGGACCTCCTCACCCTACCCTACCTTACTCCCTAATCCTCCCTTCTCAATAGTCTACCCTACTTTAACCCCTAACCCTCCCTCCTCCAACTCTAACCTACCTTACCCCCTCAACCCCCCTTACCCTTACTCTGCCCTACCTTACCTCCGATCCAAACCTCTCCCTACTCTACCCTACCTTACCTCCGATCCAAACCTCTCCCTACTGTACCCTACCTTACCTCCGATCCAAACCTCTCCCTACTGTACCCTACCTTACCTCCTAACCAAACCTCTCCCTACTCTACCCTACCTTACCCTTACTCTACCCTACCTTACCTCCTAACCAAACCTCTCCCTAATCTACCCTACCTTACCTCCTAACCAAACCTCTCCCTACTCTACCCTACCTTACCGCCTAAACCTACCTCCCTCTACTCTGCATTACCACATAAACCACCATTCCCCCTAATCTACCATACCCTTAACCACCCCTCCGCCTACTCTACCCTATCTTACCTCCTAACCCTCCATCCCTCTTCCAAACCTTACCCCTAATCCAACCTCCCCCCTACTCTACCAATACCTTATCCCACAACCCTCCCCCTACACTACCCTAATTTCCCCACCCCCTCGTTCTACCTCCTCCCTGCTCTTACTTACCCCCTAACTCCTCCTCCCCCTACTCTACCCTACCTTATCCACAAACCCCTCTCCCGCTATCCTACCTTACCCCCAACACTCCTTTCCAACTAATCTACCTTAGCCCCTGACCTTTCTTTCACACTACTCTACCTTACTCCCAAACACTCCTTTCCGACTACTCTACATTTTCCCCTAACACTCCTTTCACACAACTCTACCTTACTCCCAGGGAGACCTATAGCCCTACTCTACCTTATCCCCTAACTTCTTTCCCCTTAATCTACCCTACCGTACACCGTAACCCCCCGTTTCCCTATACTATCTTACCACCTAACCCCCCATTTCCCCCTATACTATCTTACCCCCTAACCCCCCTTTTTCCCTATACTATCTTACCCCTAAACCCCCATTTCCCCTATACTATCTTACCCCTAACCCCCCCCCCATTTCCCCTATACTATCTTACCCGCTAACCCCCCATTTCCCCTATATTATCTTACCCCCCCAACCCCCCCCCATTTCCCCTATACTATCTTACCCCTTAACCCTCCATTTCATCTATACTACCTTACCCACTAACCCTCTATCCCCCCAATACTACCTTAACCCCTAACCCTCCATTCCCCCCAATACTACCTTAACCCCTAACCCTCCATTCCCCTCATACTACCTTAACCCCTAACCCTCCATTCCCCCAATACTACCTTAACCCCTCACCCTCCATTCCCCCCCCCATACTACCTTAACCCCAAACCCTCCATTCCCCCCATACTACCTTAACCCTTCACCCTCCATTCCCCCCATACTACCTTAACCCCAAACCCTCCATTCCCCCCATACTACCTTAACCCCTCACCCTCCATCCCCCCCATACTACCTTAACCCCTAACCCTCCATTCTCCCCATACTATAACCCCTAACCCTCCATACTAGCTTAACACCTAACCCTCCTTTCCCCCATACTACCTTAACCCCTCACCCTCCATTCCCCCCATGCTACCTTAACCCCAAACCCTCCATTCCCCCCATACTACCTTAACCCCTCACCCTCCATTCCCCCCATACTACCTTAACCCCTAACCCTCCATTCCCCCCATACTATAACCCCTAACCCTCCATACTACCTTAACCCCAAACCCTCCATTCCCCCCATACTACCTTAACCCCAAACCCTCCATTCCCCCCATACTACCTTAACCCCTAACCCTCCATTCCCCCATACTATAACCCCTAACCCTCCATTCCCCCATACTATCTTAAGCGTGGTGTTCTGTGTTGCCACATGCCTTTTGACTTTGGCCCACACAAGCTCTGGTGGATTAAGGTGCGAATGGTAAGGTGGGAGTTGAAGAGAGGTCTGGCCTTGCTCTGTCATTATTTTGTCAATCAAAAACGTCTTTGTATTCTTCCTTTATTTCACAAGCTGTTGCACATCTATGATTTCATCGGGTTATAGCGAAAGGGGACATTTTTTCTTTACAAGTCACGTCTTGATTTGATCTTTTATGTTTGATGAAATAAGAAATGTGTTTTACTGCTCTACAACATTATGATAGGATACATTGTCCATTACCAAATATGACGGTTAATCCAAGATGGGCAGATCGTTCTCTATCCAATCTTTGAAAATGTTCCCGTCCATTTCAGAGTAGGGGAATCCCTATCACTCTGTCTGTAGACTTTGCTTGAAAAAAAAAGTCCTGCTTGATTGACAGGTCCATTCTCTCTGCTGCAAGCACGAGCTATTATAATGCACTGTCCTTTGCTGCCAGATATTTTCCTTGTCTTTTCTCTGTCAGATGATTGTCATTATTTCTCAGTTGTATGGTGAACAGTAACATACGTTTCATTTAAATATGCGATGTCTTAGCCTTCCATCCTTCTCTCTTGGATCTGCCTCAGGTATTTACTCCCAAACAATCAAATGGTGGATTTCACAAACAATGTTTCTGCCGGCTGCAGATTTCGAAAAGTGCAGCCAACGCCCCTCACAACTTTCCACTGAGCAGTTTTTGAAAGTTTAATATTGCATCCCGATTGTGACTTGAATTTCAGTTTGCGGAGAGCAATAAGTTGATTTGTCTGAAACAATTTCAAAACATCATTTCTAATAACAACCACATCAAAATCAACCACTCTTCCTTTTCTCCATTGATTGGCGGAAATAAACCATTCTTGTCGTTCACTTACCTCACTCGGTGCTCACACGTGATCACTTGCTCAACAGAAAAATACCGCCCTTCTTGAGTTTTCCATGATTATTCTTTCATCTAAAATTGTGTGTGCACTTTATTCAAAAGGGCATGGGGAATGGTTGTAAAACTGAAATGTTTGCCCTGTCCCGGAAATCTATCTATAAGATCAAAATCCCTGACTAGATCAGTTTTTAAAAAAAAGATTAAAATAAAGTCGGGTAGAATCTAATATTGCATGACAAATTTCGCAGTAATACACAAGTTTCCGAAAAAAGTGATGCTTTTTCGGGGTAATATTTTCTGATGGAAGTTTAGGAGGAAACTCTAAAGTAAAAAATAAATGTAAATGAGAAATTACAAAAGTAATCGGGAAAATCCACAATTCAACTGGGAAAAAACTCATCGAAAGCATTAGTCAGACGTAAACAGAAAGACAGAAGTCAGTACTGCTCGTGAATTTCCTTGTTAAAACTAAGGTTTTTCCTCTTTTATTTTAGGTATGTGGGAGAAAAAAAAAGGGTATATTTCTATTATCTGGAACAGATAAGGAAGGAGATATTATATCAGGGATAAGGAAGGCAAGACGGGCTTTATACAGTTGGAGCATATCTATATCTGGAGAGTCAAAGGCGTGTCCTTAACAACCAAACTTAAAATAGGTCGTTTAATAATATCAACATCAAATCGTTCATTTTGAATGGATCGGAAACATGGACAACACAGGGACAAGGGATAAGTGACAGTTCTGAGTGATAGTGAACACTGACTGGGTACAGTGATGATGATAACCTTATGAGTGAAAGAAATACGGGACACACGATAGTTGTAGAGTGAACGTGAGTTGGGGAGGGGGGTGTCAAGGAAGGGGATAAAGAGGAAGAGAGGGGAAGTAAAGCAAAGGAATAGAGAGAACATTCAAGCATTTAGGAAAATGAGACTGATAAAGTGGGAAAAGTGAGAGGACGAGGCAGAGAATAGGAGAAATAGAGACAGTGAAAGAAATAGGAGAAAGAGAGAGATAATGCGAGTGAGAGAGAGAGAGAGAGAGAGAGAGAGAGAGAGAGAGAGAGAAATATAGCAATTCGTCAGCGAATTGTGAATATCCATATGTCTGGAGGTTGGTGATGGGGATGTGAAAGAATTAGTGGAAGATCACAAGAATGAGCCAACACTGGAGAAGTGCAGCAAGATGTAGTAGAGGGACAAGAATGAGCCAACACTGGAGAAGTGCAGCAAGATGTAGTAGAGGGACAAGAATGAGCCAACACTGGAGGAGTGCAGCAAGATGTGGTAGAAGGACAATAATGAGCCAACACTGGAGAAGTGCAGCAAGATGTAGTAGAAGGACAAGAATGAGCCAACACTGGAGAAGTGCAGCAAGATGTAGTAGAAGGACAAGAATGAGCCAACACTGGAGAAGTGCAGCAAGATGTAGTAGAGGGACAAGAATGAGCCAACACTGGAGAAGTGCAGCAAGATGTAGCTGCTGGACTTTCTTCAGTGGTGGAAATTAGTAAGCGGAACATTTATAGAGCAGAAATGAAAGAACTTTGTAAACATTGGGAGAAAACACAAAAAAGGTGGATAGGAAAATGACATCCTGGCATTGATGCGGTGAACAAAAGCGTGAATTTGTTATTACGTTGTCCACGATTTTGGAAAAAAAAACAATTAATGAAAGATCATTAAAAGCAGACAATAGTGGACGGGTTTTTAAGTGAAGAATCCCAAACATCATCTAGTGTATATAAACAGAAAAGAGAAAAAAAAATACCAGAAGAGTTACCTGATATTAGTATGGACGGTGACACCCTTTCAAACAATAGCATCCATTCACCAGCCAACATGTCTTCACTTAAAAAATTCGCTCTCTCCACAGTACATGTATCATGTAGTGAAATTGTCATTTTCAGCAATAACATGCGCACGTATTAGTTGTATTATTATAGTAGTGGCTCCCAAACGTTTGACACTCACGACTCCTCCCTTCCCCCTCCTCCCCCCCCCACCCTTTTCCTTGATGAGCATACACCGGTGGCGCCCTCATGGCAGTTACGATCGTATATAGTTAAGTCGGGTAACACTGATTCATGTACAATTTTTGGGTCGGTTACTACTTTAGGTGCAGAAATGAAGTTCAGGAACAAGAGATATATAATAGCGATTTGATGTTGCGAAAATAACCTACAGCACAGGTAACATGTTTAGAAATGGCATTTGCACAAATCTTCACAAACACACAATTAATCATGTCACCTACTCAGAAGATACATGTTTGTTATACAAATTATATAAATTTTGCAAAAAAAAATCCCGTTTTTTTCTCTATAACAAATAAAACGAAACTCGCCATCGCGTTGAAAATATGAAGCCTATCTGGATGTATCCATTTTATGATTTCTAACCACTGAGTAGACACACGACAATATCCTCGGCGCAGCGCACTTGAGGTCTGTGGTGCACACTTAGTGAACAAGCTAACTTAAGTAAAGTGTATAAATTTATACATTCGTTTCGTGCGTGTCTTTTTCTATCTATATATTGACCTTTTGAGCCGTAGCCGGCCCATAGGGCATAGACCCAGATACTCTTTCTTTTATCTAAATTTTTATTTATAGCAGTTTTCAATCCTTGTAAAGATCTTTTATCAAATCTCGCCATTTGTCTCTGTTCTGGGCAAGTAGCTCTATCTCACTGAGGGAGCCGATTCCTGCTGCTCTTGCCTCTCTCTTCTGGGTCTTCCACTTTTCCTCTTACCTGTTGTTTCCCACATGAGGGCTTGCTTTGCTATTCGGTTATTTATTAGTGTCTCTATTATAGAGGTTTCATTAATCAATCGTTAGTGGCCGAGAAATGACTAATTTAATTTAGAGTTTTTTTTTTTTTTTTTTTTTTTTTTTTGGGGGGGGGGGGGGAGGTAGGAGGTCGACAACAACAACAAAACTGACATTCATTCAAATAGCAATTCGATCAGCCTCCTGGAACGAGGTGTGTACGAACAGCGGGGTTTCCCTGTTATTTTAGTATTATTATTATTATTTTTTTTTAATAAATAAAAGCTATTAAATGCCCCCTTTCAATGAAGATATTCATACTTATTGTTTCCCTGTATAGATGTTTTAATGGGTGGTCTCCAGGTAAGACTTTAGCCTCTGGACAAAAAGGTTCCAGGGTTCAAATCCTGGCACGGGCGACGGAGATTTGTTTCTCTTCAGATCCAAGGTGTCTTCGTGACTTTACCATCCGTCGGTCAGGGTCTTTAGGTAGTGGAATCTGATGTCTATCCCAACTTGGGAAAACGAAGATAACAGTGTGCACTATGTGCACGTTAAAGAATCGGGGACAGTCGAAAATCGAAGAGTAGGCCAACATTTGTCGCTTTCCAGGCAAAATTGAAAGAAAATATCTTCACAAAAGTCAAAACCCTAAACGATAAAAAAAAAAAATAGAATATCTCTGAAGACGGAGAATATCTGCCAGTATGGCGCGAGGAACACATAATGCATACAGCTGCTGGTGTGAAACATTTGGCGAAAGTGATATTTAGTTCAGTCCCTCTGGACTTCGTATTGAATATAAAAACTGGCGTATGTTAACTAAAAATAATTAGAGGTATTAACAAAAATACGAGTAACGTGTTTATTATCTTGCTTAAAGAAGAAAATAATACAATAAACAGATCATGGGGGGTGGGGGTAGGGTGGGGGACTGGTTGGTCTCGAGGCATGACGATGGCCTCGAGACAGAAAGGTTGTGGGTTCAAATCCCGGCTGCACCAGTTGGGATTTTTATTTATGATTTCTCTCTGCGGCAAGCATCCCTGGTCTCAGCAGTGAGGCCCGGTTTGAAATGTCAATTACTCATCGGCGGAAAAAAATATGAGTACCTTCGAAGACGAAGTTATCTGCCTGTGCGGCGAGAGACCCTGTGCACACGGCTGCCAGGGAAAAAACGAAGTAGCACGCAAAATTCAGTTCTTAGTCACTAGGGACTTCATCAGAGGTCAAAGCTGGCGAACCCAAAAAATCATACAGGGAAAAACTTGTCTGACTACATTCAACATAAATATTATCGGGACTTTCCGAAACTATTTACGGACCAGACTTAAGTTGTCCTTACGTAGGTTTTAAACCAAAAATATCCGAATTTTACTAAAAGTCAAGCAGGGAAGGATTCAGAATAAAATTAATACTGAATTATATGAGCAGAAATTTGGATTCGAGAAAAATAGTGGGACAAAAGAAGCCATATTCAGCATGAAGTCATTGATTGAAAAGTATATAGGAGTAAACAAACCAATATATGCTTGCTTCATAGACTACACCAAAGCTTTCGATAGAATACACCATAATCAACTTATAGACTGCCTAAAAGATATAAATCTAGACGACACTGACATACGACTAATATGTAATTTATCATCATCATCAAGTACCGGGCCTACTGGCGTAGGTGATCATGTCTCTCCACAACTTTCGATCTCGACAGTTATTTATCATTTCTGTTGTTGACCTTCTGCCAAGCCATTCTCTTAAGCTGTCTGTTATTTTTTCTCTTTACTTCCCTCTATCTCTTCGTCCCTCAATTTTTCCAGTTGTTACAATATATTCCAGTAGTTCTCTTCTCATTACATGGCCAAAAATGATGATTGTTTCTTCCTAACATTGGAAATTAGCTCTCTTTTTGCTTTGACCTCCTTCAGAACATTTTCATTACTCTTCTTAGTTGTCCATGGTATTCTCAACATTCTTCTGTAAAACCACATTTCTACAGACTCTAGTGATTTTCTTGTCTGTTGTCCTATTGTCCATGATTCACATCCATATGTTAGACTGGCTCTACATAACATTTAAGAACTCTTTTTCTTGTTTCTATTGTCAAAAATAGATTGCATAGTATCTTCCTCATTTCCTGGAAAGCTGCTATGTAATTTATACTGGGAGCAAATAGCAATAATAAAGTATAACAAAGAAAACTCTTTGATATAAAAAGAGGATGCATCCTATCACCAAGCTTTTTCAATCTATACACTGAGCAAATCTTTAAAAACATCATAGAGATGCCAGGTTTAAACATTAATGGAAGGATAATCAATAACCTAAGATATGCTGATAATACTGTATTACTAGCAGAAAATCCTAAAGATCTACAACAATTACTTAATGAAATAAACACGAAAAGAGAACAATCTCAAGACCTACAAATAAATATCAAAGTTGAAGGAACACACCTGGAGACAGTTCAGAGCTACAACTACCTTGGACATACTATAACAAATAATGGAAAATGTAAAACTGAAATAAAGAAAAGAATTTGTATGGCAAAAAGTAATTTTAACGCCATGAAAAGTATACTAACATCAAAACAAATCTCTCTCTCTCTCTCTCTGCGATCAAGACTCAATCAGAGTAGGATTCCAGACTCTCTCGTGAAGGCAGCTGTCTGTTTAAGCGAATCGATTGCCCCATATAGTTTATCTTCCAGGGAGGTGGGCGTGGACCACATTGCTCTTCTCAGGTCCGTGTACTGGGGGCAATCCTGTAGAACGTGTTTTGTAGTCATATTGTCCAGTGTACAGTGGCATAGGCTGGTTGTACCTATTTTGGATATGTAAACATGTGATTTATCATTCTATTGTGGCCAGTGCGTAGGCGAAGTATGATGACTTGATCCCTCCTTGATAGTTGGTGGTATCCGTCACTCTCGTTATGCTTTGGATGTTCTCGTTTCCATTTTTCATGGAACTGACCCTTGAGGGTGGATTTGGCATCATCATAACTGAGTGGATGGTTCTCTGGAGGTAATCTCATTCCCTCTTTAGCTAATTTGTCTGCGCGTTCGTTCCCGTGTATATTACAGTGTGATGTATCCTCTGAATGACTACTCTCTGGAAGTTAACAAAACAAATAACACCAGGGCTAAAACTAAGAATAGCAAAATGTTACGTCTTCTCCATATTCATGTATGGTGCAGAAACATGGGCATTAGAGAAGAAAACAGAACAGAAAATTGAAGCATTTGAAATGTGGATTTATAGAAGAATGGGTAGAATTGGATGGAAGGAAAAGAAAACAAATGATGAAATTTTAAAACAACTAAAAATGAAAAGAGAATTACTAAACATAATTAGAACAAGACAAATGAAATTTTTGTGGCATGTTAAAAGACACAACAGCCTACTAAAAGTAATATTGGAAAGGAAAATACAAGGTAAAAGAGGCAGAGCAGACCAAGAATCACATGGACGAGTAACATCAAAAGATGGACAGGTCAGCCTATGACAATCTGCACCATCAAAGCAAGAGACAGAGTGGAATGGCGCTCCATGGTAGCCAACCTTCAATGCGGAGACGGCACTCTATGTTGATGATGATCCGATCACTGCATAAATCTGGTCAGCCGTAACGTAAATAGAGTTTCGGACAGTCCCGATAATATTGATATTGAATGTGATCAGACAAAGCCTTCTGACTGTGCAGCGGCTGTAGGCAATTAGGTTGATTAAATGTTGGCTTATTTCGTGTTCTTCAATGAATATTGGATACATTAAAATAGGCTATAGTTCAGAGAAGCAGAACTGGCGTGAATTGTATGTGATTACCCACAGAGAAGTGAATGAGAAGTGAGTGAATGAGAAGTGACAATTGCATGATCGGGGTGGTTCAAGATCCGAGATTTGTGATGTCAACTTCATCCAGAGAATGGAAGGTCAGCCGTAATGAAGGGAAGAAGTAGGGCCAGCCTTACAACTTATAGAGTGGTATTAGATTGATAGGGAATGGAAGGTGAGCCATAATGAAGGGAAGAAGTAGGACCAGCCTTACAAATTATAGAGCGGTGTTAGATTGACAGAGAATGGAAGATAACAAAAAGTGAGGTATTGGTCGTTTCAAAATATTTTGAAGGTGTTTAAAATTCCATATCTCTGCAACCAATTGATTGATAATGCTGAAATTTTGCATATGGTCTTGTGATTTTTGGTCCCAAGAAGTACATTCATTTCCTCACCAACAAACGTATAGTTTTAAATATTCTTTATTTGAAGTATACAAATTTAAGGCATTTTGGTCAAACCATATATTTGGAGGAATTACCGCTTCATATGAGTGGGCACCCACGGACTTGTCATCTTGAACGTAATGCGCGCCAATTTCCCTGTTTTAAGCACTAAAAAACACATAAAACGCGTCATAGTTATAATTTTATATCCGGTGCATCCCATTTCCTGTCGTTTTGTTGTTATTTATGTGCAACGGCGTATCCTAATTATTGGGTAATTTCGTTAAATTTGTGATCTGTTAGTCAATGGGTATAAAAGTAAAGTTCCTTACATTGCAATCAGTGGCAATAAAGGTGTATAAATATTTTTGCATAGAAGCTAAGCGTGGAAAATTGTATCGAAGCATCTCAAAGCCAGAAAAGAGAACTATTCACGCATTGGGTATAAGCAAACGCTTTTTCAAACAAGTGCTTAAAGCTAACGGAGTGTCCAGTTCAATCAAGACTAGGACGCTAGGAAGAAAGAAAGTAGTAGATAGTTTTGACAAGGAAGTGATTAGAAGAGCAATTTGTAAAATGTTCGATTCCAAAGAAACTGTGACTTTAAGAAAACTGAAAATTCGACTGAGAGCAGAAAATGACATTGTTGTGTCGAAAACAACATTATGGAGAACTGTTAGAAGCATCGGTTTTACGTTTAGAAAGTACGATAGTGGTAGAAATGTCATCTGCGAGAAGCCGCACTTAGTTTCTATGAGGAGTAAATATTTACGTGAAGTACGGGAAATGCGTAACCAAGGTTATGATATTGTATTTCTAGATGAACCTTGGATAAATTCTCACCACACAAGTGCCAAGGAATGGCAGTTATCAGATGGAAGTATTAAAAGATGTGTACCCACTGGAAAAGGACAGCGTATTATAATGGCACATGCAGGCAGCCGAAAAGAAGGGTTGGTGAAAAATGCAGAACTTATATTCACCTCTAATTATACTGACAACAGGGACTATCACACCGAGATGAATGGCCATATATTTAGAGAGTGGATTGAAAATACTCTTCTTCCAATTCTAGACAGACCATCCTGTCTGGTAATGGACAACGCGTCGTACCACAACGCTGTGGCAGAAGAAGACAAAATTCCTACATCTACCAGTACAAAAGATGTTATAAAGATTTGGCTAAGAAAGGAAGGAATTCTATTTAACGAGGGATTTTTGAAACCTGAATTACTGTCACTTGTTAAGAAATCGCAAAAGACCAAAGTATTCCAAATAGACAAAATCATTCAACAGCATGGTCATACGTGCTTGAGACTGCCCCCTTATCATCCACAATTAAACCCCATTGAACTCGTTTGGGCAAAAATTAAAGGGCAGGTGGCAGCTGAGAATACAAGTTTTAAACTATGCGATATAAAAGGACTGACATATGCTGCTCTATCACAGATTGACAAAGATTTTTGGTGCAAATGTGAAGATCATGTCTTAAAAGAAGAAAATGACTATTGGAAAAAAGATGGACTATCGTTCGTTCAGCCCAGATTAGTAATCAATATGTTAGACTCCTCTGATTCAGAATAAATGAAATAATAATGGACGTTTTTATATGTCCGCATGATCAATCTTTAGCTAAAGTTGATAACGTTTTGAAAATGTAAAGATTCTTGATATGTGTACTGCAGGCATGCAAAGAAACTAAATCACTTTCATATGTCTTGTTTACGTAAAATAATGAAAGTCACATGGAAAGACATAAAACGAACAATGTAGCTCTTTACAGTGAAGAGGATCCCGTGCTTACTCTTTAGTCACATGCGTACCCATAAACAATAACTTTGCTTGATATGTCATGCTCGTTATCGCTCGCAACGGATAATTAATTTTTAAAAATGTATTCTTTGTTGTATATTGTTTAAATAGTTTTCATTAATGGAACTGTTTATACGCTGATTTGTTTTAGACCGTCTGTAAAGGCTATAACATTGACATTCTCATAGTATTTTAAAGAAAGTAAACAATAGAAAGTAAACAGTTGATAAACGCCTCCAACTTTCAAGTTGTATAGAGACGCCTATGTCGAGAAGCTGATTTCCATTAATGTACGGTAAATTATTTTCTCCAGGAGCAAAAAGATCCGTAAATTCACTGAGATCAAAGGAAAGTGCTGCTTCATGATGAAGCATACTTCCTACATCATTAAATTTTGTGAAATCGGTGGGACCTTGGAAAAACAAGGCCAGATGCAAAAAATCAAGTTTGTAAGTGCAGGGAAAGAGGAGATAATTCATGTTAATCGTGAACATTTAGATTTGAAACGACCAATAGCTAGTAATAATACAAAGGACCGAGAATTTACACTATTACCCTGTTAGAATTACTCACTTAAGAATGTGCTGAGACTGTATAAGATTTGGAGTAATTTTAAGATGTTGTTTCTAGTAAGGTGACCATTCGTCCCGGATTGTCCGGGACAGTCCCGGAATTTGACATTTTTTGAACCTTTGTCCCGGATTAGCTGCCGTACCGGTTTTGTCCCGATTTTGGCATATTTTTTAGCTTTTGTCCCGGATTTGATAAAAAATAATTTGGGACACAAACGTTTACCAATTTTGCCATTTTGGTATACGGCGTACATTTCTTCAATTTAAAAAAATATTATTCCGTTGCTGTGTAGACAATTTTGTTTAATATCAAAACAGTAGAATGCGCTCCTAGTTTTAAATCTCGTATATATTCGTTGTGTTACTAACTTTCACTTTCACTTTCGCAAAAAATGGCACCGAAGCGTAATTGTAGTTTTAATCAAGATTTACAAAAGGAATACCCTTTTATAAAAAAGTCTACATCGTCATCAGACTTCACTGTAAGATGTAATATATGTTCATCCGGGTTTACTATTAACCATAGTGGACGTGGTGATATTAAGAGCCACATAAATAGTGATAAATAAACATAAGAGAGCCGTCGCTACTGCTGCATCAAGCTCGTCGTCGACAAATTTTTTCGAGCTGAACAGGTTGGTGACAAAGAAGAACAGTTAGCTGCTACAGAAGGTGCCTTTGCATATCGTACAGTGATGCACAATCACACGTTTAGATCTATGGACTGCACATCAAAATTGCTTCAGGTAACTTTAGAACCAAAATTTGCTTGTGCACGTACGAAAACAGAAGCTATTATTCGGAATGTGTTCACACCCCATGCTCTAAACGAGTTGAGATGTGACCTAGAAAACGTAACATTTATCTCCATACTGACAGATGCCTCCAACCACAAAGAAATCAAGATTTTTCCTTTGCTTGTCAGATACTTTGATCGCAATAAGGGACTGAAAGTTAAAATATTAGAGTTGAAGTCATTGCCGGGTGAAACATCTGATATAGTAAGTAGTTTTCTTATTGACTGTCTAACTGAAAATGGTTTAGAACTGAAAGTAGTTGGATTATGTGCAGACAACACACATTCTAATTTTGGGGGCGCTGAAAGAAAAGGACAGAACAATGTTTTCACAAAACTGAAAGAAAGCCTTGGACATAGTTTGATAGGTGTTGGGTGTGCTTGCCATATTTTCCACAACACTGTTCGAGCAGCTGCAGACGTATTGCCTGTTGATGTTGAAATGACTATTGCAAAAATTTATCTGTACTTCAAATCATACACAGTTAGAGTTGAAAGTCTCAAGGAGTTTTGTCAGTTTGTCGACACAGACTTCCAGATGATTTCAGGTTATGCACAAACTAGGTGGCTTGCGCGCTTGCCTGCTGTTGAAAGGGTTCTTTACATGTTCCTGCCTCTAAAATCATATTTTCAATCTCAAGACAGATGCCCAGTTTTTATACAGGAATTCTTTGAAAACCCACTGTCTGAGGCATGGCTTATTTTGGTTCACAGTCAGGCATCCTCTTTCCACGAAGCAGTGCAGAAAGTAGAGGGACAGATGGTCACTGTATTTGAAGTCATTGACAACATCAATAGGTTGAAAGCTATCTTGGAATCCAAGCTGGAAGACGGCTTCTTGCCATCAAGAGTTCAGATAATTCTTAAAAAGCTGGAAATGGAAGGATTTCCACGTGATGATGTGAAAAAGTTTAATGCCAGTGTTTCTTCATTTTATGAAACAGCTTTAAGTTATTTGAAGAAATGGGCTGCAAATAATTTTCAAAACCTAGAGTCTTACAGCTGGGTAATGCTGAACAGAACACCAAATTGGGAAGATATTGAGAAGTCTTCATCATTAGTGAGTCAAACAGTGCCTTCAGTCGATTTTCCAGAAAATGAAATGTATGACGAATATGTCTACATGAAACAGTTCGTTACTTCACAAAAAATTAGTGAGTGGAGTCTTAATAAAATATTACCAGCAAGCGTTGGGTTGAACTAGCTTCCCACTTCAGAAACAATCATGTGCCCGTTTCACATACTCTGAAGTTGGCAGAGTTCTTTTTGTGTCTACCTGGAACAAATGCTGCAACAGAACGAGTGTTTTCTCTGATGAACAGTTTGTGGACAAATGATAAAACACAACTAGGTGTTGAAACTTTAAAAGCCATGTTGATCACCAAAGTGAACTATGAGGGAACATGTGTCGAATTTTATAAGATGCTGCATACAAAGAAGGACATTTTACAGAAAATTTACTCATCTGAAAAGTACAGCGTCTCTGTTTCACCTTCAATTTAAGTGAGTATCACTGTTTTTTTTTATCTCCTGATTATCCTGATAGCGTATTGTAGGTCTATATTATTAGATGTTTTAAAATGTATGTATTATTCACTTGAAAATGACAGCAAGAAGAAATGTAATTTTATTGGTGGAAAATTGAAGTAAAATTACTCCGTCCCAGAATGGGATTTCAAAAATATGGTCACCTTATTTCTAGTGTAATTATATGTAAGGGCCCGACAACATCAGTTCGCCATATTATTGGTTTATATTTTCAACATTGGAGAGAAAGGTCAAGGACCGATAACCAAAGAAGAACTGATCCAAAAAAGTTCTGGCCGCCTCGACCAAGGTGAAGAAACAAAATAGCCTGACAAGACACTACTGCAGCAGAGTGGGTCTGTCAGATGGGCCGTGATATCGCTCCAATCCAATAATCAATCCCGATTTCCTAAAATGGAATCAATGAGTTCCACAATTGGTGTTTGGCTTCCACAATTCCTACAATCATCGTGAGGGCAAAATGAACAAGCCTCTACAATTTGTGTTTGGCTTCCACAATTCCTACAATCATCGTGAGTGCAAAATGAACAAGCCTTTACAGTTGGTGTAAAATAACCTCCACAATTAGTGCCGTGGCCAGGATTTATTTTATTTCCACAATATTTTACTATCATTCATCTGGCTATGCACACATTCGCAAACATAATGTTTAATGTCAAGGTTACCTCATCATCAAGTTAAAAATAACATATTGAAAGAATGTCAGCACGTCTTGCGGCATCTAAGGAAATATAATGTTTCAACTTATATTTTTTAATGACAATCGACACGTTTATTCATCATCATCAAGTACCGTGCCTGCTGGTGTAGATGATCATGTCTCTCCACAACTTTCGATCTCGACAGTTATTTATCATTTCTGTTGTTGACCTTCTGCCAAGCCATTCTCTTAAGCTGCCAGATATCTCCTCTCTTTGCTTCCCTCTATCTCTTCGTCCCTCAATTTTCCCAGTTGTTACAATATATTCCAGTTGTTCTCTTCTCATTACATGGCCAAAAAATGATGATTGTTTCTTCCTAATATTGGAAATTAGTTCTCTTTTTGATTTGGCCTCTTTCAGAACATTTTCATTACTCTTCTTAGCTGTCCATACACGTTTATTAGTGATGTGTCAATATCATAAGAGGTCACCCTACTTTTTGTTGAAAAAAATCTAAGGTACATATTTTCATAGGCTGTGTGAGATTAAAAACTGTGCCACTCTGGCGAAAATACAGTCACATTTTGAAAATATAAACCAGGATCAGATTTATTTTATTTTATTGAAGACATTTCTTCTTTATTTCCTGGACCATGAGCTGACAAGATCAGCTGCAGGAAATGAGGATTTTCATGTTTTAGAACAACAAATATTACCAGTACTATCTTGGTATAAATGACCCAAGAATAAATATTGACATCATTTTTTCAGAATAAATTAGAATTATGACATTACATAAGAAGTTGATGAGAACTAAATATATAACTGAGATCTATTTGTTATGTTTACTTAAGAGAGTAACATTGAACATTTTTGTGGAGTTAGAAACATTAAAACAGCTTGCAGAAAAAACAACAGAAAACAAACAAAACTTGTACATAAGTTGTCATTGACCAGGAAAAAACATTTGACAAGAGTAAATGGAGAACAACTGTGGGAGATAGTAACAACATACGGAGTAAGCCAACATCTAACCAACCTTATAAAAAGTCTCTACATCAACAGCAGCTGCACAGTCAGAAAAGCAGCAGGCTACACAGACCACTTCTAAGTTAGATCAGGTGTATGATAAGGGTGTGTTTTATCCCTCCTGTCTATTACATACATGGACTATATATGTAAGTTAGCCAAACCATCAGAGACAGAGGCGATCATCGAGCTTTTATTTGCAGACGATCAGGCACTAATACATGAAAACATAGAAGACCTACAAGAACTCTTAAATAAACTCAACAGCACAGGCACAAAATCATCATCATCATGTGCCATACCGGTTGGCGTAGGTGATCATGCCCCTCCAGAATCTTCTATTTACAGTGCATCGTATCAGTTCTGTTGTTGATTGTTTTCCATGCCATGACACCAAGCTATCCAGTATTTTCTCTCTTTGTCATCCGCGATCTCTCTTTCCTTTTATTTTGCCAGTTGTAACCAAGTATTCCAACTTTCCTCTTCTCATGATGTGCCAGAAAAATGTTGATTGCTTCTTAGGCACAAAATACAACATGAAAATCAGCATCAACAAAACAGAAGTCATGAATGTTGCCAAAGATAAATTATAGAAGGCAGGCAACTAAAACAAGTAGAGGAATTCAAATACCTAGGAAGTTTAGTGACAAATGACAATTCACAAACGGCAGAGATAGACTCAAGATGCATCAAAGCTTGTCAAATCATTGGACAGCTATCACCACTATTGTCCAACAAGGAAATCACTCTATAGGCAAAATGGGCACTCTAAAATACAATCTTTATCCCAACCTTGTGCTACCAATGTAGCAACCAGTTAGGATCCTGGACTGAGATGAAATGTGTCAGATGAATTATAGGAAACTGCCTGAGAGATAAGATTAGAAATGAAGAACTGAGAAAAAAAGCTAGGAATGCCTCCGCCATAGAATATATAAAGAAACAACAGATAAAATGGTTTGGTCACGTGACAAGGCAGAGTGATCAAAACACAACACAACACAACACAACGAGCCCTCAATAAACGTTGCGAGAATACCAGACCTAAGGGTCAACCACAAAAAAGATGGATGGATGAAATGTTAGAAGCACTAGGAAACATAACAGCAGCAGAGGTGAACATATGAGCAAAAGACTGCAAATTATATCTCCCCTCGACGCTGAAAGGCGAATGAGGAAGGAAAGAAGAAGAAGAGAAACGTTAAAATATTTCTTACACAATTATATAACTGCTCATATCATCATCATAATAATCGGTGATAGGCCAGTGCCATTTTGGGTTTTAAATTATGAGTTGAACAGATTAGCAGATGTTTGCATTAAACTCCTCCTTGGTTAATCATGGCTTATACATTATGGGCGGGAGTGATGGTATCTCAGTGGTTAGTGAAGTGACAATAGGTCAGGTTCAGTCATGATTGATGGCTCATGGGTTCACCTAGTCTTAAATGGGAACCAAATATTTCTTGAAAGTAGGGCGGCCTGGCATGAAACTCATCAAGTAACCCCCAGTGTGCCGTTGGTCAAAACCACAGCCTACTATAGATCTACTAAGTCCCAAGGGCAGAAAATAAAACTGGAAAACCCTACCAACTAGCATGACATTAACTAGTAGAGGTATAGACGACTTACTTCACTCTATCCATAGCTAGTTGGTGGTTTTCTGGGAATTTCATCACAGTCCACAGGCCTAAGTAAAACTATAGTTGGTACAAATAATAATACATAAATATTATTATATGGGGAACTTCCGAGGCGATAATAGGGAATAATAGAACAAAGAAGTATGTGTTAGCACTCGGAAAAATTGACAGACAAACAACAATAGAAAAAAACGAAGAACAATATATGGTCCGAAGTGGGATCGAACCCGTACTCAGTGGCACCGCGCCTTGCCACGAGAAGCCGAACGCTTGGTACACTGCCACGCAGCCAACTGGTTTTAAAACTATAGTTGCCTGTGGTCAAAACATCATCATCTCCATATGCCTCAAAACATTTGCAGTAACAATAGTAACATCATCATCTCCATATGCCTCAAAACATGGGCAGTAACAATAGTAACATCATCTCCATATGCCCCAAAACATGGACAGTAACATCATCATCTCCATATGCCTCAAAGCATGGGCAGTAACAATAGTAACATCATCATCTCCATATGCCTCAAAACATGGGCAGTAACATCATCATCTCCATATGCCTCAAAACATGGGCAGTAACATCATCATCTCCATATGCCTCAAAACATGGGCAGTAACAATAGTAACATCATCATCTCCATATGCCCCAAAACATGGACAGTAACATCATCATCTCCATATGCCTCAAAACATGGGCAGTAACATCATCATCTCCATATGCCTCAAAACATGGGCAGTAACATCATCTCCATATGCCTCACAACATGGGCAGTAACATCATCTCCATATGCCCAAAAACATGGGCAGTAACATCATCATCTCCATATGTCTCAAAACATGGGCAGTAACATCATCTCCATATGCCTCAAAACATGGGCAGTAACATCATCTCCATATGCCCCAAAACATGGGCAGTAACATCATCTCCATATGCCCCAAAACATGGGCAGTAACATCATCATCTCCATATGCCTCAAAACATGGGCAGTAACATCATCATCTCCATATGCCTCAAAACATGGGCAGTAACATCATCATCTCCATATGCCCCAAAACATGGGCAGTAACATCATCATCTCCATATGCCTCAAAACATGGGCAGTATCATCATCATCTCCATATGCTCCAAAACATGGGCAGTAACATCATCATCATCTCCATATGCCTTAAGGCATGAAGGGGAACCCATACATTTTTCTTTTAAAGTGAGTAAGAATTTTTTTTTAGAGTTGCTTGCACAGAACAGAGACAATTGGCGAGATTTGATAAAATATCTTTAAAAGAATTGAAAACTGCTAGAACAAAAATTCAGATAGGAGAAGGTGTATCTTGGTCTACACCTGTCCTCAAGGATGTATAAGCTCAAGAATACTTTCAACAAAATCATTAGTACGAAAAAAGAAAACAAACATAATCTCTATATCTGTTTACATAACCATTAAAATGATCTCATTCATATATATTTATATTGATTCTGAAGAAATGAAGCCTCAGTATATTTCTAATTAGCCATATGAACTCAGAATGAAATATATATCTGATATATAAGGAAATATCTCACTTAAACACCAAAAAAGGCAATATCAATTTTAATAATTTCTAAAATACTTTTATTTAACAATTTATAAATATAATTTTGAAGGCTAGATTTTCTGCATTCATTGAATTTATCAGCATACCTTTAATATGGTAGAGGGTTGCAGTCATTTTAAAGGATTTAAAAAAAAAAACAAACTGTAAGCCATGCAGTCCAAATTGTTACGGAAACAAACCATGTGGTTTTCCACAGCATTTTTCCTTCTTAGATTTCATCTACACATAAAATGTCATGACAAATAACATGTAAACAGAGAATTATAGTAATAGGGGTAAAGGCAAAGAAATGCATAAAAATGCAAAGCTGCTGGAAAGCTGATAAAAAAAAATGGCAAAGAAGGCAAATCTATAGAGCCGAAATGTTAAACTTTGTGTCATACCTTAATTTTATCAAGCTTTGACCATACCATTTTTTTCTATTATTTTGATTTCTCAATTCTAATAATAGATGTGGTTATATGTGAGCTGGCCTATCTACCAACCCACATTGAAATCATTATAAATACCACTATGGTCAACTCAAGGCCACATACTGTGGATATTGTGGATCGCTGATAAAGGTGGTAAAACTGCAATCAACAACTATTCAGTATTTAATTACTCAACTGTAGTGAGAGACATCAATTTAGAATATAATTATTGCTTCTATGTAAGTATTTCTAATCAGTCATTTTGCATGTTTTATTTCTTCTTCAACAAACGCCGCCATAATTTAGCATTCTATTATGTTTTGAAATTAATGGCTGGATCTTTGATAAGTGATAGATCAGCAACTTTCAGGTGTGGTGAAAGGCTATATTTGTTTTTTACCTTCCACTGTTAGGAAGTTATATAGAAGAGTAATGAAGAGGTTCTGAGAGAGGTCAAAGCAAAAAGAGAGCTAATTTCCAATATTAGGAAGAGACAATCATCATTTTTTGGCCATGTAATGAGAAGAGAACAACTGGAATATATTGTAACAACTGGAAAAATTGAGGGACGAAGAGATAGAGGGAAGCAAAGAGAAAAAATAACAGACAGCTTAAGAGAATGGCTTGGCAGAAGGTCAACAACAGAAATGATAAATAGCTGCAGAGATTGAAAGTTGTGGAGAGACATGATCACCTACGCCACTAGGCCCGGTACTTGATGATGATGTTAGGAAGTTAGTGTCAATGGTCGGAGAGTCATCACATTTTAGCGGAGATATAATATGGTTTGAGTTACTATATATATATATATATAAATCAAGTGACAGGTCAGAAAACATCCAAATGATTGCAGTACACATTTTTAAAAAATCTAAACATAACTGTGGAATTTTAAAGACATCTGTTGATCAGGTCACATCCAAATAAAAAGTTTAAGAGACCACTGCTAACCAACTGAGACCAGTTGCTCACTTCTGCCAACAGTTCTGCATTTTTCAATATTTAATAGTTAATTTACTGGATGTTTTAAAGAAAGAAAGGAGTTCAGAATTGAGCACTCATTTAACACACTATAGAGGTGAAATTTGAAAGATACTAGATGATGTCATGTATGATTGGAACCTCCCAGAAACTAATATTATTATTATAAATTAACTCTTAAAAAATGTATGTGTAAATTCTTTTCTATTTGAGAGCCTTTTTTCTTGTTTGGTCCTATGTACAGGCTCACATTACAAAATATGAAAGGTATGTGTCAAAAGTGTAGCGGTTAGCATGCTGGCTTGTCAATTAAGTGAATGTGTGTTCATTTCCAACTTAATGCTGTCCAGATGTCCCAGTAGAAAAAAAATAATGGGTACTCGGCTTATTGAGTTGGTGAAGGTGATGACAATGGTGAAAAGCACAGGCCTCCTCACTTTAATACACTGTAGCCCAGTATGGTGAGTAATACTTGAATCCATATGGCACTATATATGTAAGACATACTTTTCACTATCAATAAATCTCTGCATGAAAAAGTAAGACAAACTAGGAAGGTGTACCAAGTTAAAATAACAAATGTTATTGGAAACAAATACTCATTTTGGAAACAATAACATCATATGTGAAGTGGTAGACATAAACAAATATAAATGTCACTTACATAATTACTAACAGACGGATCATTTCAAGATTTGAAAGTACTATATTCTGCTACATATGACACTGTGCTATTGAGTGACATCAGAAATGTCATAATTAAAGTCCATTCTGGTTAAACTTAACATGTAACATGTCATCACTATCATTCACTAACATCTCACCACTTTATTATAAGTACCAGTACTTATCTTCAAAACCATCATCCACATCACTCCTCATCTCAATCACTTGTTACTCCACATCCTCATCATTATTTAACTTTTCATCTTCTTCACCTTATTCCCTATCACTCATCATTCTTATTACTAGTCAACTTTACATCACTTTTATTGCTTACACTTTATCCCAGTCACTTATCACCAAATTATTAGTCAACTTCCCATCATTATCATTACTTATACCTTATAACCCATTGCTACATTATTAGTCAACTTCCCATCATTATTATTACTTATACCTTATAATCCATCACTACATTATTAGTCAACTTCCCATCATTATCATTACTTATGCCTTATAACCCATCACTACATTATTAGTCAACTTCCCATCATTATCATTACTTATACCTTATAACCCATTGCTAAATTATTAGTCAACTTCCCATCATTATCATTACTTATACCTTATAACCCATCACTACATTATTAGTAAACTTCCCATCATTATCCTTATTTATACCTTATAACCCATCACTACATTATTAGTCAACTTCCCATCATTATCTCATTACTTATACCTTATTACCCATCACTACATTATTAGTTAACTTCCCATCATTATCATTACTTATACCTTATTATCCATCACTATATTATTAGTCAACTTCATTATTAATACTTTCACCATTTTACCCATCACTTACCTCTCTATTATTAGTCAACTTCCTATCATTATTATTATTTACACTTTATTACTCATCACATACATCTCCATTATTAGTCACTTCCCATAATTATCATTACTTACACCTTATTACTCATTATATATATATATATATATCCATTATTAGTCAACTTCCCATCATTACTTACACCTTATTAATAATTGCTCCATTATTAGTCAACTCCCCATCATTACTTACACCATATTACCCATCATATATCACCATTATTAGTCAATTCCCATCATTATCATTACTTATACCTTATTACCCATCATATATCTCCATTATTAGTCAACTTCTCATCATCATCATTACTTTCACCTTATTCTCCATCACTTTTCACTTCTCATCCCATCATTAGTCAACTTTTCTTTATTACCCATCACTACATTATTAGTTAACTTCTCATCATTACTTACACCTTATTACTCATTATATATATATCTCCATTTATTAGTCAACTTCCCATCATTACTTACACCTTATTTAACCATTGCTCCATTATTAGTCAACTTCCCATCATTATCATTACTTACACCATATTACCAATCATATATATCTCCATTATTAGTCAACGTCTCATCATCATTACTTACACCTTATCCTTCATCACTTTTCATCCCAACATTAGTCAGCTTTCCATCCTCCCCCCATCCCTTATCACTACTCATCCCCATCACTACGCAGTTCAGAGTTCACCTGAGCTTCTATGCTTCTCTCTATCACATCCACACACACATCAAACTGCTGATCCAAACCTAGGTATGCATCACTCATCAAGTAGACTGTGTACACTAAACGACCAACTTTCTCTGGTGTGTACAGAGAAATCTGGACATTTGTACGTCCCCTGATGTATCCAACACGCTTGAGTGCCACCACTTCCTTACAGTCTACAATACCCACAACAATAATCCAGCCTTCATCCTTGGGTTTTGGAAAGTGCAGCGAGTGAGCTTTGCTGTCTGATCTCTGAAACACACATAAATATAAACAACATTTAGCAAATCCTGTTTGATAATGCTGGTTAGTTAAATAAATGAAGTGGGTAAATGTGTGAAATAATAAATATGTGAGGACTGAATAAACAGTATGTATGCACTTCTTGAATGTCACAAACTATGTTGAAACATATGTTAATTATAGTCTTATTACATTTACATAATACTTTCGCTGCTGACAGTGTGTTGACATATTTTTATCTGGGGTGCTATGGCATGTATAGCCGTTTGTATCATAGAAGATATGGGCATGTATAGTCGTTTGTATCATGGATGCTATGGGTGTGTATAGTTGTTTGTAACATGGAAGCTATGGCATGTATAGTCGTTTGTATCATGGATGCTATGGGCATGTATAGTCGTTTGTATCATGGATGCTATGGCATGTATAGTCGTTTGTATCATGGATGCTATGGGCTTGTATAGTCGTTTGTACCATGGATGCTATGGGCATGTATAGTCGTTTGTACCATGGATGCTATGGGCATGTATAGTTGTTTGTATCATAGATGCTATGGTATGTATAGTTGTTTGCATCATGGAAGCTATGGGCATGTATGGTTGTTTGTAACATGGAAGCTATGGGCGTTTATAGTTGTTTGTAACATGGAAGCTATGGTATGTATAGTTGTTTGTATCATGGAAGCTATGGGCATGTATAGTTGTTTGTATCATGGATGCTAGCTATGGACATGTATAGTCATTTGTATCATGGATGCTATGAGCATGTATTGTCGTTTTTATCATGGATGCTATGGGCGTGTACAGTTGTTTGTATCATGGATGCTAGCTATGGACATGTATAGTCATTTGTATCATGGAAGCTATGGGCATGTATAGTTGTTTGTATCATGGATGCTATAGGCGTGTATAGTAGTTTATATCATGGAAGCTATGGGCGTGTATAGTAGTTTATATAATGGAAGCTATGGGCATGTATAGTCATTTGTATTATGGAAGCTATGGGCATGTATAGTCATTTGTATCAAGGATACTATGGGCGTGTATAGTCGTTTGTATCATGGATGCTATGGGCATGTATAGTCATTTGTCGTTTGTATCATGGACGCTATGGGCATGTATAGTCATTTGTATCATTGAAGCTATGGGCATGTTTAGTTTTTTGTATCATGGATGCTATGGGCATGTATAGTCATTTGTATCATGGATGCTACGGACGTGTATAGTCGTTTGTATCATGGATGCTATGGACGTGTATAGTCGTTTGTATCATGGATTTCTATTGAGATGCTATTTTATTTCATTTGAATTTCTATTTCAGTCCTACATGGCGAGAAAGCTGTAACCATTTTTAGAGGTTTTGACTTCTGTTCACACATTAAGGATTGGCTCAGTCCTTTGAACATTTTTTTAAAAACTTTGCAATTGAAGTTATCAAGCATGGTTGTGTAGAATATGAGACATTCTGTAGTTCTGGAGTGAACAGGGTGATTTGAGGGTGTCTACCCAGCTACCAGCATTGACTGGAAAAACAGGTGTAGGTAGGAAAATGTTAATTGTGTGTCCAATGTCATTATCATCAAATTAAGAGTTGAACAGTGATGATGAAATACAACCAAAAGACAGAAATTTGAACCAATTTTTTTTATTTTCCAAGGAGTAAAAAAGTAAAGTAAAGTACCCCCGTCACGCCAAGTGGCGTATAGGGAAATATGGTGTTAGTGACCCTATATTTTACAGACCTTCAGCACATGATTTTTGGGGTAATGTGGTCAGTTTTATGCCCGTGCTGCTTTACTTTCCCAGAAAAAAATCCGGTACCCATTTAAGGCTGGGTGAACCCGGAAGCCGTCGATTGGGACCGAACCCTACTCCTTGTCCGTGGTAGTCCAGTTCACTAACCACTGAGCTATCGCGGCTCCCTTTCCAAGGAATAGTTGTCGCTAAAAAAATATGCCACTGTGACTGTTGCAAAGGCAATTTTCTATCAACAGAGTCAACAACATTGGAGAAGAAGGGCCCATTGAGAAAATGCGTTGTTTGTTTGAAAAAAAAAATGATGAGAATCAAGATACATGTGTAAAGACTGATGTTGCCTGTGTTACTCCTTATTGTGAAATATTTATGCACAAAAACTACTGGAAAAAAAAGATTAATTTACTTTGATTATTTGCAAAATATTTATGAAGAAATGTTATTATCAAGCAGATCATCATCAAGTACCGGGCCTGCAGGCATAGGTGATTATATCTCTCCACAACTTTCGATCTCGACAGTTATTTATCATTTCTGTTGCTGACCTTCTGCCAAGCCATTCTCTTAAGCTGTCTGGTATTTTTTCTCTTTGCTTCCCTCTATCTCTTCGTCCCTCAATTTTCCCAGTTGTTACAATATATTCAAACTGTTCTCTTCTCATTACATGACCAAAAATTATGATTGTTTCTTCCTAATATTGGAAATTAGCTCTCTTGTTGCTTTGGCCTCTTTCAGAACGTTTTCATTACTCTTCTTAGCTGTCCATGGTATTCTCAACATTCTTCGGTAAAAACCAAGCAGATAAATATTGCTAAGTGCTTGCATGGTAACCTAGGTTAAATTATAGTTAATATGTATATTTCAGGTGATAAAAAAAGTCAGCACCATGTCTGAACCTTTGATGCACCAACAAAAAATTATTTAGCATACTGTTGTCATCCGATCGAAAATGCTTAGCCCAGTGGGTCAAGGTTCTCATGGAGGTCTTAGCAGCAAAAGGATAAACGATAACTGACAGACTGTCACATGCGATATGTTTCAGTTTTCTAAGATGTTTTTCATGAAAGTCATAAACAAAAATGTGTAGCTAACCAAAAAAAAATTAGAAAACAGCATTTTGCCCTAGTTGTCCAACAGCCTTGAGCAGAAGGTTGTGAGCAACTCGTAGTTTTCTGCTTGTGTCAGGGTCAGTAAACCAGAACTGATAAAGATCCTATTCCACCTCATCATGATGGGTTTGGAAATTAATTGGTCTGGCCAAGCAATTATGGATAAAAGAGGAACTGCAACTCAGTATTCAGAAATGTCACAAAGAATTCAGATTTGTTGGGTTAAAAGGTGAGGACATCATGGCTGGATGTAAACCACATGCAACGTCAATTTTAAAGGTAGATGATGACGATTTGCATTCATCAAGTAAATGAAGCAGCAGTTACTAAGGCTAGCTTTAATGGTGTAGAAAAGAACAGCTTTATTGTAAAAGGTCACAAAAATGAATACAATTTTAGAATTGAGTTCTTTGTAAAACAATGTATTTCTTACTGTAGATAAAAAAAAAACAGTAATGGCAGCTGTCACACTACAGGCAATTAGAACAGTAATGGCAGTTGTCACACCACAGACAAATAGAAAAGTAATGGCAGCTGTCACACCACAGACAAACAGAACAGTAATGGCAGTTGTCACACTACAGGTAAAAAAAACAAAAAACTCTAACACCACAGACAAATAGAACAGTAATGGCAGCTGTCAAACCACAGACAAATAGAACAGTAATGGCAGCTGTCACACCACAGGCAAATAGAACAGTAATGGCAGCTGTCACACCGCAGACAAACAGAACAGTAATGTCAGTTGTCACACCACAGGCAAATAGTACAGTAATGGCAGTTGTCACACCACAGACAAACAGAACAGTAATGGCAGTTGTCACACCACAGACAAACAGAACAGTAATGGCAGTTGTCACACCACAGACAAACAGAACAGTAATGGCAGTTGTCACACCACAGACAAACAGAACAGTAATGGCAGTTGTCACACCACAGACAAACAGAACAGTAATGGCAGTTGTCACACCACAGACAAATAGAACAGTAATGGCAGCTATCACACCACAGACAAATAGAACAGTAATGTCAGCTGTCACACCATAGACAAACATAACAGTAATGGCAGTTGTCACACCACAGACAAATAGTATAGTAATGGCAGTTGTCACACCACAGACAAATAGAACAGTAATGGCAGTTGTCACACCACAGACAAATAGTATATTAATGGCAGTTGTCACACCACAGACAAATAGTATATTAATGGCAGTTGCCACACCACAGACAAAACAGAACAGTAATGGCAGTTGTCACACCACAGACAAATAGAACAGTAATGGCAGCTGTCACACCATGGAAAAACAGAACAGTAATGGCAGTTGTCACACCACAGACAAAAATAGTATAGTAATGGCAGTTGTCACACCACAGCCAAATAGAAAGTAATGGCAGTTGTCACACCACAGACAAATAGAACAGTAATGGCAGTTGTCACACCACAGACAAATAGAACAGTAATGACAGTTGTCACACCACAGACAAATAGAACAGTAATGGCAGCTGTCACACCACAGACAAATAGAACAATAATGGCAGTTGTCACACCACAAGGAAAAAAACTACCACATCACAGGCTTTGTATTGAAATATTTTGTTAGTACCCTATTTTTTTCCTTGACTATAAGCACATTTGTGCATGAATGTGGTCAGCAGAACACTAGGCCATTTCACTTTCCAAGAGAAACTCAGTGGTCCTTATTATCAGTGGTTGGTTGAACTATTGAATCATGGTGACAAACGAAAATGATAACACCAGAGAGGCAGGTAGAAAGAATGTATCATCATCATCATTGAGTGTCATCTCCGCATCGTAGGTTGGCTACAATGGAGCGCCATTCCACTCTGTCCCTTGCTTTGATTGTGCAGGCTGTGATAGGCTGACTTGATTATCTTTTGATGTTACTCTTCCATGTGATAGGCTGACTTGATTATCTTTTGATGTTACTCTTCCATGTTAGTCTTGGTCTGTTTCTGCCTCTTTTACCTTGTAATTTCCCTTTCAAGATTACTTTTAGCAGGCTGCTGTATCTTTTAATTTGCCACAAAAATCTCATTTGTCTTGTTTGAATTATGTTTAGTAATTCCCTTTTCACTTTTAGTTGTTTTAAGACTTCATTGTTTGTTTTCTTTTCTTTCCGTCCAATTCCTCCTATTCTTCTATAAATCCACATTTCAAAGGCTTCAATTTTCTGTTCTGTTTTCTTGTCAAATGTCCATGTTTCTGCACCATACAAGAATGTTGAGAAAATATAACATTTTGCTATTCTCAGCTTTAGCGATGGTGTTATTTATTTTAACGTTAGTACAATTTTCATAAGGTAGCCGCGATAGCTCAGTGGTTAGTGAACTGGACTACAAAGGACAAGAGGTAGGGTTCGACCCCAACTGAAGGCTTCCGGGTTCACCCAGCCTTAAATGGGCACCAGATTTTTTCTGGGAAAGTAAAGTGGCACGGGCGTAATACAGACCACATTACCCCAAAAATCATGCGCCAAAGGTCTGTAAAATTTATGGTCACTAACACCATATTCCCTATACGCCACTTAGCGTGATGGGGGCTCTTTACTTTTTGCCTTTCCTATTCTTTTGTAAGTTTAGCTTATGAGATGTCCTCAGCATATCTCTTGTTGACAATGTTTAGCTTAAGAGAATGGCTTGGCAGAAGGTCAACAAAAGAAATGATAAATAAAATGTCGAGATCGAAAGTTGTGGAGAGACATGATCACATACGCCAGCAGGCCCGGTACTTGATGATGATTCTTTTGTTTATTTCAGTTTTACATCTTCCAACACTGGTAGTATGTCCAAGGTAGCTGTAGTTCTGAACTGTCTCCAGGTCTTTTCCTTCAATTTTGATATCCACTTGTAGGTTTTGAGTATTATCTTTGTTTATGATCATAGTTTTAGTCCTTTTGATATTCATATCTAATCCTTGTCATCTTTAAAGAAAGTATAGAACAATGAATAGAACAAAACAAGATCATGCCACTATGCAAGCAAAAATAAAATGACAGATGCACTGATTATATGTGACCAATGTGTGTAAATTCTGTTAAAGTGACAATATTTAAATGTTTATTGTGACAGAAATTACACAAAATGTCATAAAATTATAATAAAAGAATTACCCTGGACTTGTTGATGCGTTGAAGAGATAGGCTGAGGACATACTCCTGGTCAGCATGGAGTGGCAACCAATCTTTATCAGGTCTCAATCCTCCTGAATAATAAAAAATGTAGTGACTTTTATCTTTAACAAGTGGACCTTGTGATCTATATTAATCAGGACTTAAATGCACTACCGTTCATGTCCTAAATAATAATTGCAGAAGATTGTGCGTGGAACTGATCATTTATAACTGGACACAAGCTTCTGGATTAAACATAAAAAAAAGAAGAAACTTACAAATTTTAACAAGTATCTCAAATCAGTTCCAATGATACATTTTTCTCAGATGTTTCTTCAAATTAATCTTTCACCAACATCCAGGGCTGCACTTGAGGCATGTAAAGTTGGCTCAGGGGAGACAACAGTGAAAAATCTGTTGCCTTATGCACTAAAACCCATGTTAATTAAGGGTTGATTGACTACAATAAACACACATTCCTCAATTCCTCTTTGACTACAATAAACACACATTCCTCAATTCCTCTTTGACTACAATAAACACACATTCCTCAATTCCTCTTTGACTACAATAAACACACATTCCTCAATTCCTCTTTGACTACAATAAACACACATTCCTCAATTCCTCTTTACTGTGTGTTAAATTGTAATTCATGTGGGACACCTCAATATATTCAATCTCATGAATGCATTTAACTGTAAAAAAATTAATGACCAATATATATATACACACACACTGTTGACTAAAAATAGTTCTTGTCCTTCAATTGCTCTGATAAAATCAATGTAACTTTTTTGTAAAGAAATTTATGTATAAATATTACGGTTGGTAGAATTTTCTACATTACAAAAAAATATGCATGAAACAAGTGTAAATTGTTTTATCAATGCCTGGAGTGTTTCTGTTAAATTTTACATCAGCATACGTTTACATGAATTGACAACTTTGCTACCTGTGTCTAATTTGCTGTCCAAAACATGAGCGTGTATACCTATAACTGTCACTAAATAAAGATTATCAATAAAAAATAAATACAGAATAATTGGAAGAAAACTAATGCTAAGATAGAAGCTATAAAAACAAGCAAAGTAAAGTTAAGATAATTATTAGCAGGAGAATAGCAGAGACTAAAAAGGTGAAGCAAAAGTTTTGGAACAACAACTCAAGGGAAAAAAAGAGAAGACCAGGAAAATAGAGAGTTATATTTCCCTTATAAGATAAATTCACTGGAAAAAAATTAATGAGAAATTTGTATAAATATGTAAAAGAAATATACTAGGAAATCTCTTTTTGTTTTCCCATCAGGGAATGTCAGAACACAGTGCTGATTTTAGGGATATAAAGTATAGTGGCTTCAGTCTTTCCAAAATGTCAATCTTGTTGCTTATATCTGCCCCTGTTGGTCAATGGGGTTTGTTCTAGTTAAAATATGGGGAGTGTGTTTTCTACTGGGGAAGCAAAGATGACTGATGACATACCTTGATGTCTAATGTTGACAGGCCTGGAAATGCTGTGTGACTGCCCTTCCATCCACCCTTTAATCTGAACGTCTACGTCAATCTGTGGCATTTTAGTCAATACTTGATAAGCCTGAAATGAAAGTATATGTGTCAGCAACAGATTGTAGTATAACAAACATGCAGCACCTTCCCACCACGATTTATGTGTTTTATTAAATCTCCTTGAGAAGCTGATTAGTATATCTGGGGAAAACTTGATGGTATGGAGTACAATTTGACAATAAAAGTAAAGTACCCCCGTCACACCAAGTGGCGTATAGGGAAATATGGTGTTAGTGACCCTATATTTTACAGACCTTCAGCACATGATTTTTGGGGTAATGTGGTCGGTATTATGCCCGTGCTGCTTTACTTTCCCAGAAAAAAAATCCGGTACCCATTTAAGGCTGTGTGAACCCGGAAGCCATCGGTTGGGATCGAACCCTACCCCTTGTCCTTTGTAGTCCAGTTCACTAACCACTGAGCTATCGCGGCTCCCATTTGACAATAAGCTTTAGGGAAAAACCAGGGAGGTCTAGCTAGTCTTGAGGCAAGATGCAGGGACTATTGACAACCCTGTGTGGTTTCCTTCAACCAAAGTAAATTGCGTCTATCTTAGAGAAGTTTAGTTTTTCTCTTTGATTTGTGAATGTAATTGTTACTGGATGGCTCCTACTGCTAGACGTGTTTTATATTCAAACTGTGGGGACTGGTTGGTCTCTAGACAAGACACCAGTCCTGATTGAGACAGAGAGGTTATGAGTTCAAACCTCGGCTGCACAAATTGGAATTTTTATTTATGATTTCTCTCTGTGGCAACAACCCCTTGTCTCAGGAGTGAGGCATGGCTTGAAATGTCAATTAATTCTCAACGGAAAAAAGATGAGCACCTCCGAAGACAAAGTTATCTGCCTGTGTGGTGAGGGACCCTTGTGCACATGGTTGACAGGGAAAAATGGATTGACATACCAAATTTTGTTCCTATATCTAGGGACTTCACCGGAGATGAAAGCTGGTGAACAAAAAAGAAGGATAAAAATAGTTCAATGAAATGAAATGGTACTGATGTATCTAATAAGAAAAATATCAACATTTATTTTGGACAAAGCAGACACATCATCGCCCATGTTCTGCCAGAGCCCGAGAGGGGAGTAAAGAATTGTAGCACTGTTCCCTACCAGTCATGTTCGTAAGAGGCAACTAAGGAGGGTTGGCATTGGACTGGCCATTCAGTACCATCAAAAAAAAGGCAACAAAAACTTCACAAACATGGGCAAATCAAAGAAAAGAATAAAAGTAAATCCGTCATTGAGGAAAGATAAGGGCTCACTGTCTAAGAGATGTATGATGCAATCCAGATAGAGCCGGAGTCTGGGTTGCCGACTCGCCTTTTGTCAGGAAATCATCAAGAATTAGCACCTGGAACAAGTAGCAGCTGAAATGGCAAACTACAAAATAGATATTCTAGGAATGTGCGAAACAAGATGGTTAGGAACAAAAAGGATAAAACTAAACACAGGAGAGATGATTTTATCACCAGGACACCAGGAACCTGGAGCACAACATGGTGAAGGGATGGTTATAATGTTAGCAAGGGAAGCACAGAAAACACTGATAGAATGGGAAGCAGTAGGGCCAAGACTAATAAGAACAACATTTATAACTAAAAAAAAAATAAAATAAAAATACACATTATCCAATGATATGCACCATCCAATGATAAGGAAGATTTAGTTCAATAAGAATTTAATAAATAGTTGCAATGTCAGATGGATGGAAGATGAGACAAAGATATTGTAATCTTGATGGGAGATCAAAACGCAAAAGTATGATCAAACAACAGAGGTTTTGAAGAGATCATGCGAAAACACGGACTCGGAGAAATGAATGAGAATGGAGAGATATTCATAAACTTGTGTGCTCTTAATCAAATGAGCTTAGGAGGAACAATATTCCAACATAAAAAAATACATAAAGCTACATGGGTGTCACCAGATCATAGAACGAAGAATCATATCGACTACATATATATTAATAAAAGTTTAAGTCTTCCTTATATGATGTAAAAGTATATAGAAGAGCAAATGTGGCTTCAGATCATCATCTTCTGATAGCCAAACTTAAACTTAAACTGAAAAAGTATACTACAACTCATAAGGGTAGACAGTATTTCAATGTAGGGTTTCTTAAAGAGCAAGAAAATAAAGAAAAATTTACAGTCACAGCATCAAACAAATACCAATTCCTCCAACAACTAGAAAATACAATAAGTAAAGAAGATCATTGGAAACGGGTAAAGGATAAATGGAAAGAGACATGCGAAGAAACGCTGGGGAAAAGAGAACACCAGAAACCCTGGAGAAAATTAAAGAAAGAAAGAATAAGAAAGCAGACATAAATAAAGGCAAAGTGAGAAGTAAAAAAGCCAAGACACAGGAAACTTACACAAAGGTGAACAAAAAAGTGAGAAGATGCTTTAAAAGGGATACGAGGAAATATATAGATGAACTAGCTAAAGAGGCAGAGGAAGCGGCCAATAAAGTAAATTAAAAAAATAAATATAAAAGAACTGTACAACAGCCCAAAGAAATTAAGCAGAATATACAATTAAATCAACACCTTTATTAAAGATAAGAAGGGAAATCTGCTTAGTAATATAAGGAAACAAATGAAGACATGGAAGGAACACTTTGAAGAAATTTTAAACAGACCTGGCTGAAATAACCCTCCTGGTATACTATCAGCAGAAGAAGAATTAAACATTAACTGTGAAAAACCAAGCAAGGAAGAAATAATGAAAGCCATCAAGCTATTAAAAGATAGTAAAGCCACAGGACCAGATGAAATTCCTTCAGAAGCCATCAAAGCAGATATTAACACCTCTACTAGGATGTTACATAATCTATTAGATAAAATTTGGGAGATGGAAGAAATACCTAAATACTGGAAAGAAGGTTATATGATCAAACTATCAAAGAAAGGAAGTTTACAGGAGTGCACAAATTATATACAGGATAATTATGCTACTATCAGTGCCAGGAAAAATACTAAGCAGAATCATTCTGGAGAGACTAAAAGAGGCCATAGAGAAACATTTGAGAGATGAACAATCAGGTCTTAGGAAGAACAGATCATGTGCTGATCAAATAACTACCTTACATATAATAGTTGAACAAAGTTTAGAACTACAGTCCCCACTCTATATCGGATTCATAGATTACGAAAAGGCATTTGATAGTTTTGACAGAGGAATGCTCTGGAGGTTGTTGAGTCATTACGGAATCCCCATAAAATTTATTAACCTGATAAGAAGGAATCAAATGTAGTGTTGTGTACGAAATCCAAAGAAATTAGGTTAATTACAAAGATACAAATTTTCAACTCCAATGTTAAGTCAGTCCTATTATATGGCTGTGAAACATGGAGATTAACAAAAATGACAATGATGTAGATACAGACCTTCATTAATGGATGCTTGCGCAGAGTAAAAGGATGGAAATGGCAGGACAAAATCACTAACATAGAATTATAGAAATGTACCAGTCAAATGCCAGTGGATAAAGAGATACAACAAAATCTATGGCGCTGGATAGGACACACACTGCGGAAGCCAGCTGAAAGTATTACACAACAGGCCCTTTTTTGGAATTCCCAAGGAAAAAGACAAAGAGGAAGACCAAAATATTCTTGGAGAAGACAGATGGAGGCAGATTTGTAGATGATAGGGAAGACATGGAATGATCTTAAAAGAATGGCAAGAAACAGAACGACTTGGAAAGTGTTTGTTGAAGACCTATGCTCCACAGGGAGCTGAAAGTGTTTGTTGAAGACCTATGCTCCACAGGGAGCTGAAAGTGTTTGTTGAAGACCTATGCTCCACAGGGAGCTGAAAGTGTTTGTTGAAGACCTATGCTCCACAGGGAGCTGAAAGTGTTTGTTGAAGACCTATGCTCCACAGGGAGCTGAAAGTGTTTGTTGAAGACCTATGCTCCACAGGGAGCTGAAAGTGTTTGTTGAAGACCTATGCTCCACAGGGAGCTGAAAGGTAGAAGTAGAAGAAGACCCATCATCACCAAGTGCTACTGGTATAGGTGGTCATGTCTCTCCATAACTTTCTATATCTGCAGCTGTTTATCAGTTCTGTTGTTGACTTTCTATATCTGCAGCTGTTTATCAGTTCTGTTGTTGACTTTCTATATCTGCAGCTGTTTATCAGTTCTGTTGTTGACTTTCTATATCTGCAGCTGTTTATCAGTTCTGTTGTTGACTTTCTATATCTGCAGCTGTATATCAGTTCTGTTGTTGACTTTCTATATCTGCAGCTGTTTATCAGTTCTGTTGTTGACTTTCTATATCTGCAGCTGTATATCAGTTCTGTTGTTGACTTTCTATATCTGCAGCTGTTTATCAGTTCTGTTGTTGACTTTCTATATCTGCAGCTGTTTATCAGTTCTGTTGTTGACTTTCTATATCTGCAGCTGTTTATCAGTTCTGTTGTTGACTTTCTATATCTGCAGCTGTTTATCAGTTCTGTTGTTGACTTTCTATATCTGCAGCTGTATATCAGTTCTGTTGTTGACTTTCTATATCTGCAGCTGTTTATCAGTTCTGTTGTTGACTTTCTATATCTGCAGCTGTTTATCAGTTCTGTTGTTGACTTTCTATATCTGCAGCTGTTTATCAGTTCTGTTGTTGACTTTCTATATCTGCAGCTGTATATCAGTTCTGTTGTTGACTTTCTATATCTGCAGCTGTTTATCAGTTCTGTTGTTGACTTTCTATATCTGCAGCTGTTTATCAGTTCTGTTGTTGACTTTCTATATCTGCAGCTGTTTATCAGTTCTGTTGTTGACTTTCTATATCTGCAGCTGTATATCAGTTCTGTTGTTGACTTTCTATATCTGCAGCTGTTTATCAGTTCTGTTGTTGACTTTCTATATCTGCAGCTGTTTATCAGTTCTGTTGTTGACTTTCTATATCTGCAGCTGTTTATCAGTTCTGTTGTTGACTTTCTATATCTGCAGCTGTATATCAGTTCTGTTGTTGACTTTCTATATCTGCAGCTGTTTATCAGTTCTGTTGTTGACTTTCTATATCTGCAGCTGTTTATCAGTTCTGTTGTTGACTTTCTATATCTGCAGCTGTTTATCAGTTCTGTTGTTGACTTTCTATATCTGCAGCTGTTTATCAGTTCTGTTGTTGACTTTCTATATCTGCAGCTGTTTATCAGTTCTGTTGTTGACTTTCTATATCTGCAGCTGTATATCAGTTCTGTTGTTGACTTTCTATATCTGCAGCTGTTTATCAGTTCTGTTGTTGACTTTCTATATCTGCAGCTGTATATCAGTTCTGTTGTTGACTTTCTATATCTGCAGCTGTATATCAGTTCTGTTGTTGACTTTCTATATCTGCAGCTGTTTATCAGTTCTGTTGTTGACTTTCTATATCTGCAGCTGTATATCAGTTCTGTTGTTGACTTTCTATATCTGCAGCTGTTTATCAGTTCTGTTATTGACTTTCTATATCTGCAGCTGTTTATCAGTTCTGTTATCGACTTTCTATCAAACCATTCTCTTAAAAAAGATTATATCTTTTCTCTCTGGTTCCCTTTATCTCTTCTTCCCTCACTTGTTCCAGTTGTTAATTCTTTTAACTATTCCAGATGTTCCTTTCTTATTACAAGGCCAATGATTGTTTCGAACATCCACATGATTCTTTTCAGACCTGCACACCAAAACTGGGGAGCCATGATAGCTCAGTGGTTAGTGAAGAACTGGACTACAAAGGACAAGAAGTAGGGGTCGATCCTGAACAACGGCTTCCGGTTCACCCATCATTTAATGGGTACCAGATTTTTTTCTGGGAAAGTAAAGCGGCACGGGTGTAATACCGACTACATTAACCCAAAAATCATGTGCCGAAGGTCTGTAAAATTTATGGCCACTAACACCATATTCCCTATACGCCACTTGGCGTGACGGGGGTACTTTACTTTACTTTTCACACCGAAACTACCTCCATTAAATTCTTATTTCCATAAACAGAAGCATCATATTTTTTTCATTCTTTGGAATGCTGTCTTTGATTGAGGAGCAAGTCAGCAACACACTTGTATTGTGTATCTACCATTTGAAGCTAACATCTTTCCTACATATTTGAACTCACTGACATTTTAATACTGTCCCATTTACTTCAACTGTGCCTTTGGGAAATGTCTTTATTTGTTGAAACCATTACTTCTGTCTTTTTACTGCTGAGGCTAAAGTCTTTATTTTTACTTTCCATCACTTTAATGTCAATCATTTTCTGTGAGGGCCACTCAGTGGTCTAGAAGTAAGGCATCAGCCTATGGACAGGAAAGTCACGGATTCGATTCTCACCTCAGGTGGAAGGAATTTTAAAAAATCAAATCCATGATTTCTTCGCTGTTTTACCCTCCCCTGGAATCTGGATCCAATGTCTAATCTTCTCAGAAAATGGTGAAAAAACAGGAGGTCCTGTGTGCACTAAAGCATGATAAAGGACCCTTGGCAGTTTAGAGTTAGAAAAAATTAAGCCAAAAATAGCGTCTGCTCAATCAAAAATTGCTAACCATATCTACCTATGCAGATGATGGATGTGTCAGGCTGAAAGGTATTGATATTGTGGCTTTGCTGCCAACTGGCAGCATGACGTATCCACATCCACTTAACATGTGAACAGGACAGATTTCCTGTGACTTATTTTCATTCTTTGTGATTCAAACAATGTCATCAGCACAGCTCATGTTATTAATTATATGACCACTAAGTGATATTTCAGGTAGCCACGATAGCTCAGTGGTTAGGGAACTGGACTACATAAGACAAGAGTCAGGTTCGATCCTGATTGATGGCTTCTGGGTTCACCCAGCCTTAAATGGGTACCGTATTTTTTTTCTGGGAAAGTAAAGCGGCACGGGCGCAATACCGACCACATTACCCTAAAAAATCATGTGCCGAAGGTCTGTAAAAATTATGGTCACTAACACGATATTCCCTATAGGCCACTAGGCGTGCTGGTGCTCTTTACTTTTTTTTTACTTTAAGTAATATTTCAGGTATCTCTTTTATGAATCTTTGAATTATCTCGCTATACATACTCAATAAAGGAGCCGCGATAGCTCAGTGGTTAGTGAACACTGGACAAGAGGTAGGGTTTGATCCCAACCGACAGCTTCCGGTTCACCCAGCCTTTATTGGGTACCGGGTTTTTTTCTGGGAAAGTAAAGCGGCACAGGCATAATGCCGACCACATTACCCCAAAAATCATGTGCCAAGGTCTGTAAAATTTATGGTTACTAACACCATATTCCCTATATGCCACTTGGTGTGACGGGGTACTTTACTTTTTTTTACATACCAAATAAATCTGGTGACAGTACACATCCTTGCCTAAAACCTGCACAAAATAAAACATTAGTGAATACATAAACCTGATCTATTTGTTGTGAGCTCAGCTCTGAGTCCAGCATGGAGGAGAAAGCATGAAAGTTTCCATCACAAACAGCTGCAAGCTCTGGTAATGTCTCTATTGCTCCTTTCTTGTCCTGCAGACATTTTGATTTAGCTCCCTTTAATGGTAATCTGTGGAGTAAAAACAAGACATTTAGTCCCATTGATGGAAGAACAAGAGTAAGAACAAGACATTTAGTCACATTATTCTCTTTAATTTTCTTCTCCCTAGATAAACCCTTGGAACAAAGTGTGTGACTGGCAACCCTCACATTCCAGTGCTTTCTACTCTGCACCATTATCTTGTGCTTTAAAAATAACACTTTAGTTCTGATTTCTTTTGTCTGTGGTGTGTATTAATTACTACCAATAACATATCCATAATGACGAAAGTATGTAAAAAATTGTAATATATTTCTAAAATAATTTTTCCACTTTTCCCTTTCCGGCAAAAATGTTTTCCTTTAGTACTCTTGACCTTCATATGCAATTGTTGATATTCAATGAAATGAAACTCATAACATAAATGCATTTAATATTGACATATAACAACTTTGGTGTAACCAATGATGGAATCAATGTATACTCCCTAAATTGGTGCTATTTGATCACAAAGTATAAATATTTAGTGTACAATGAGAACTTAATTTGATTTATTGAAAAGATATATATATATAAGGTAAAGGTAAAGTACGAGACTTGAACCGGCGTCTTAGCACGCGAGTATATACCCATATGTGCTCGGCCGCCTATCCAGAAATGTTCGGATATTTCTGTATAGTGTAGCCTCAAGCATCGAAACTCAGATGCGAAGCGACATTCCTCACCTTCCCAGGATAATATACCCTGGTACCCATTTCTGCCAACGGCTGGGTCGACCGTGGGGGTATTTTTTTTTTATTCCAACCACGAGTACAATTCACACTGCTCCCAGCGGGAATCGAACACGGGTTGTCCGAACGTCGGTAGTCCAGTCGGGTGGTTTTCCCAACTAGGCTACCGAGGCCCCCTATATATATATATATATATATATATAAACACGCAAACAAATTACATTTTTATTCAAGATGATCAGCTAAGAAATAACTAATTGGAAGTTATCAAACAAGATTTAAGTTACAGCTTCTGCTAGTTACTGTTTCTTTTCAAAGCATGAACTTACAGAAACATCCTAAAGAATTACCTGAAGAAGTACGTGTGATAGGGTTGTATGTTGGGAAGCTGCAAAAGGCTGGAGTCATACCACCATTGTCCCTGCACTACCATTTGAATGAGGACTACAATGTTCAGAGATGTGATCAGCCACCCTTGATCAGCAGACATGTCCAACATAGCCTAAAATGAGAGCAAATCAAAAGCTTAATATATAACTGTTTATTTTGAACAATAAGTACATTTGCCTTATTATTTCATTACTTACAAGACATGAAGTCCTGACAGTCCAGTCCTGAACTGGCCTGCTGAGAAGATAAGATTGGATTTGATCACCTGGCTGATTATCCTTGAAGAGATAAGGTTTGATTTGATCATCTGACTAATTATCTGACTGATTATCCTTGAAGAGATAAGGTTTGGTTTGATATTCTGACTGATTCTAATGAAAGAAACGAGTCACGATAGCTCAGTGGTTAGTGAACTGGACTACAAAGGACAAGGGGTAGGGTTTGATCCCAACCAACGGCTTCCGGGTTCACCCAGCCTTAAAATGGGTACTGGATTTTTTTCTGGGAAAGTAAAGCAGCATGGGCGTAATACTGACCACATTACCCCAAAAATCATGTGCTGAAGGTCTGTAAAATATAGGGTCACTATACCATATTTCCCTATACGCCACTTGGCGTAACGGGGGTACTTTACTTTTTTACTTTTTAATGAAAGAAATAAGGTTGGATTTGATCATCTAACTGATTTTCCTTGAAGCAACAGGTTGAATTTGATCATCTGAGTGTTTCTCCTTGAAGTGATAAGGTTAGATTTGATCATCTGAGTGTTTCTCCTTGAAGTGATAAGGTTAGATTTGATCATCTGAATGTTTCTCCTTAAAGTGATAAGGTTGGATTTGATCATCTGACTGATTCTCCTTGATGTGATAAATTTGGATTTGATCATCTGACTGATTCTCCTTGATGTGATAAAGTTGGATTTGATCATCTGACTGATTCTCCTTGATGTGATAAAGTTGGATTTGATCATCTGACTGATTCTCCTTGATGTGATAAAGTTGGATTTGATCATCTGACTAATTCTCCTTGATGTGATAAAGTTGGATTTGATCATCTGACTGATTCTCCTTGATGTGATAAAGTTGGATTTGATCATCTGACTAATTCTCCTTGATGTGATAAAGTTGGATTTGATCATCTGACTGATTCTCCTTGATGTGATAAAGTTGGATTTGATCATCTGACTGATTCTCCTTGATGTGATAAAGTTGGATTTGATCATCTGACTGATTCTCCTTGATGTGATAAGGTTGGGTTTGATCATCTGACTGACTGACTTCTAGGTTCAATCAGCTTTTAATTGATACATGGGATTCTTCCTTGTAAAGATAGGTGGTAATGGTGAAGTTCTTACATTATCCAAAAATGCGCTAATTATAAAAGTAATATGAGAATTAACACCATATTCCCTATGTGCTACTCTCAAATGCAAAAGGGGTTCTTTTGTACTGACAAAAAGCAAACAAGAAGAACTATCAATCAAGCAGACTCTAACAGCATTTACCTATTTACATCAAACATTCACCTTGTTTATTGATTTACCTGCAAGACTTTAATAGCTTTTATATATTTCAATCATTGCTAGACTTTTTCTTGATTTACCTGCAAGATTTTAATAACTTATATATTTCAATCATTGCTAGACTTTTTCTTGATTTACCTGCAAGACTTTAATAGCTTTTATATATTTCAATCATTGCTAAACTTTTTCTTGATTTACCTGCAAGACTCGAATAGCTTGATCCAGAACAGATTTGGTGTCTGTGTGATAGTCTGATGATGGCAATGGCAGGCGGCAGAAGTAAGCTTGGAGAAGAAGGTTTGTCTTGGTGTGGGCAGAGTCCATGGCTGATTGGTTTACCTCCAGGGGCACTTGACTGGCCAGCTCACTGGGATAACAAAGTTTTTGAGAATTTGGAAACATTACATTAATGATTAATGTTTTATGATTAATGTTAGAAAATCTTCTTTTTCTACCTTTCAGCTCCCTGTGGAGCATCATCACTATCTCTGCTTCTATCTGTCTTCTCCAAGAATTCCTTGGTCTTCCTCTTTGTCTTTTTCCCTGGGGATTCCAAAAAAGGGCCTGTTGTGTAGTAATACTCTCAGTTGGCTTCCGCAGTGTGTGTCCTATCCAGCGCCATCAATATATATATATATTATTTTAAACAAATACCAAGTCCTGCAATAACTAGAAAATGTTAGAGAATAGTAACAGAAATAAAGTGCATGGACGAGCCAGGAAGGTCATTTTATGACACTAAAAAATGAAGGCATATGGTTTTTTTCACCCCAGACTGACTAATCTTCATTGTACAATGGCAAAGTGAAATGATTCTTAACTGGGGAAATACATACCCCAGGAGTATGAACCAGTGCTGAGACTGCTATGATGGGGACCTACAGCTACCTTTCTTTGTTTGGGAGATGAGTTAGTAATTTGGATGATTTCACTGGCACGGGCGACTGAGCAATTATGGATTTTAATTTTAATTCGTTTGCAGTGATGCCGGGGCATTCCATAACCATAACCAGGATATTTATGAGATATTTGAAAATGTTGAATATTGACAAGAGAATGAATTTATATCAATCTTCTTCTTCTTCTTTTCTCTTTCACTGATACCTAAAAGGTGTCGTGGTTTATATCATTTGTCGTTCTTGTGCTGCTCGAATTGTCTGAATTAGTGATTTTCCTTTGTTGTTACATGTCTCTGTCACTGCATCTATCCATCTTCTTCTGGGTCTTCCTCTTGGTCTTTTTCCATGCATTCTCGAGAAGAACGCCCTTGATGGTGATTGGTGAGGATTCATTCTGACCAGGTGGCCAAACCATTTAAGTTGTTGTTGTTCTATATATTCTTGGCAGGGTTTTGTTCCTACCATTTTTCTTATGGTTTCATTTGGTATTCTATCTCTTCTTGTGTTGTTTGTTACTTTTCTCAAGCATCGCATCTCACATGTATTGATCTTTGAATTTCTTTTTCTACGGGCATTGAAATTCACTTATAACTTAAATTTGACTCCCATCGAAAATTGTGTCGTGTTGCCAGCACAGTCACACACCGGAAGCAATATCAATATATATATATATCAATAATACATGAAAATGTACAAGTTAAAAGTTGTGAAATTATTTGAGCTTTGTTGTGGTAAGTGGTGAAGCAGGTGTTTCTCATTTTGTTAAATTGAGGGAAAACCCTCATTTTCTCAGTATTTAAAAAAATATCTTGAAGAATGATGAGAAATCATTCACTACACAATGTGCACTTCTTCACTACACAATGTGCACTTCCTCACTACACAATGTGCAAATCTTCACTACACAATGTGCAAATCTTCACTACACAATGTGCAATTCTTCACTACACAATGTGCAATTCTTCACTACACAATGTGCACTTCTTCACTACACAATGTGCACTTCCTCACTACACAATGTGCAAATTCCTCACTACACAATGTGCAATTCTTCACTACACAATGTGCAAATTCCTCACTACACAATGTGCAATTCTTCACTACACAATGTGCAAATTCCTCACTACACAATGTGCAATTCTTCACTACACAATGTGCAAATTCCTCACTACACAATGTGCAAATTCCTCACTACACAATGTGCAAATTCCTCACTACACAATGTGCTGCAAAAACACAACTAAAGCATGTGTGCTCTGTAGCACAAACCTCACAAAGGCTTAGCAATAACTAATGAAACAAATTATAAAGTGTTATATAATGACACGTAACATTTTATCATATGGTTATGTATTTACTTGTATTCTTTACATCTTCTGACCTTTCATTGTAAATATATATGCACTGTATTAACTTTCAGTTACTTTCACTTTTAAATTCCTCTATCTCTACTACAATTATGTTACTTTCTTAATTATTGTAATTATATAACCTTCACATTGACACTTCTGTCTCTTTTGTAGTTCAGCTGTAAGTAAATATGGAGTGAACAAGTTAATGTTCAGTGGCATGTTTCGCATGTGATGCTAGACTTTTTTCTAATGATTGTGATATCTAATATTTCATTGATCCATTGTCTTCTAAGTCTACCTTTACTGTTGATTATATGTGTTTATTCTTTCTGGGGATGTTCTCTGATGGTCATCGTGTTAAATGTCAATTCATCTTATTAATCATTGTTTTTTAATTTCATGGTTGGGAAGCTTATCAACAGTTGCAATATATAAATATAAAATAACAACAACAACATCAATTACAACTATTCTGCTGACATGTTGTTTGTTGGCATTTGTCTGGTGATTGCTTCTCGCTCTTCTTTGCCATATAAAAGGGTGTAAAATGGGCATCAGTTGTGTAGTGTTAAGGTTTACTGCAACCTGTAATATCTGCACCTTTCTGCCTAATACCTGAGATTACCTTTCCGTGTTGATCTCTGCTCATCTGTTCTGACTAGTTTATCTGCTTCCAGGGCCACCACTCTTTAAGTAGTAGATCTTGATCTATTAAGATTCACTGATCCTGATAACAACAATCAGCTAAGAGCTGAAGACAGTTTTCAGCTCATTTAATGCACAATGTCTACTGCCCATTTTGCTAATAAGAAAAGTAAATTATTGGAAATAAGAGGCTAAGAGGTAGGGATGTAAAAGAAGGTTGAGAATCACTGTCAATGTGAAACAATAGCACACAATTACATGCTGATGTCCACATAATCAAGTCAATGGGTAGCTTTAAATATGTTGTTAGATATACAGCTGAGCATACCTGTTTATCTGATCTTCATTATGTCGCACTGGTAATTCCATATATTCAGATGCATTCTGGGCAGAAAGAAAAGATCAATTAGCAAAGGTTACATGAGAGATTTAAGAAAATTGAAAACTGTTACTGGTTATTAGAGTTGACAACACTACATTGCCGATGTTTTGTTACAAGGGCCAATTACACTTCACCTTAGATGTTTTATCACTAAAGTCAGTCACATTCCAACCCAGATAATTAATTACTACGGTCATTCACACTACATTCTAGATGTTTTGCTACTCAAGTCAGTCACACTACATTCTAGATGTTTTGCTACTCGAGTCAGTCACACTACACTCTAGATGTTTTGCTACTCGAGTCAGTCACACTACACTCTAGATGTTTTGCTACTCGAGTCAGTCACACTACACTCTAGATGTTTTGCTACTCGAGTCAGTCACACTACACTCTAGATGTTTTGCTACTCGAGTCAGTCACACTACACTCTAGATGTTTTGCTACTCGAGTCAGTCACACTACACTCTAGATGTTTTGCTACTCGAGTCAGTCACACTACACTCTAGATGTTTTGCTACTCGAGTCAGTCACACTACACTCTAGATGTTTTGCTACTCGAGTCAGTCACACTACACTCTAGATGTTTTGCTACTCGAGTCAGTCAAACTACACTCTAGATGTCTGATTAATACACAGTGAATCACAATATACTCCTGATATTTCATTAATGAAGCAATGACACTACACTCCAGATGTTTTATTAATGAGCCACTCACTCATACTACACTTTAGATATATCTCTGCTGAGTCAATCACACTACACTTGAAGTGTTTGGCTACTGAGTCAATCACACTACACTTGAAGTGTTTGGGTACTGAGTTAATTACACTACATTCCAAGTGTTTTGTTACTAGAGCAGACTTGATACACTCTGGAGATTCATATAAGAGTTCAAGTTTGCTTGCCATTGATGAAGAACAGTGTACACTGATGGAGTCTGTACTTTGCTGGTCCTAAACACTTGGAATTTGACCATTCATTCTCTCCTTGATGAGATATCATGTCATATACTGATGTCTGGTAAAAACCATCATGCAACTGTGAGAGTCAGCAGTGGCAGACTGAGATGGATCTGGAATGGTAAGATCAAAGAATGGAAGCATCATGATTCCCCTGAACACAGACAGCACTGGCAGACACATACAGATCTGAGAAGATAGGATCAAAGAATGGATGGATCATGATGTCACCAGCTCACAGACAGCACTGGTAGACACATACAGATCTGAGAAGATAGGATCAAAGAATGGATGGATCATGATGTCACCAGCTCACAGACAGCACTGGCAGACACATACAGATCTGAGAAGATAGGATCAAAGAATGGATGGATCATGATGTCACCAGCTCACAGACAGCACTGGTAGACACATACAGATCTGAGAAGATAGGATCAAAGAATGGATGGATCATGATGTCACCAGCTCACAGACAGCACTGGCAGACACATACAGATCTGAGAAGATAGGATCAAAGAATGGATGGATCATGACGTCACCAGCTCACAGACAGCACTGGCAGACACATACAGATCTGAGAAGATAGGATCAAAGAATGGATGGATCATGATGTCACCAGCTCACAGACAGCACTGGCACCCACATACAGATCTGAAATAATAGGATCAAAGAATGGATGGATCATGGCATCACCAGCTCACAGACAGCAGTAATGCAAGGTAATGTTTTCTATTCTGTACAAACATGGTGGACAACAATAATGTGTGTAATCTCAGGACTGTATCTTCACCATGAATACATCTTGTCCTTTCTGCAGATGGATCTGTCCATCCAATATTGGCAGATTCAGCCAAGAGAGAAGCTGTTCAGCAAAGCAGCATCCAGAATAAGACACTAATATTTTTATGAAACTACTGACTTATCATGATTGCTTGCTACCAACTGTCTGTCAAGACACCAAAGGCCATATATCTTCACCAGCTCTCCAGACTTCATCTAAAGGAAGCTAACTTACTAAAAGAGCTGCATCAGCAACTGCTCTCTACATAGAAAACATGTTGAGATCATGAGTATCAGTTACTGTACCATTTTATTACGTAACTTTTAAAGGATTAGCTATAATAAGAGTTAGTATTTATGATGTTATGTCAAAAAAACTGAAACACACATCCTTACAAATTTTATCATTACCATCTGTATTATAACCATCATTATTATCATCATCCTTACCATAACCATCAATATTATCATTATCCTAACCATCATTATCGTAACCATCATTATTATAACCATCATTATCATAACCATCATTATTATAACCATCATTATCATAACCATCATTATTATAACCATCATTATCATAACCATCATTATTATAACCATCAGTATCATAACCATCATTATTATAACCATTATTATCATAAACATCATTATTATAACCATCATTATAATAACCATCATTATTATCACCATCATAACCATCATTTTTATAACCATCATTATAATAACCATAATTATTATAACCATTATTATCATCATCATCATCATTATCATAACCATCATTATTATCATTATCATAACCATCATTATGATGATGAAACATGAAAAAGAGTTCGTAAATGTTATGTAGAGCCAGTCTTAACATATGGATGTGAATCATGGACAATAGGTCAACACACAAGAAAATCACTGGAGTCTGTAGAAATGTGGTTTTACAAAAGAATGTTGAGAATACCATGGACAGCTAAGAAGTGTAATGAAAATGTTCTCAAAGAGGTCATAGCAAAAAGAGAGCTAATTTTCAAATTTAGGAAGAAACAATCATCATTTTTTGGCCATGTAATGAGAAGAGAACAACTGGAATATATTGTAACAACTGGAAAAATTGAGGGACGAAGAGGTAGAGGGAAGCAAAGAGAGAAAATACCAAACAGCTTAAGAGACTGGCTTGGCAGAAGGTCAACAACAGAAATGATAAAGAACTGTTGAGATCAAAAGTTGTAGAGAGACATGATCACTTACGCCAGTAGGCCCGATACTTGATGATGATGATGAACCATCATTATCATAACCATCATTATTATCATCACCATAACCATCATTATCATCATCATTATTATCATAACCATCATTATCATAACCATCATTATTATCACCATCATCATTATCATCACCATCTAGCTTTGTTACTGTTGGAACTTGGCCCACATGTCAGCTACTCTGAAGTTTTTCTTCTGTCCTACCTCAGATGTCCAGCATTGGTCTTCTTTTCACTTGTCTGGTTATGGTTATGGAAGTCCCCGGTATCACTGCAAACAAATTAAAATCCATAATTGCTCAACCGCCCGTGCCAGTGGAATCAACCGAATTACTATCTCATCTCCCAAACAAAGAAAGGTAGCTGTAGTCCCCATCATAACAGTCTCAGCACACGCCAAAAGACATAAGGCAAAACCGCACAGAAAGTGAACACAGCCATCTGTTCTCCATCATGCTGTATCATCATTCATCGTAAACAATCGGAATATCGAAACATGATCAAAACAGATGAAACGCAGCTCACGGTGTGCAAGGAGCACACTTTCTTGTTTATCAGGTACCATGCCACTATCATCTTGTTATATAAGACCAACATGTTTTATTTCCTTCTTTATATTTCTTTAGCAATCAGTTTTCTGAAATATTAAATCATTAATCTATCAATTTATGTGATTAAAACTCTATGACTTGCTTGTGAATTATCAGGACTAGAAGAGGAATAAAGAATAGAAATGATGTTAGTGAAAAGGTATATCACAGAAGGCATATCACAAAAGGTTACTAAGAAGGGTTGGGCATTGGGTCTGTTATCCCGATTCTATTTTTAAAAAAACCTCAATGACAAAGCCTTCACAAATATGAACCACAAAACTTTCACAAATATGGACCACAAAACTTTCACAAACACAAACTTTCACAAATATGGACTACAAACTTTCACAAACATGGGCCACAAAACTTTCACAAACACAAACTTTCACAAATATGGACCACAAAACTTTCACAAACACAAACTTTCACAAATATGGACCACAAAACTTTCACAAATATGGACCACAAAACTTTCACAAACACAAACTTTCACAAATATGGACCACAAAACTTTCACAAACACAAACTTTCACAAATATGGACCACAAAACTTCCACAAACACAAACTTTCACAAATATGGACCACAAAACTTTCACAAACACAAACTTTCACAAATATGGACCACAAAACTTTCACAAATATGGACCACAAAACTTTCACAAACACAAACTTTCACAAATATGGACCACAAAACTTTCACAAACACAAACTTTCACAAATATGGACCACAAAACTTTTACAAATATGGACCACAAAACTTTCGCAAACACAAACTTTCACAAATATGGACCACAAAACTTTCACAAACACAAACTTTCACAAACACAAACTTTCACAAATATGGACCACAAAACTTTCACAAACACAAACTTTCACAAATATGGACCACAAAACTTTCACAAACACAAACTTTCACAAATATGGACTACAAACTTTCACAAACATGGGCCACAAAAGCCTTCATAAACATGGACTAGTCAAATTAAGATAATAATGCAATTTTTCCTCCAGCATACAGGAATGTTGGTGTGACAGATATGGGATGCCCTAAGCATACAGGAATGTTGGTGTGACAGATATGGGATGCCCTAAGGAACACCATAAGAATTCCAGGTCAGTGAGAAGACATGTTATGATCTTTAGAAAGTGGCACAAAACAAGAAGGCTCTGACAATGAAAATGTTTGTTGTGCTTCAAAGAAAATTGAAAAGAAGAAGAGATCCTACAACTAACATAAACAAAAACTTATATCCCCACAGAAGACGATCGAAATGAATTAAAATAATTGATGAAATAACTTACAGAGAGTACATCAATGAGCTCAGGTATAGTTGCTTCTGGTTGCATGATGTCACTGAACATGTGCATTGTTGTATGTTTGAGATAGTAATAGGAGGCAATGCGACCAAGCGTAAGTGGGCCGATGCTGCGATTATCCTTGTAGTGGAAAATAATATAACAATTTTACAATGTTGAAAAATGGTCATTTCAATATACATATATATATATATATATAACATATAACTATCTATCTATAGGCCTTTCGAGCCGTAGCCGGCCCATAGGGCGTAGACCAAGATACTCCTTCATCGGAATTTTTCCTCTAGCAGTTTTCAATTCTTTTAAAGATATTTTATCAAATCTTGCCATTTGTCTCTGTTCTGTACAAGCAGCTCTATCTCATTGAGGGAGCCAATTCCTGCTGCTCTTGCCTCTCTCATCAATGTTCTTCTCAGTGTCTCTCTGGGTCTTCCTCTTTTTCTCTTACCTGTTGTTTCCCACATGAGGGCTTGCTTTGCTATTCGGTTATTATCTCTTCTCATCACATGTCCAACATATGACCATCATCTTTTCTTTATTACTGAAGATATTAGTGGTTGATTGGCGATTTATATATATAACTGCTAGAACAAAAATTCAGATAAGAGAAGGAGTATCTTGGTCTGCGCCCTATGGACCGGCTACGGCTCAAAAGGTCAATATATATATATATATATATATAAGGGTGGGGGGTCATCAATGTTGTAGGTTACAGCTAAGACATGTAAGTATACTGTGCTGGTAGAGACCGTAGATTCCACCAGAAGTGTTGCCTAGAGTTAGTGTAGTTATCTTGTCCTGAACATATAGTGTAAGCTTTAGAGTCAATGCAGCAGGAGGTCGACGCCTGGGAGTCATGACCCAGGTGAGCCCACCTTCCTTAGAGTGTCAAGAAGCTAAAGAGCTGAAACACTTGCTTGATGTGGAGTAGTTTAGATGATCAGATTATCTCCTGCTGCGAAGCTCAGTATAAAGAGTTTCCTATTACATATATGTATATCAGAAGTAATAGCCTCTGTCAGACATAGTTCACTATGGATTTTGTAGAGCCCCGAGGAAATGTTATTTTTTCTTTTCTTTCGCCATGTATTATCTTTTTCTGTGAATCTGTCTGCTTCTTGCTTAAGTCGGAGCTTTAGAGTGTGTTTCCAAAGTTTGCGATCTGCAGCTATGTTTTACCAGACTGCAGGATTTATTTTCAGTCTTCATATATCGTTTACACACATCTATAAATCAGGGTTTTTTGCGCCCCTAGTTCTTTTGCCATCTGCTAGTTGTCCATAATGTATATATTTTGGTATGTGGCTTTCTTATGGTGTAAGTGGCCATGACAGCGTAACTTACATTGTTTGAGCAGCGTGTAGATGTTCAGGAGGCCTGTGCAAGTGAGGACCTCCAAGTTTGTCACCTTGTCCTTCCAGGTGATACCAAGATACGGTGTTGACATCGCACATGGCATGCCTTTAGCATGCTCTCCTGATTTGCTTAAGTTGTCCATGATTCGCTGCCATACAAAAGGATACTAATGATGTGGGTGTTGTAAACTGTGGCCCTTGAATTAACTGTTAGTTTGCTGTTTTGCCAAAGACAGGTGAAGGTGGTAGCAGTTTTAATGGTGCCAATTTTTGTATGTAAAGATAGTTTGTTGTTGATGATGGATCCCATGTTGCTATGCTGCTGTACAACATCAAGTTTTTAGTTGTTGATAAAGATGGCAGGTGCTACTTCGACCTCCTAACCAAGTATATTCGTTTTCTGCAAACTTATTGTGAGGCTGAAGTCTCTGCAGATATACGAAAGACAATTTATCAAACTTATTGAGAGGCTGAAGTCTCTGCAGACATACGAAAGACAATTTATCAAACTTATTGAGAGGCTGAAGTCTCTGCAGACATACGAAAGACAATTTATCAAACTTATTGAGAGGCTGAAGTCTCTGCAGACATACGAAGACAATTTATCAAACTTATTGAGAGGCTGAAGTCTCTGCAGACATATGAAAGACAATTTATCAAACTTATTGTGAGGCTGAAGTCTCTGCAGACATACGAAAGACAATTTATCAAACTTATTGTGAGGCTGAAGTCTCTGCAGACATATGAAAGATAATTTATCAAACTTATTGTGAGGCTGAAGTCTCTGCAGACATACGAAAGATAATTTATCAAACTTATTGTGAGGCTGAAGTCTCTGCAGACATACGAAAGACAATTTATCAAACTTATTGTGAGGCTGAAGTCTCTGCAGACATACGAAAGACAATTTATCAAGCTCTGGAGTTCTTCTTGACTTTGTGTGACAAGTGCAATATATACAATTATAAGAATACACTGTTTAGATACCTTTAATTAAAATGGTAAATATAAATTGCACCTAAACAAAAATGTTTGCTAAATATAGAATCACATATCTTCTTTAATTTCTATGAAATTTGTATTTAGAAGTAATTTGATATATATTAATTGTAATTTGATTTAAACAAAAAAATATATTATTGCTCAAGTTACATCCCTTTATGGTGAACAAAATAATGAAAAACAATATTAATGCTCAGCCTCTGTTCTTCCTTAAGAGAAATAATACTGGACCTATTTTAATGTGAGAGCCGTGATAGCTCAATGGTTAGTGAACTGGACTACAAAGGACAAGAGATCGGGTTCAATCCTGATCGACGGCTTCCTTTTAGGTTCACCCAATCTTAAATGAGTACCTGATTTTTTTTCTGGTAAAGTAAAGCGGCACGGGCGTAATACCGACCACATTACCCCAAAAATCATGTGCAGAAGGTCTATAAAAATTATAGTCACTAACACCATATTCCCTATACGCCACTTGGCGTAACAGGGTTCTTTACTTTTTTTTTTTTTTACTATTTTAATGTCACTTAATTTGTGCCTTTAATAGTTAGATAGCATCCAGGCTAAATGTTATCAAGCTCAAACTCAATGGAGATGACTGATAGTATTCCTGTAAAGATTGCATTACATCTCTAAAGTATTTTATTGTTTTTTTTTGGTTTGTTGAGGGTCATACCAATTAAAGAGTGAAAATAAAGTTGAATAGCCTTAGTGTTCATATTATCATTCACAGATAATAACCATTAGCAGTACCAACCATTATTTCTAAATGTTAATGTATTGCTATGTAAACAATTATCATATTTATATTTACTATTGACCAACTATTTATCTGGGTTTATTCTAACTGTATTTAGTTTAACTGATGCAATTACAGAATTTACAACAACATAGCCTTTCAAAAATACTAAAAACCTTATACTCACTTTTGAGTTGGATGTTGAGAGTTATGATCTTACAACATGTGTTTCCTATATTAGCAACATCACTCTACAAGCTTACTTTATCAGCAAATTAAAAATAAATTAAACATTCTTCCATGTCTCTTTATGTTTTCTTTATCAGCAAATAAGAAATTCTTCCACGTCTCTTTATGTTTTCTTTATCAGCAAATAAAAAAATTCTTCCATGTCTCTTTATGTTTTCTTTATCAGCAAATTAAAAATTCTTCCATGTCTCTTTATGTTTTCTTTATCAGCAAATAAAAAATTCTTCCATGTCTCTTTATGTTTTCTTTATCAGCAAATTAAAAATTCTTCCATGTCTCTTTATGTTTTCTTTATCAGCAAATTAAAAATAAATTAAACATTCTTTCATGTCTCTTTATGCTTTCTTTATCAGCAAATAAAAAAAATTCTTCCATGTCTCTTTATGTTTTCTTTATCAGCAAATTAAAAATAAATTAAACATTCTTTCATGTCTCTTTATGTTTTCTTTATCAGCAAATAAAAAATTCTTCCATGTCTCTTTATGTTTTCTTTATCAGCAAATTAAAAATAAATTAAACATTCTTCCATGTCTCTTTATGCTTTCTTTATCAGCAAATTAAAAATAAATGAATTATTCACCCACTTCGTTCTATTATCTTCCTTTATCTTCTTCTTCTTTCCTTCCTCATTTACCTTTCAGTTTCAGTGTCCAGGGGAGATATACTAATTTGCGGTCTTTTGCTCTTCATCTTCTGTTCGCCTCTGCTGCTGTTAATATTTCCTAGTGTTTCTAATATTCCATCCATCTATCTTTTTCGTGGTTGACTATTGGATCTGGTATTGCCTCCTTTATCAGCATTACCAAATAAACCCAAAATACATCAACATTGTTATGTGAGCTTCTTTTGGGAGGTTTTCTTCCATCCACTTCAATTGGTCTAAGAAAAACAAAAAGCAAATCACAAAGCAAAGACAACTCCCAACCTCTGCAACTTGCAGGCAGTGAGAGTTCTCCAGCTCCATCAAAGACTTGCTAACCAGTCCAGACAAATACTTGTTCATGCTTTCATGCTCTGTGTTGTCCAGACTGTAGAAACTGAAAGCAGAAAGAACAAAAATAAGTGAGCACTTCAAAGAGGATGTTCTGGTTGTGTTAAGAAAAAATTAAACAATCATTGGCCGGTTATGCAAAAGCACATAGTAGATAAAAGTCACGGAATATGAGATTAAAAAAAAAAAAGTAAAGAGCCCCGTCACGCCAAGTGGCGTATAGGGAATATGGTGTTAGTGACCATAAACTTTACAGACCTTCAGCACATGATTTTTGGGGTAATGTGATCGGCCCGTGCCGCTTTACTTTCCCAGAAAAAAATCCGGTACCCATTTAAGGCTGGGTGAACCCGGTAGCCGTCGGTTGAGATCGAACCTTAACCCTTGTCCTTTATAGTCCAGTGATCACTAACCACTGAGCTATCGCGGCTCCCTAATAAGAGATTTACTTTATACAATATGTGACCAATATGTAAAATAAACTATAAACAATGTTGATAAAATATAGAAGATAAGATAAACTATTACAAAATATACATAAAACATAAAGAATATGAAAGTTAAAGTATACAAAATATGAAAGATAAACTATTCTAAATATAATGGTAAACTTTACACAATATGCAATGTAAAATATACAAAACATAACAGTCAAATGATGAATACAATTAAAACTAAGTAAAAAAAAAGTAAAGTCACGCCAAGTGGCGTATAGGGAATATGGTGTTAGTGACCATAAATTTTACAGACCTTCGTCATATGATTTTTCTCCCTCTCATATTCACACATACACACACACACACGGAGGCACACACAAACACAAATGTTTTTCTCGCGCGTGCGCACTCACCCATGTTATAACTACAAACTATTAAATTAATCAACCAACTCTCTCTCCTCACCTTCCCACTGACTCACCCACCCTCCCGCCCGCCCTCCCACTGACTGACTGACCGGATCGCTCGTTCACTCACTCACTCACACCATCAGTCCAATTCAAACAGAATGTTTGTTATAACCTTGACTGTTGCTATAGACCTGACAAGGACGAATTCAGTCGGGTTCATGGCGCCGCCGGCCACAGCAAATGGCTTGCCCCCCTTAAAAGTGCAGGCGTTATGAACAGGGAAGTAAACTGTCAAGCTACCACTACGTAAGCCTGTACAAACAGTACATGAGACATCAAGTGGTCCCCCCACTCCCCCTCGTGTTCACGCCCTTGTTAACGGTTGACAAATCTTGAGGCCCACTTGTAAAGGATGCCACTTTGTGATAACCATGATCATACTACAAAAATGGAGGCGAAGGCGCGCCTCCCAGCACCAGAGCTGGAAGTTGTCAGCGACCCACAGCTGATGGCTTGCGCTAGGATCGGTGAACCAAAACCATCCAGATCCTGCTCCACCTCTCCGTGGTGTCTCCAGTAACAGACTAACCTATCTAGTCTGGCCAAGCGAGCAGGGATCGAAGAGGGAAGACAACCCCGTACTTAAAAATGTTGTGCTGAAGTCGGATGTTTTGAGCCGAAAGGCGCAAATATATCACTAATAACAGGTATACTGCAAACCACAACACAACGCAGACACGCCCACTTAACGTCCTTTTAATGCCGGATGATGAAGAGGAATTCTACAGTCTACGAATACTCTAGAATACTTTAGTCATCGGGCCAACGTAAGCAAGCAAGCATACTACAAAAATGTGTGTATTAAAACAAAAATACTTCCGCCTGTCGCAGATGAACTAACACCAGTTCAAAGCTACATGCAGAACTAACAAATGAAGTGGGCGTGGGTAAATAAAGAAGCTACAACTTAAATTGGCCCGAAACGCAACAAGACATCAATATCTATACCCAGCCTACACAGATACCAACAAAGCTATTTTTTTTTTTTTATACTAAAGCTACAGGAAGGAAAAACGAAATAATTGAATAACATTCGGAAATGCTAGAGCAGAAGAAGTAAAGTTCGCTTATGTCTCATTGACGTCAAATTGTAAGCAATGGAGGGAAGAAGACAAATAAATATCAACAACAACATTAAACCACGATCATTAGTGACACAATGTAACAAATACAGCTGTAGACATGTAACAAATACAGATGTAGACTTGCAACAAATACAAATGTAGACTTGCAACAAATACAGCTGTAGACATGTAACAAATACAGCTGTAGACTTGTAACAAATACAGCTGTAGACATGTAACAAATACAGCTGTAGACATATAACAAATACAGCTGTAGACATGTAACAAATTCAGCTGTAGACATGCAACAAATACAACTGTAGACATGTAACAAATACAACTGTAGACATGTAACAGATACAGCTGTAGACATGTAACAAATACAGCTGTAGACATTTAACAAATACAAGTGTAGACATGTAACAAATACAGCTGTAGACTTGTAACAAATACAGCTGTAGACATGTAACAAATACAAGTGTAGACATGTAACAAATACAGCTGTAGACTTGAAACAAATACAACTGTAGACATGTAACAAATACAGCTGCAGACTTATAACAAATACAGCTGTAGACAGGTAACAAATACAGCTGTAGACATGTAACAAATACAGCTGTAGACATGTAACAAATACAGCTGAGACATGTAACAAATACAGCTGCAGACATGTAACAAATACAGCTGTAGACATGTAACAAATACAACTGTAGACATGTAACATATACAGCTGTAGACTTGTAACAAATACAACTGTAGACATGTAACAAATACAGCTGCAGACATGTAACAAATACAGCTGCAGACATGTAACAAATACAGCTGTAGACATGTAACAAATACAACTGTAGACATGTAACACATACAGCTGTAGACATGTAACAAATACAGCTGTAGACATGTAACAAATACAACTGTAGACATGTAACAAATACAACTGTAGACATGTAACAAATACAGCTGTAGACTTGTAACAAATACAGCTGTAGACTTGTAACAAATACAACTGTAGACTTGCAACAAATACAACTGTAGACTTGCAACAAATACAACTGTAGACTTGCAACAAATACAACAGTAGACTTGCAACAAATACAACAGTAGACTTGCAACAAATACAACAGTAGACTTGCAACAAATACAACTGTAGACATCCAACAAATACAACTGTAGACTTGCAACAAATACAACAGTAGACTTGCAACAAATACAACTGTAGACATCCAACAAATACAACTGTAGACTTGCAACAAATACAACAGTAGACTTGCAACAAATACAACAGTAGACTTGCAACAAATACAACAGTAGACTTGCAACAAATACAACTGTAGACATCCAACAAATACAACTGTAGACATCCAACAAATACAACTGTAGACTTGCAACAAATACAACTGTAGACTTGCAACAAATACAACAGTAGACATCCAACAAATACAACTGTAGACGTCCAACAAATACAACTGTAGACATCCAACAAATACAACTGTAGACATCCAACAAATACAACTGTAGACATCCAACAAATACAACTGTAGACTTGCAACAAATACAACAGTAGACTTGCAACAAATACAACTGTAGACTTGCAACAAATACAACTGTAGACATCCAACAAATACAACAGTAGACTTGCAACAAATACAACTGTAGACTTGCAACAAATACAACAGTAGACATCCAACAAATACAACTGTAGACTTGCAACAAATACAACTGTAGACTTGCAACAAATACAACTGTAGACTTGCAACAAATACAACTGTAGACTTGCAACAAATACAACTGTAGACATCCAACAAATACAACTGTAGACATGTAAGAAATACAACTGTAGACATGTAAGAAATACAACTGTAGACATCCAACAAATACAACTGTAGACATGTAAGAAATACAACTGTAGACATCCAACAAATACAACTGTAGACATCCAACAAATACAACTGTAGACATCCAACAAATACAACTGTAGACATCCAACAAATACAACTGTAGACATGTAAGAAATACAACTGTAGACATCCAACAAATACAACTGTAGACATGTAAGAAATACAACTGTAGACATCCAACAAATACAACTGTAGACATGTAACAAATACAGCTGTAGACTTGTAACAAATACAACTGTAGACTTGCAACAAATACAACTGTAGACTTGCAACAAATACAACTGTAGACATGCAACAAATACAACAGTAGACGTGCAACAAATACAACTGTAGACTTGCAACAAATACAACAGTAGACTTGCAACAAATACAACTGTAGACATCCAACAAATACAACTGTAGACTTGCAACAAATACAACTGTAGACATCCAACAAATACAACTGTAGACATCCAACAAATACAACTGTAGACATCCAACAAATACAACTGTAGACTTGCAACAAATACAACAGTAGACTTGCAACAAATACAACTGTAGACTTGCAACAAATACAACTGTAGACTTGCAACAAATACAACTGTAGACATGTAAGAAATACAACTGTAGACTTGTAAGAAATACAACTGTAGACTTGTAAGAAATACAACTGTAGACTTGTAAGAAATACAACTGTAGACTTGTAAGAAATACAACTGTAGACTTGTAAGAAATACAACTGTAGACTTGCAACAAATACAACTGTAGACACCCAACAAATACAACTGTAGACATGTAAGAAATACAACTGTAGACTTGTAAGAAATACAACTGTAGACTTGTAAGAAATACAACTGTAGACTTGCAACAAATACAACTGTAGACTTGCAACAAATACAACTGTAGACATCCAACAAATACAACTGTAGACATGTAAGAAATACAACTGTAGACATCCAACAAATACAACTGCATGAATCATATCATCCAGCTGTCTAATGTTCTGCCTATTGTGATTTTACAGAAAAAGAATACTACGAACGGCCAAACGGAGTTTCTTGCTACAACTACCATGAGGGGAGACAATCATGCTTGTCACATCATGTAATGAGAAATGGACAACGTTAACACACTGTGACAACTAGAACAATAAATGAAAGAAGAGGTAGAGGGAAGTATAGAAAATATACCAGACAGTTTAAGATAATTGCATGACAAGCTAACAGAAGTGATCAAAGAACTATAGAGACAGGTTGTTGAGTGACATGACGCCATACGGCAATAAGTACTTATGGTTATGGAAGGCCTCGGTATCACTGCAAGCGAATTAAAATCCATAATTGCTCAACCGCCCGTGCCAGTGGAATAATCCGAATTAATATCTCATTTCCCAAACAATGAAAGGTAGCTACAGTCCACATCATAGCAGTCTCAGCACACGCCAAAAGACATAAGGCGAAATCGCACAGAAAGTGAACGCAGCCATCTGTTCCCCGTCATACGATATCATCATTCATCGTAAGCAATCGGAATATCGAAACACGATTAACACCTTCGAGTCCAATGGTGACTTCTATGACGAAGTCAGTGGTGTAGCCTTGGGAACCAAGAGGGGTCCTAGCTATGCCTGCCCTTGCTGGCTACCTTGGTTACACTGAACACCGATCGTTCGTAGTCTCAATCAATGTTTTCCATTTGAAATAATGAATCCCTACACAATATCGATTATTAAAAATAAACTTAAGCAGCAAATAAAATATATTAAGGTAAAGATAACACAACTAAATGCCCTAAAAATAATAGATAAATTAAGAGTGAAAAAAATAACATAAAATAATATGTAAATGATAAAAAATAAAATGTAAAAAAATGTGCATTGATTGTATCTTAGCGAGGGGTAGTTTTGTAAATAAAAAAAAAGAGGGGGGGGGGGAGGGGGGGAAAGGTTATTGATAGAAAGAAAGTATCGTCCATAAGCACACTTGACAAATGTACATTTCACTCTCTCTCTCTTCACCCCCCCCCCCCCCCCTCTCTCTCTCTATTCGGCCTCTTCGCACTACTGGTTGAGGTTTGTGATTCACTTCCTCTCTTTTCTACGAATCCGCTAAAAGTTTTACTGCTTTCACACTTAACGGTCAATTACTTTTCCACTTCAATCGCCGATACTGCAATGTTTCTCTTAGGCTCCGTTGCTTTCAGGTCCTTTTTGGAAGTTTAACTATTAATAGATAATGGTTATACATAACCAAACATGCCAACAATAAAACTGAAAGGAAACATCGAAAACGGACGAGCTCGATTATTTACACACGCATACGAGCAAGAGATTATTTAGACACAACCAATTAGCGCACGCATTAGCAGTTTTTTCTTCATTGGACGTTGGAGCACTGTTCGAACTCCGAATCAAATTCTGTCGAATTTAGCATTCGATGTGTAGTGGTCGAATTTAGGGTCGTTCGAAGAATGAGGCGTTGCTGTATATTCGAAGAATGAGGCGTAGCTGTATATTCGAAGAATGAGCCGTAGCTGTATATTCGAAGAATGAGGCGTAGCTGTATATTCGAAGAATGAGGCGTAGCTGTATATTCGAAGAATGAGGCGTAGCTGTATATTCGAAGAATGAGGCGTAGCTGTATATTCGAAGAATGAGGCGTAGCTGTTTACCCTTCATTGACTAAAAAGACGGCTGAGGCTGAGAACTTACGGGGTTGCAAAGAAGTGCAGTTATGTCATTTCTCCATATCACCCACTCACTCACTCACTCACTCACTCACTCACTCACTCACTCACTCACTCACTCACTCACTCACTCACACACTCACTCACTTAATCTTTTCTATCGATCAATTAAACACACGATTAACCAAATTATTGATCAATTCACAAATCAATCAAGACATCGATCAATCAAAAAGTCAGTGTTATTTGAGTGACAAGATATCAGTTGCCTAACTGCTCCAACTTCGGGAAATAAAATAAAAAAGTATAACACTGACGTCATAATCGAGTGCTTGTTCCCTATTCTATGATTTTCGAACGTGTAATTGGCTTCACACAACTTTGTCCCCATGTCTATGTTGTAGGGTAGGCAACCTGGGACAGAATGATCAGCATTATACACACGCGGTAAAGGAAGCATTCGTTGAGTAGACAAAACGAGGCCCTTAAAGTTGTAAATATAATCATCATCATTGAGTGCCGTCTCCGCATCGAAGGTTGGCTACCATGGAGCGCCATTCCACTCTGTCTCTTGCTTTGATAGTGCAGATTGTCATAGGCTGACTTGTCCAGCTGTTGATGTTGCTCGTCCATGTTAGTCTTGGTCTGCCTCTTTTACCGTGTATTTTCCCTTCCAATATTACTTTTAGTAGGTTGTTGTGTCTTTTAACATGCCCCAAAAATTGCATTTGTCTTGTACTAATTGTGTTTAGTAGTTCTCTTTTAATTTTAGTTGTTTTAAGACTTCATCGTTTGTTTTCTTTTCTTTCCACCCAATTCTACCTATTCTTCTCTAAATCCACATTTCAAAGGCTTCAATTTTCTGTTCTGTTTTCTTGTCTAATGTCCATGCTTCTGCACCATACAGGAATATTGAGAAGAAATAACATTTGGCTATTCTTAGTTTTAGCCCTGGTGCTATTTGTTTTGATGTTAGTACATGTTTCATATAAGGTTGTGATTTGTCATGATTATAATAGTAAAAAAAAGCAACAAGAAAGGTCTCAGTCTGAATAGTAGGAAAACAGAAGTAATGGTTATATCGAAGAAACAATCACCACCATCATGCAGCATAAAAATAAACGAGACAAATCTGAAACAAGTGCAACGTTTGAAATACTTGGGCACAATAATAACATCAGATGGGAGATGCAACACAGAAATAAAAAGCAGAATAGCTCAGGCCAAAATAGCATTTCAGAAAATGAAAAACATATTATGCAACAAATCTATGTCAATAAAAATGAGAAAGAGAGTTCATCGGTGTTATATAGAACCAATACTGACCTATGGAAGCGAATCATGGACAAACAAATGAAAAGACGATTAGAGGCCACAGAAATGAGATTTCTCAGAAGAATGTTGAAAGTTCCCTGGACAGCTAAAAAGACCAATGAGGAAGTTCTCAAAGAGGCCAACACAAAAAGGGAGCTCTTAAAAACATCAGAAAGAAGCAATCAACATTTTCCGGGCACATCATGAGAAGAGGAAAGTTGGAATACTTGCTTACAACTGGCAAAATAAAAGGAAAGAGAGATCGCGAACGACAAAGAGAGAAAATACTGGATAGCTTGGTGTCATGGCATGGAAAACAGTCAACAACAGAACTGATACGATGCATTGTAGATAGCGATTGTGGAGGGACCTTATCAGCTACGCCAACCGGTATGGCACATGATGATATTTTTCATGGCTTTAAAATTACTTTTGCCATACCTGTTCTTTTGTTTATTTCAGTTTTACATTTTTTTTCCGTATGATCATAGCTTTAGTCTTTTTGATATTCATATCTAGTTCATATTTTTTTGCTTGTCATATTTATTTCATTAAGTAATTGTTGTAGATCTTTAGGATTTTCTGCTAGTAATACAGTAACATCAGCATACCTTAGGTTTTTGATTATTTTTCCATTAATGTTTAAACCTTGCATCTCTGAGATGTTTTTAAAGATTTGCTCAGTGTATAGATTGAACAAGCTTGGTGATAGGATGCATCCTTGTCTTACTCCTCTTTTTATATCAAAGAGTTCTGTTTGTTATATTTCATTATTGCTGTTTTCTCCCAGTATAAATTACATATTAGTCGTTTCTCTGTGTCGTCTAGATTTATATCTTTTAGGCAGTCTATAAGTTGATTATGGTGTATTCTATCAAAAGCTTTGGTGTAGTCTATGAAGCAGGCATATATTGGTTTGTTTACTTCTATGTACTTTTCAATCAATGACCTCACGCTGAATATGGCTTCATTTGTCCCACTGTTTTTCCTGAATCCAAATTGCTTCTTATGTAATTCAGTATTAATTTTATTCCGAATCCTTCCCTGTATAACTTATAGTAAATTTTTTTTTTACCTGGCTCATTAGGCTTATTGTTCTAAAGTCGCTGCATTCAACTGCACCATTCTATTTAGGTAATGCAATGAAAGTTGATGTTTTTAGTTCGTTTGGTATGTCTCCTGTATAGTATATGTCATTGCATATGTCTGTGACCACCTCAATGCCAAAATCTTCTAGTGCCTTTATCATCTCTATCTGTATAATGTCAGGTCCTACTGTTTTTCCCTTTTTCCTTGTTTGTATAGATTTTTCCACTTCAGATTTTAAGATTTTATAGCTTAACGTAGTTTATAAATGCTTTTGTTTGTCCCTTTCATCATTAAATAATTCTGATATATATTCCTGCCATCTATCGATTATATATTTGTTGTCTGTTAGCATTCTTCCTTCTTTGTTTACAATACATCCGCTCCCTGGAGCTTTTTTGTTTTTATTAGTCATTGTCTTTATTTCTGTGTGCATCCCTCTTAAATTTTGTGTACTTTCCATAGTTTCGACTTCTAAACACCTTTGGTTGAGCCAGTCTTCTTTTGCTTTTTTGCACATTTTGCGTATTTCATTATCAATTTCCTTGTATCTGGCAGTGTTCTTCGCTTGTCTTCTTTCTTCCATTTTTTTCTAAGATGATGTCAGTTATCCATTTTTGTTTTTATTCCTTTCCTTTTTGGGTAAGGTGTCACAGGATTCTTGTATGTTCTTTATGTATTGCCATTTGGTTATAACTTTTTCTTCAGGATTTTCTCAAGTACTGCTCAATCCCCTCTTCTAGCAGCTTCTGATATGTGTTCTTTACTTGTATTGTATACGTTTCTTTAACATCGTTTTGACTCAAAGCAGTTATAAATATAAAAATGTAAATATAATAAATGATAAATAAACATTTAAAAGATGCAGGAATAAAGGTAGTGAACATTAAATAAAAGGGTAAATGATCAACTATTAAACATCAAATGAAAGCGTAAATAATTAACGTAGTAAACATCAAATGAAAACGTAAGTAATCAAGGTAGTGAACATCAAATGAAAGCATAAATAATCAACGTAGTAAACATCAAATGAAAGCAAAAATAATCTAGAAAAACCTTTCAGCATCTTGTCACTGGAAGCGCCAGTTACATTAACATCTCCCCTCATCCATAAAAAAGGAGGGGCGGAGTTAAAGAAATAAAGTCAGCTGACTTGTGGTTCATACACGCATAACTCGCATATGACAAGTACCGGAACTCCGGTTGAGGGATTCACTTATTTATCTATCTATTGACCTTTCGAGCCGTAACTGGCCCATAGGTCGTAGTCCAAGATACACCTTCTCCTATATGATTTTTTTTTGTTCTAGCAGTTTTCTTTTAAAGATGTTTTATCAAATCTCGCCATCTGTCTCTGTTCTGTGCAAGCAGTTCTATCTCATTGAGGGAGCCGATTCCTGCTGCTCTTGCCTCTCTCATCAATGTTCTTCTCAGTGTCTCCCTGGGTCAGTGTCTCCCTGGGTCTTCCTCTTTTTCTTTTACCTGTTGTTTCCTACATGAGGGCTTGCTTTGCTATTCGGTTATTATCTCTTCTCATCACATGTCCAACGTATGACCATCGTCTTTTCTTTATTACTGAAGATATTAGTGGTTGATTGGCGATTTCTCTAATTTCCTCGTTGATTGGCGATTTCTCTAATTTCCTCGTTGATTGGCGATTTCTCTAATTTCCTCCATTTATTTATAGAAACATGTTATTCTCAACTTGTGATAATTATCATCTAAACCAGTGAGTATAAGGCCGATCAGGCTGGATATCATTCTAGCATTGTTGACGTACAGTGAGCTACAGTAACGACACGATTAGTAGCTGTCACTGATTTAGACATTAAACAACTGGAAGAAATAAACAAATATTAAATATCACATCAAAACTCCCACGAGAGACAGCCATAAAAGATACAACATACAACGTGTTTTATGAGTGATGTTCTTATGGTGTACCATTATCTACACACTGACGGCACAGTTCGTGTACACATCAAGTCTTCTCTTTTATATTTGTGATAGATTATTAAAGTAACTGCATGTAACAAAAGCAAATTTCCATAAAATGAGGAAGATGCTGTACAATCCATTTTTGACAATAGAAACAAGAAAAAGAGTTCTCAAATGTTATGTAAAGCCAGTCTTAACATATTAAATGTGAATCAAGGACAACAGACAAGAAAATCACTGGAGGCTGTAGAAATGTGGTTTTACAGAAGAATGTTGAGAATACCATGGAAAACTCGGAAATGTAATGAAAACGTTCTGAAAGAGGTCAAAGCAAAAAGATAGCTAATTACCAACATTAGAAAGAAATAATTATCATATTTTTGGCCATGTAATGAGAAGGGAACAGCTGGAATATATTGTAACAACTGGGAAAATTGAGGGATGAAGTGACAGAGGGAAGCAAAGAGAAAAAATACCAGACAGCTTAAGAGAATGGCTTGGCAGAAGGTCAACAACAGAAATGATAAATAACTGTCAAGATCGAAATTTGTGGAGAGACATGATCACCTAAACCAGCAGCCATGATACTTGATGATGATGTAACGTGTAATTAGTAACAGTAATGGTAAAGTCCCATAAGGTAATTTCTCTATAAGATAAACATGACTGATCAATTGGAACTTTCCGATCTTGAAGTAATAAGAAAACTATTATATCGATCTATCTATCAAGGTTTTATTCAACAGCCTATAGTGGTCATATGCTACAATTCTCATCTCTAGCAAATCTATACATACATTCATTCATAGCTACCTATGTACATGTATGTCCTGAGTTTCGTTTCAACAAATTATTCAAATAGATTTTATCTTCAGGGGCTGGAAAAGGAAGAAATATTTGTAAATTTGTTATGTAGATCACAATGTCCTTATGATAAAAGTACACTATGGGTTATGCTTGTTTTGTTACTCTAATGCCATGCATATCTTTTAAAAGTAAGTTTCCAGTATATCTGACTTTACACAAATAAATAAATAATTTGCTGTAAAATTTGAATTCAAGAATCGTTTATAGGAGGATTCACACAACGGATGTATGTTTCTGTTTATTTGAATGTAAACTGTATTGCTTTAACCGTAATGACGGCATTACTATTACTTTGTTGATGTGTATCACCATTTACTTCCATCGCCATCGATGGGTTACACATATTTCAAATATCTACCTAATTACCCTCTCCATTTTGAAGGTCTTCGCAGATGCCACGGAGTTCGTGCATCTAAGTTAAAACAATCTATGTGTTTTCTTTAGAGTCTGGCAACGGTGCTTTACGTAGTTGGATGTACTGGAGAGGGATCTGAGGACAGTGAGGTGTCTAGATGTCTAGTGAAGATGATCGATCAAACTAAACTAATACGATAAAAGAACTAGCTTTTTATGATCTGTCGAAGAAACTAAACTAAACTAATAACATTTAAGAACTAGCATTTTACGATCTGTCGAAGAAACTAAACTAAACTAATAACATTTAAGAACTAGCTTTTTACGATCTTTCAATGAAACTAAACTAAACTAATAACATTTAAGAACTAGCATTTTACGATCTGTCGAAGAAACTAAACTAAACTAATAACATTTAAGAACTAGCTTTTTACGATCTTTCAATGAAACTAAACTAAACTAATAACATTTAAGAACTAGCATTTTACGATCTGTCGAAGAAACTAAACTAAACTAATAACATTTAAGAACTAGCTTTTTACGATCTTTCAATGAAACTAAACTAAACTAATAACATTTAAGAACTAGCATTTTACGATCTGTCGAAGAAACTAAACTAAACTAATAACATTTAAGAACTAGCTTTTTACGATCTTTCAATGAAACTAAACTAAACTAGTAATATATAAGAACTAGCTTTTTACGCACTGGAAACTACTATTCGTGCTGTTTCGTCCTAAACGCAAGTATTCAGCCCTACCCTATCCGGGAGATACTTGTCTTAAAAGGAAAAATATTTTCCGAGCTGTGATCGCAGCCTTATGCTATAGTCATGGGAAGGCCTTCGCGAAAGGACATTGCCTACGAAGCTAATTTCTTAGTTAGCTGAGTGGCAGTGTTCCTAAGCGTTTGGCTTTTCGTGGCAAGGCGCTGTGCCACTGAGTACGGGTTCGATCCTGCCTTGGTCCATATTTTTTTCTGTTGTTGATTATTTGTCATTTTTCCGAGTGCTGTAAACATACCTCTTCCTCTGAATTGATTCACTAATATATAAGAACTAGCTTTTTACGATCTGTCGATGAAACTAAACTAAACTAATACTATATCTCTCTCTCTGCGATCAGGACTCAATCAGAGTAGGATCCCAGACTCTTACATGAAGTCAGCTGTCAGGTTAAGTGTGTTGATGGCCCCCACAGACAGAACATCACAATTAGAGTCCGCCAGATCCACTCTGATTGAACACCCGATAAAACGTTGCACTGTGTTCTGCGCCAGTGGCCCAGTGCATCCGATTTCAGCCAGCATTTTATTCAGGTTTGCATTCCTTAGCCTTTGATTGTCCCCAATCTTCCTGCAAGGCAGCAGATGATCTTTTCTGTAGGGGGGATTCTGCCCTTAGATGGTCGGCCCTCCCAGGTTTACGAGCACCATCTGCCCGAGTCACTAGAGGTGACTAACACATACATGCACACACAAAGATATGAGATGTGACTAACATAGACATGCACACAGTGATACGAGGCATGACTAACACTGACACACATCAAGATATATGACACATGACTAACATAAACATGTACATAAAGATATGAGATATGACTGACATAGACATGCACACACAAAGATATGACACATGCCTAACATAGACATGCACACAAAGATATGAGATATGACCAACATAGAATTGCACACACAAGATATGAGATGTGACTAACATAACCATGCACACACAAGGATATGAGATGTGACAGACACAGACATGCACACACAAAGATATGAGATACAACTAACATAAACATGCATACAAAGATATGAGATATCACTAACAGAGACATGCGCACACAAAAATATGACACATGACTAACACAGATACACACTAAGATATGAGATGTGACTAAACATATACACACATAAAGATATGAGACATGATTAACACGGACACACTAAGTTATGAGGTATGACAAACATGACACAAACCAAGATATGAGCCATGGCCAGCGCGCGCACGGACACGCACACACACACACACAAGCTAAGATATGAGCCATGGCTAGCACAGAAACACATCAAGATATGAGCCACGGCTAGCACAGAAACAGATACTATATAAGAACTAGCTTTTTATGATCTGTCGATGAAACTAAACTAAACTAATACTATGTAAGAACTCGCTTTTTACGATTTGTCGATGAAACTAAACTAAACAAATAATATATAAGAACTAGCTTTTTATGATCTGTCGAAGAAACTAAACTAAACTAATACTATATAAGAACTAACTTGTTATGATCTGTCCACGAAAGTAAACTAAACTAATACTATATAAGAACTAGCTTTTTATGATCTGTCGATGAAACTAAACTAAACTAATACTATATAAGAACTAACTTGTTATAATCTGTCGACGAAAGTAAACTAAACTAATACTATATAAGAACTAGCTTTTTATGATCTGTCGAAGAAACTAAACTAAACTAATACTATATAAGAACTAACTTGTTATGATCTGTCGACGAAAGTAAACTAAACTAATACTATATAAGAACTGGCTTTTTATGATCTGTCGATGAAACTAAACTAAACTAATACTATATAAGAACTAGCTTTTTATGATCTGTCGATGAAACTAAACTAAACTAATACTATATAAGAACTAGCTTTTTATGATCTGTCGATGAAACTAAACTAAACTAATACTATATAAGAACTAGCTTTTTACGATCTGTCGATGAAACTAAACTAAACTAATACTATATAAGAACTAGCTTTTTATGATCTGTCGATGAAACTAAACTAAACTAATACTATATAAGAACTAGCTTTTTACGATCAGTCGATGAGACTAAACTAAACTAATACTATATAAGAACTAGCTTTTTATGATCTGTCGATGAAACTAAACTAAACTAATACTATATAAGTACTAGCTTCTTAAGAAGTATCAAAACTTTCATTTTAATGCAAGAAATCACTGATTTTATATTGAGGATTAAGTTCTATGTACTACATTGTTTTCCATAAATTTGTATCATAGCTTGAGTACATGTTCCAGACTAGATCTCTAGATGCAAAAAATCAGACGCCATTAAACCTTTAGATCAGTGACCCAAGACAAAATAATAACTAGAAGTGAGAAGAAAATGACATGCCACAATGGCGAGGCGTTGTTACCGTTGACATGACAACATGAATTAGCTGCAATGAGAAACAGGAAGTAATTCTGCAGTTAGAAACTCACCCATCAACCAACTTGAATATTCCAATTCATAATTTCTACTTCACATATACAGCTTGGATCCTCGTTTTCTCTCGCTCGCTCTCTCTCTCTCTCTCTCTCTCTCTCTCTCTATATATATATATATATATATATATATATATATATAAAATATATATATATATATATATATATGTGTGTGTGTGTGTGTGTGTGTGTGTGTGTGTGCATGTATGTATATATGTCACGATAGTACAGACGAATGCAGTGATTCTCAACCTAACTACAGTCAGTGGGAATGATTAGGGACGCTGGAAAAACAAAATGAAAAACACAACAAAAAATGGCGGGAAAGGGGCACATTGGTCAACAGTGTTTGTATTTACATTCTGATATTAAGGCACATCATTTTTTAGCCATGTGATGAGAAGAAAACAAGTGTAATATATTGTAACAACTGGAAAAATTGAGGGACGAAGAGATAGAGGGAAGCAAAGAGAAAAAATACCAGACAGCTTAATAGAATGGCTTGGCGGAAGGTCAACAACAGAAATGATAAATAACTGTCGAAATCGAAAGTTGTGGAGAGACATGATCACCTACGCCAGCAGGCCTGGTACCTGATGATAATGATGATGATTAAGGTACAATTTTGTAATATGAGCTTTTATTGGAAACACAAGTTAACCAATTTTTGGGAAAGCGCTGGTCTAAAGTGTGTGTGTACAGTTGTGTTAATTGTCTCCCCCCATCTACTCGACTCAAGTGGTGACATCTCTTAAACGAGGATATGAAACTTGTCATGTGTTTTTCCGTGGGCAATTCCACTATCCAAGCATCGATGTTAAACGTGTGTGGCAACAAACAGACAACAAGGCATACGTTCTGCGTCATTTTGTAGGCCTGCATTAATATTAACCAGTGGAGGAAGACGAAAAGACGAACGATCGACCTCATCTGAGGGCAGCTTGTGGTAGGTACAATTGTCCTATATGTTGGCAACTGAGTCATTGTTTTATGTGAAGACTTATTAGTTGTCTATTCGATCATAAACATATCTATCTTACTTTCGTTCACCTAAAGTATTGTCGTTATCTGTAGTTTCATCAGATATTACACAATCCATTTTTGACAATAGAAATAAGGGGGAAAAAATAACTCTTGAGTGTTACGTCGCGCTCAATCTTGTCAAATGAGAGTGAGTCTTGGGGAAACGGTGAAGATTACAGGGATGTGGTTCTACAAAAGAAAGTTGAGAATATCATGGACAGTTAAAACGAGTAAATCAGACGTTCTAACAGAAAACAAATAGAAAAATAAAGTTTATTTTCAAGATCAGGAGGAAACAATACATAATTTGTTGGCCATTTGAAGAGAACGGCTCGAATACATTGTGAGTATAGAAAACGTGAAGGAATAAGAGATTGCAAAACGGAGGGAGTAAGAGATAGTGGGAGATAGAAAGCTTACCAAACATATGAAGGGAACAACTAGAATACATTGTGATTACTGAAAAACGTGAAGAGATAGTAGGAAACAGATAGAAAGCTTATCAAAAAGATGAAGGGAACAACTAGAATACATTGTGATTACTGAAAAACGTGAAGAGATAGTTGGAAACAGATAGAAAGCTTATCAAACAGATGAAGGGAACAACTAGAATAAATTGTGATTACTGAAAAACGTGAAGAGATAGTGGGAAACAGATAGAAAGCTTATCAAACAGATGAAGGGAACAACTAGAATACATTGTGATTACTGAAAAACGTGAAGAGATAGTGGGAAACAGAAAGCTTACCAAACAGATGAAGGGAACAACTAGAATACATTGTGATTACTGAAAAACGTGAAGAGATAGTGGGAAACAGAAAGCTTACCAAACAGATGAAGGGAACAACTAGAATACATTGTGATTACTGAAAAACGTGTAGAGATAGTGGGAAACAGAAAGCTTACCAAACAGATGAAGGGAACAACTAGAATGCATTGTGATTACTGAAAAACGTGAAGAGATAGTGGGAAACAGAAAGCTTATCAAACAGATGAAAGGAACAATTAGAATACATTGTGATTACTGAAAAACGTGAAGAGATAGTGGGAAACAGAAAGCTTACCAAACAGATGAAGGGAACAACTAGAATATATTGTGATTACTGAAAAACGTGAATAAACAGTGGGAAACAGAAAGCTTATCAAACAGATGAAAGGAGTGGTTTGGTAGACAATCAACAATGAAACTGATACGGTGTAGAAAGAGATGATTGCGGAGATGCTTGATAACGTAGGGCGAGCAAGTGGCGTACTTGATGATGAGTACTTCTTCTGCGTTCAGTTTTCTATGTTCTACATATTATACTGAACGATGTGTTGTCTGAACGAATCTAGTAGTTAGCAGGAAAAAGGCGGGGCATCTTAAGTACTTCATAATCTGTATGTCAATTATCTTTCCTTGAGGAAAATCTTGACTCTTAGTCTATGAGCAGTTCAGTTTTTTCCGGAAATATTCTAATTTGTAGGCCGGCTTTGCGTGTACACTGCGGGGACATAGTCATTTGTTATATTTGTCATAGTTCAGCCTACATGTCCTGTTCGCAGTCGGAACAGTGTAGCCTTTGATACTCTCCACAGGCTCTACATATAATATTGAAATAATGATCTATTTGTTTAGATGCTAGTATTGTACGTATTATTCTTTGATTAGAATTGTTGCTTCTTCTATTCTAACCTTACAACAATATAAAACGTGTATATAAATGTCATCGTATCAGTGAGATCATATTAAGTTAATCCCTATTGGGGGCCTCGGTAGCCTAGTTGGGAAAACCACCCGACTGGACGGACTACCGACGTTCGGACAACCCGTGTTCGATTCCCGCTGGGAGCAGTGTGAATTGTACTCGTGGTTGGAAAAAAAAAAAAAAACCCCACGGTCGACCCAGCCTTTGGCAGAAATGGGTACCAGGGTATTACCCTGGGAAGGTGAGGAATGTCGCTTCGCATCTGAGTTTCGATGCTTGAGGCGACACTATACAGAATTATCCGAACATTTCTGGATAGGCGGCCGAGCACATATGGGTGGAAGCTCGCGTGCTAAGACGCCGGTTCAAGTCTCGTACTTTACCTTTACCTTTAATCCCTATTATTGTTATGTGACAAATAGGTAAGTATCATTTTGCTGTGTCACAGTAAGCTAAACCACTTTGTAACGTGACAAAAGAAGCTACTTTACTCTGTGACATTACAATAAAGTATTTGTTTCTTTGATGTGAATCTACTCTGAGGTGTGATATTAAGTAAATCTACTCTGAGGTGTGAAATTAAGTAAATCTACTCTGAGATGTGATGTTTAACAACTCTACTCTGAGATGTGATATTAAGTAAATCGACTCTGATGTGTCATATTAAACAAATCTACTCTGAGATGTGATTTTAAGTAAACCTACTCCGACATGTGATATTAACCAACTCTACTCTGAGATGTGATATTAAACAACTCTACTCTGAGATGTGATTTTAAAAAAACCTACTCCGAGATGTGATATTAACCAACTCTACCCTGAGATGTGATATTACGTAAATCTACTCTGAGATGTGATATTAAGTAAATCTACTTTGAGATGTGATATTAAGTAAATCTACTCTGAGATGTGATATTAAGTCAATCTACTCTGAGAATGTTTCAACAAATAAAACAGGGTGTTAGACAGGGTTGTGTGCTGTCATCAGATTTGTTTAATATTTATGGTGAGATTATTTTAAGATCCATAAGGGACATGCCTGGAATAACAATTGGAGGTCATAATGTAAATAATCTAAGCTATGCTGATGATACAGTCTTAATAGCTAAGAGCGAAAATAAGTTACAAGAAATGTTGGACATTATAGTGAAGGAAAGCAAAAATAAAGGACTCAGCCTTAATAGCAAAATGACAGAGGTAATGGTAACAACGAAGAAAAAGACATCACCTCAGTGCAAAATAAAGACAAGTGGAACAATATTAAAACAGGTAAATAAATTTAAATATTTGGGAACTTTTTTAACCTCAGACGGAAGGTGTACAAAAGAGGTGAGATGCAGAATGGCTCAGGCAAAAGCAGCTTTCAAAAAAATGAGGGAGATACTATGCAATCCATTTTTGACAATAGAAACAAGAAAAAGAGTTTTTAAATGTTATATAGAGCCAGTCTTAACATATGGATGGGAATCATGGACAATAGGACAACAGACAAGAAAATCACTGGAGTCTGTAGAGATGTGGTTTTACAGAAGAATATTCAGAGTACCATGGACAGCTAAGAAGAGTAATGAAAAGTTCTGAAAGAGGTCAAAGCAAAAAGAGAACAAATTTCCAATATTAGGAAGAGACAATCACCATTTTTTGGCCATGTAATGAGAAGAGAACAACTGGAATATATTGTAACAACTGGGAAAATTGAGGGACGAAGAGATAGAGGGAAGCAAAGAGAAAACATAACAGACAGCTTAAGAGAATGGCTTGGCAGAAGGTCAACAACAGAAATGATAAATAGCTGCCGAGATCGAAAATTGTGGAGAGACATGATCACCTACGCCAGTAGGCACGGTACTTGATGATGACTCTGAGATGTGATATAAGTAAATCTACTCTGACATGTGATATTTAAAAAATCTACTCTGAGATGTGATATTAAGTAAATCTACTCTAAGACGTGACATTAAGTAAATCTACTCTGAGATGTGATATTAAGTCAATCTACTCTGAGATGTGATATTAAGTCAATCTACTCTGAGATGTGATATTAAGTTAATCTACTCTAAGACGTGACATTAAGTAAATCTACTCTGAGATGTGATATTAAGTCAATCTACTCTGAGATGTGATATTAAGTCAATCTACTCTGAGATGTGATTTTAAGTCAATCTACTCTGAGATGTGATATTAAGTCAATCTACTCTGAGATGTGATTTTAAGTCAATCTACTCTGAGATGTGATATTAAGTTAATCTATTCTGAGATGTGATATTAAGTCAATCTACTCTGAGATGTGATATTAAGTCAATCTACTCTGAGATGTGATATTAAGTCAATCTACTCTGAGATGTGATATTAAGTCAATATCGACTCTATCTGTAGCTGTCTTCACATTTTCAAAACTTGACTACCAAGAATCGCCACGCCACTCTGTCTCTTGTTTTGGCGGTACAAGCTGCTATAGGTTCTCCTATCCATCTATTGATGTTGTCAGCCCACTTTACTCTTTGCCTTTATCTTGTTTATCCTGTATTTTCCTTCCAAGTTTGATTTTTCGATAATCTACTATTTCACTTGTATCAAAATGTCGTTTATTTCGTTTGAATTTTGTTTACATTATTTCTTAAAGTGCATAGTTAAATGAATTAGCAGGAAGAAAAGAAGTCAAAGTTTCAGGATGTGTGAAATCAAAGGAAGGAAATATAATAATTGGACAGGAGAAGATAATGGAAAGATGGACAGAATATATCAGTTTATGATGATGAAGGACCAGAGCTAAACAATTCAAACAAAGACACAGGCCCATCAATAATGCAGAGTGAAGTGGAGGACGCAATTCAACACACGAGAAGAGGCAAAGCTCCAGGTCCCGACAATATAACAATCGAAGAGATAAATGCATTAGGAGAGCTGGGAGTACAAGTCATAACAAACTACTCAATGCCATATATAACACTGGACACATACCCGAAGATCTACTAAAATCTATCTTTGTAGCCATACCGAAGAAATCAGGCGCCGCTGATTGTGAAGACCATCGCACTATTAGTCTATAAGACATATGAAGAAAATATTACTCAGAATCATCATGAGACGTGTAAGGAACAAAATAAACCAGAAATAATCGAGGAACAATGTGGATTTGTGAAAGGAAAGGGCGCCAATAAAGCAATATACATCTTAAGAATATCATAGAAAGAGTTATAGAGGTAAGATCTATATATGTGTTTTATAGACTACACAAAAGCATTTGACAAAGTAAAGCATGTGGAAATAATAAATATTTTGGAGAAATTAAACATAGATGGCAGTGGTTCTGCGAATCATAAAAAACGTGTATTGAAAACAAACAGCAGCTATACGAATTAACAACCAAACAGGACAATTTCAACTTATAAAACAAGGAGTCAGGCAAAGGCTGTGTTCTGTCGCCGGATTTGTTTTCACTTTGCAGCGAACATATTAATAGATCAATAGTAGACAAAAAAGGAATTGAAGTCAACGGTCACAACATAAATAATTTGCGATATGCGGATGACACAGTCTTAATAGCAGAGACAGAGAATGAGATACAAGAAATGATAGACATAATAGTAGAAGAAAGCAACAAAAAAGGTCTCAGTCTGAATAGTAAGAAAACAGAAGTAATGGTCATATCGAAGAAACAATCATCACCAGCATGCAGCATAAAAATAAACGAGACAAATCTGAAACAAGTGTAACGCGTCAAATACTTCGGCACAATAATAACATCAGATGGAAGATGCACCACAGAAGTAAAAAGCAGAACAGCTCTGGCAAAAATAGCATTTCAGAGAATGAAAAATATATTATGCAACAAATTTATGTTAATAAAAGTGAGAAAGAGAGCTCATCGGTGCTATCTAGAACCAATTCTGACCCATGGAAACGAATCATGGACAGTAGACAAACAGATAAAAAGACGATTAGAGACCACAGAAATGGGATTTCTCAGAAGAATGTTGAAAGTTCCCTGGCAGATAAAAAGACCAATGAGGAAATTCTCAAAGAGGCCAACACAAAAAGGGAGCTCTTAAAAAACATCAGAAAGAAACAATCAACATTGTTCGGGCACATCATGAGAAGAGGAAAGTTGGAATACTTGGTTACAATTAGCAAAATAACAAGAAAGAGAGATCGCGGACAACAAAGAGAGAAAATACTGGATAGCTTGGTGTCATGGCATGGAATAAGGTCAGCAACATAACGGATACAATGCACTGTAGATAGAAGATTGTGGAAGGACATGATCGCCTACGCCAACCGGTATGGCACATGATGATGGTTTATTTTCATTCTCTCTTCGCCCAATCCTTCTCATTCTTCTTTAAATCTACTTTTCAAGGGCTTAATTTTTTTCCTCCTGTTTTCTAATATGATGTCCATGTTTCTGCGCCATACAAGAATATTAAGCAGATATAATACATTATTATCATCAATTTGTGCGAATGTTATTTACTTTGACCTGAGCATTTACATCATATTGGTAAAATGTCTTTTTATATTCCTTTTAAATTACTTATTTTTTTGTCTTGCATTTCCTATCTACGTTTAATAAAAAAAAAAAACAAATAAGTTCAGGTCTTCTTTTGTGCCCAAACGAAACATTCACATATATCATCACGTGATATGCCATGTGATGATCAATTTCTTCAACAATCCTATGTCCCTTAAACTTCTAGATACTCTTTATTTTCAAATCTCTATTGTTTAAGATCGATCAGTGAGCCTTTTATCTCGGTTTTCGTTCTGGTCTATAAATAAACATAAATTGGATTCCCATGATCAAATATTTCTAATTTCAACTATTTGGTACTACTTATAATTCTAACAACGTGTTTTATGATGTTTCACTGATATCTTTGATCTATTTCAAAGTTGCTTACCTTTTATATATTACTTCTAATATATAATTATTATTATTTACATCAGTTAAAGAAATGTGTGTGTAAATAACAGAGAGGCTGAGACGAGCGCTGAATAAATGTAGGAAACCACGAACAATCGTTAGCATGGAACTATCATAGAAGAATGTCATTAATATCGATCTATTCGATGCCCAGCATTTATCGGTTTATTCACTGATTTGAACGTCAATAAAGAAGTGGTGGGTGGACTTGGGAGATTTTTCTTGTCAACTGCTTGCTTGCGTTCGCCCGATGACATAAGGAGTATACCTCTTCGTCATCCGCCCTTAAAAGGACGTTAAGTGGGCGTGTCTACGTTGTGTTGTGGTTTGCAGTAAAACTGTGATATTTTCGCCTTTTGGTCCAACACACCAGATTTAAGCATGACACTTTTGAGTACCGGGTTGTCTTCCCTCTTCGATCCCTACTCGCTTGGCTAGACTAGACAGGTTAGTCTGTTGCTAGAGTCACCACGGAGAGGTGGAGCAGGGTCTGGATGGTTCTGGTTCACCGATCCTGGCGCAAGCCATCAGCTGTGGGTCGCTGACAACTTCCATCTCTGGTGCTGGGAGGCGCGCCTTCGTCTCCTGTCAACTGTTTGATAGTAAACATTACATCAAATACAGACAACGTGACGTCATTTTGGAGTTAGTGAAGTATGTATTGAAACGTGAAGTTTTTTTTCCACGGAAATGTAATCTATACACAGATTTAAAAACAAAAAAAAAGGCGGAAAAAAATCAAGAAAACACATGTGGATATAATAACGTTGTAAAAAAATGGTAATAAAAGTAAGGATATTACTAACAGTAGGGAATAAAATAATTATTCTATTGGCATGTGAGAAGAAGGAGCTGATTGTGTCAACTTAAATTAACGAGGGAAAAAAGGTTACAGAGAGACAGGAACAACAGACTGCTTAAGACAGTAGCTTCTAATGTGTGCGCCAAGGTTCCAACGACGTCGTCACATCTTGGCAAGGGCGCTGCGTATAGGCGATAGTGGTGTACCTACCCAGAGGTTACAAATAAAATGATAACATCCACATAGGTTTCATATTTATTAGCATATAGGCGAGTTTCTACAGTGTAGTGTTCATTATGTTGTCATTTATTATCTTATGCCACATCAATAAATTAATATTAATGAACAGAAAGTGAATCGCACGTAAGTTTTTCCGAACTGCTTATTTACTACGTTAAATCACTTTTATATCTTTGTTGTTTCTGAACTTTATTTCTGTACTTTAAGTAGTAATCTATCCAAGATAAAAACACGAATCAGAGTTTGCCCAACTTACACGACTATAGCTGTCATGGGAGCGGAGCCGGTATTTAATCAACAAGGAACGGGAGCTGAGGGTGTATCACATACACAAAAGAGTAAACACTCAGCATCCTGCGAGCAGAGTTTCATACAAGAAGCAATCAAGTAAAAACATCAAGATTACCAACGACCAACAAACCAAAGTGATCTCGTATCACATAAACAAATGAGAAAAAAACTCAGCATTTGACGAGCACATTTTAACACAAGAGACAGGCATATAAATCTCAAGAGATCCAAAAAAATTATTTCCACCATTATTTTAGATGTGAACACTGTGATCTCCTATAACCTGGAAAACTTAGTCTGAGATTGAATCCAAAAGAAATAGTTTCCACCATTATTTTAAATGTGAACACTGTGATCTCCTATAACCTGGAAGGCTTAGTCTGAGACTGAATAAAAAAAAAATAGTTTCCACCATTATTTTAGATGTGAACACTGTGATCTCCTATAACCTGGAAAACTTAGTCTGAGATTGAATCCAAAAGAAATAGTTTCCACCATTATTTTAAATGTGAACACTGTGATCTCCTATAACCTGGAAGGCTTAGTCTGAGACTGAATAAAAAAAATAGTTTCCACCATTATTTTAGATGTGAACACTGTGATCTCCTATAATCTGGAAGACTTATTCTGAGATTGAATCCAAAAGAAATAGTTTCCACCATTATTTTAGATGTGAACACTGTGATCTCCTATAACCTGGAAGACAGTCTGAGGCTGAAACAGAATGCGTCTCGCCAAGAAGTTGACATAACCCCCAAAGTAGAAGAATCTATGATGTCAAATGTTTGGGAACCACTATGTCAAGAGAACGTCAACCGAAGATTGATAAGCATTTGTAGATACATACATTAATACATGCAATAATAACAGTCGGGTTCTGCGATGTGAACAACCACTCAAGATTACAAATACCAACGCGATTTACGCAGTCAAAAAGTTAATGACTGGATAATGACGTCTCACCAGGCACACCTTTAACTTTAACTTTGAAAAAGGACAAAAACCCTCGCGTTGACTAATTAATGAGCACTTTGAGAGATACGGCAGTGGCCGAGTGAATAAACCATTAGCTACTGACCAGAAAGAGTTCGGGTTCAATTCCCTGATGTGGCGATGTTTTTTTTTTTTTTTCTTTTCTTTTCTCAAGCGACACGTTTTCGATTTCACCCAGCCTTTGAAAATGGGTAGCACGGAATGTTTCTGTGAAAGTAAGATGTCCTTAATCGACCACATCAGCTATAAAATGCGTGGCTAGTCATGACCAAATATGGGATCTGTGACACCACATCAGCTATAAAATGCGTGGCTAGTCATGAACAAATATGGGATCTGTGACACCACATCAGCTATAAAATGCGTGGCTAGTCATGACCAAATATGGGATCTGTGACACCACATCAGCTATAAAATGCGTGGCTAGTCATGAACAAATATGGGATCTGTGACACCACATCAGCTATAAAATGCGTGGCTAGTCATGACCAAATATGGGATCTGTGACACCAGATCAGCTATAAAATGCGTGGCTAGTCATGAACAAATATGGGATCTGTGACACCACATCAGCTATAAAATGCGTGGCTAGTCATGACCAAATATGGGATCTGTGACACCACATCAGCTATAAAATGCGTGGCTAGTCATGAACAAATATGGGATCTGTGACACCACATCAGCTATAAAATGCGTGGCTAGTCATGAACAAATATGGGATCTGTGACACCACATCAGCTATAAAATGCGTGGCTAGTCATGACCAAATATGGGATCTGTGACACCACATCAGCTATAAAATGCGTGGCTAGTCATGAACAAATATGGGATCTGTGACACCACATCAGCTATAAAATGCGTGGCTAGTCATGACCAAATATGGGATCTGTGACACCAGATCAGCTATAAAATGCGTGGCTAGTCATGAACAAATATGGGATCTGTGACACCACATCAGCTATAAAATGCGTGGCTAGTCATGACCAAATATGGGATCTGTGACACCACATCAGCTATAAAATGCGTGGCTAGTCATGAACAAATATGGGATCTGTGACACCACATCAGCTATAAAATGCGTTGCTAGTCATGACCAAATATGGGATCTGTGACACCACATCAGCTATAAAATGCGTGGCTAGTCATGAACAAATATGGGATCTGTGACACCACATCAGCTATAAAATGCGTGGCTAGTCATGACCAAATATGGGATCTGTGACACCACATCAGCTATAAAATGCGTGGCTAGTCATGAACAAATATGGGATCTGTGACACCACATCAGCTATAAAATGCGTTGCTAGTCATGACCAAATATGGGATCTGTGACACCACATCAGCTATAAAATGCGTCGCTAGTCATGACCAAATATGGGATCTGCGACACCACATCAGCTATAAAATGCGTCGCTAGTCATGACCAAATATGGGATCTGTGACACCAGATCAGCTATAAAATGCGTGGCTAGTCATGAACAAATATGGGATCTGTGACACCACATCAGCTATAAAATGCGTGGCTAGTCATGAACAAATATGGGATCTGTGACACCACATCAGCTATAAAATGCGTCGCTAGTTATGACCAAATATGGGATCTGTGACACCACATCAGCTATAAAATGCGTGGCTAGTCATGACCAAATATGGGATCTGTGACACCACATCAGCTATAAAATGCGTCGCTAGTCATGACCAAATATGGGATCTGTGACACCACATCAGCTATAATATGCGTGGCTAGTCATGACCAAATATGGGATCTGTGACACCACATCAGCTATAAAATGCGTGGCTAGTCATGAACAAATATGGGATCTGTGACACCACATCAGCTATAAAATGCGTGGCTAGTCATGACCAAATATGGGATCTGTGACACCACATCAGCTATAAAATGCGTGGCTAGTCATGAACAAATATGGGATCTGTGACACCACATCAGCTATAAAATGCGTGGCTAGTCATGAACAAATATGGGATCTGTGACACCACATCAGCTATAAAATGCGTGGCTAGTCATGAACAAATATGGGATCTGTGACACCACATCAGCTATAAAATGCGTGGCTAGTCATGAACAAATATGGGATCTGTGACACCACATCAGCTATAAAATGCGTGGCTAGTCATGACCAAATATGGGATCTGTGACACCACATCAGCTATAAAATGCGTCGCTAGTCATGACCAAATATGGGATCTGTGACACCACATCAGCTATAAAATGCGTGGCTAGTCATGAACAAATATGGGATCTGTGACACCACATCAGCTATAAAATGCGTGGCTAGTCATGAACAAATATGGGATCTGTGACACCACATCAGCTATAAAATGCGTGGCTAGTCATGAACAAATATGGGATCTGTGACACCACATCAGCTATAAAATGCGTGGCTAGTCATGAACAAATATGGGATCTGTGACACCACATCAGCTATAAAATGCGTGGCTAGTCATGACCAAATATGGGATCTGTGACACCACATCAGCTATAAAATGCGTGGCTAGTCATGACCAAATATGGGATCTGTGACACCACATTCCCTTACACCTCAAGATGTGGAGGAAACCCTTCAGGAGAGAAGACATAACGGTTATCATCTTAGATATATCAAATAAACAGAAAATTGTATTGAGAAAGCTAGACTAACAGAAAGACAAGACACGCTCCAACGTTTCAGCAAGAGCCTTCCTCTGGTGCAGCAAACAAACTACGCATATCAAACAGAAACATTCAAGGCAGAAGACACAACACAGCTAAAAAAAAAAATGATGCAAAGAATGACCACCTTAGGTTGTTTAATGTAATTTTTTTTTTTTTTTTTTAAAGCCGAGATGGTATGTTCACGAAATCAAAGCAACGAATTAACACATTTTATTACTGTTTACAGGTGACAAATGCCAAACGTTTACTTGGCATAAAATGATGAATCAAAGTGTCCACAACGAACAGTTTCAAGTTAATTAACAGTTTATCGCACAGTGCTGTCACAATGAATGCTATCATCACATTCACATTTTTCCTAGCGCTTCTACATTTTCAAGGTAAGCAACTCTTTCCTACTGAAACACGCTGTTCTTTGTAATTTCCCTTTCTCTACACTTGAAACCAAAATAACCTGCAGAACGGGCATAGACATACTACATAAACTATCAGGCCACAGTGTACAGGTAGATGATACAAGGAATAAAAAAGCGGTACAAACAGTAGCAGAAAAGAAGAATGAAATCCAACCTACTAAAAGCTATATCTATCTATCCATCTATCTATCTATTGTCCTTTCGAGCCGAAGGCGGCACATAGGACAGAACCACAATCTCAAAAACAGAAACCTTCCGTGCCAAAATGGCACATATTGCAGAGATCACTGCTCTAAAATTTATGGCGCTGTTTCCATAACAATACTTTTTACAATAACAGCTATAATATAGATATAATATAATATAGATATGCTTATTGCTCCATATGTTATTTTGATGCCTTTATTTTTGTGATCGGAAAGTGAATATTCTCACATTAAAATCATGTATGTTGCAAATAGAAACATACATTTATATTAACTTGAGTACGTGTTGTTAGTTTTGACATCACGGCAAACCATAGGCGCTGACTTATTCTTAGCCGGTGAACATATGTGGACACGATGATAGTTTCAGCAGCTCGCTGGTGGCATACACACACTTTGACCTTGAAGATTACTATTATCATAGCAACACTGACTCTGTGCTTTAATTGTTTTAATTGCATCCATATGGATAACATGTCGATAATTGATATGCAGTCACTATATTATACATTAATAGGGGCGCGCGTGGGAGCCGCGATAGCTCAGTGGTTAGTGAACTGGACAAAGGACAAGAGGTAGGGTTCGATCCCAACCGACGGCTTCCGGTTCACCCAGCCTTTAATGGGTACCGTGTTTTTTTTTCTGGGAAAGTAAAGCAGTACGGGCATAACACCGACCACATTACCCCAAAAATCATGTGCCGAGGGTCTGTAAAATGTATGGTCACTAACACCATATTCTCTATACGCCACTTGGCGTGACAGGGGTACTTTACTTTTTTTTTTTAAAATAGGCGCGCGGGTGTGTATGTATTTATTTCTGAACTACGTTTATATGAATGTGTTAATGTGTGTACGTGTATGTATAAATCTGCTATGCATATTTCAATGTGTGACACAGCCTAATTTCCTTTCGTGGCTAGAACCACCTACCTACTCACACCGCGTGCAAATAAATATTTGCTGAGAACACGGATTGTAGTTTCATCAACTGATATGCCCTTCTTCGACAAGCATGTAATCGATGTACCATTTCTGATGACGGAAACCTTTCAGCTTTCTCTATTCTTCTCATTACTCAGAATATATCCCAGCACCAGAGCTGGAAGTTGTCAGCGACCCACAGCTGATGGCTTGCGCCAGGATCGGTGAACCAAAACCATCCAACCCTGCTCCACCTCTCCGTGGTGTCTCCAGTAACAGACTAACCTGTCTAGTTTGGCAAAGCGTGCAGGGATCAAAGAGGGAAGACAACCCGGTACTCAAAAATGTCGTGCTGAAGTCGGATGTGTTGGGCCGAAAGGCGCAAATATAACAGTTATACTGCAAACCACAACACAGCGTAGATACGTCCACTTAACATCCTTTTAAGGGCGGATGACGAAGAGGAATTCTACAGTCTAGGAATACTCTAGAATACTTTAGTCATCGGGCGAACACAACCAACCAACCAAATAAAAAGTATTAATAATTTAATAGAAACGCCGAATAAAGGTCAAGTATATAGAAGACACAACAGGACCGGCAGTCTTGACAATATTTTGATACCGTCCGACATCACCATCCGACATGACCGTCCGACATCACCGTCCGACATCACCGTCCGACATCACCGTCCGACATCACCATCCGACATCACCGTCCGACATCACCGTCCGACATCACCGTCAGACTGAACGCATCAGCACAAAATATGAAGAGCTGTTCAATTCTGACTACAAACCAACTCTAATATGTGGTATAACAAACCAACTCTAATATGTGGTATAACAATACAACTCTAATATGTGATATAACAATACAACTCTAATATGTGATATAACAATACAACTCTAATATGTGATATAACAATACAACTCTAATATGTGGTATAACAATACAACTCTAATATGTGATATAACAATACAACTCTAATATGTGATATAACAATACAACTCTAATATGTGGTATAACAATACAACTCTAATATGTGGTATAACAAACTCTATATGTGTTATATAAGTTGTGCTGTTTAAACTGAATATATCTTGTGATTTTTCTCGTGCTCAAAAGAGAGTTAAAAACAATCAAATCTCTCTACGATCAGGACTCAATCAGAGTAGGATTCCAGACTCTGAATACCTGCTAAAATGTTGCACTGTGTTCTGCGCCAGTGGCCCAGTGCATCCGATTTCAGCCAGCATTTTATTCAGGTTTGCTTTCCTTAGCCTTTGATTTTCCCCAATCTTCCTGCAAGGCAGAAGATTGTCTTTTCTGTAGGGGGATCTGCCCTTAGATGGTCGGCCCTCCCAGGTTTACGAGCACCATCTACCCGAGTCACTAGTGGTGACTAACACAGACATGCACACACAAAGATATGAGATGTGACTAACACTGACATGCACACAACGATATTAGGCATGACTAACACTGACACACACCAAGATATGAGATATAACTAACACAGACACACACACTAAGTTATGAGATGTGACTAACACAGACACACTCTAAAGTATGAAATATGACTAACACAGATACACACACTAAGATACAACTAAACAGAGTCATGCACACACAAAGATATGAGACATGACTTACATAAACATGCACTCACAAAGATAGGAGATGTGACTAACATAGACATGCACAAACAAATATATGCGATGACTAAACACAAACACACAAAGATATGAGACATGATTAACATAGACAGACACACACTAAGATATGAGATGTGACCAGCAGGGACATGCACACAAAGATATGAGCTATGACTAACATAGACATGCACACAAAAATATGAGATATGACTAACATAGACATGCACGTACGTATGACACATGACTAACACAGATACACACTAAGATATGAGATATGACTAAACACAGACATACACAAAGATATGAGACATGATTAACACGGACACACACCAAGATATGAGATATGACTAACATGACGCACACCAAGATATGAGCCATGGCTAGCACACACACACAAGCTAAGATATGAGCCATGGCTAGCACAGAGACACATTAAGATATGAGCCATTGCTAGCAAGGAAATACACAAAGATATGAACCATGGCCAGCCCAGACACACACCAAGATATGAACCCTGGCCAGCACAGTTACACATCAAGATATGAGCCATGTCTAGCACGGATATACACTAAGATATGAACCATGGCCAGCACAGACACACACCAAGATATGAACCCTGGCCAGCCCAGACACACACCATGATATGAGCCATGGCCAGCACATACAACCACCATGATATCAGCCATGGCTATCGCAGACACCCACCAAGATAAGAGCTACGACTAGCACGGATATACACCGAGAATTAAGCCACGGTTAGCATAGACAACCACCAAGATAAAAGCCACGACTAACATATACACTTGGTAACTTCCACTAAAGTTTGTCTGAGGTTATTGGTAAAGTTTCTACTGACGACCACGAAAATTCAAAACCTGCAGGCATGGTGGGTGTGGCCGACGTGCTGGAAGATCAGCCGGATAAGACCTTAGAGAATGTCAATTTCATGTCCCCTGAATCTTGAGTCCGCATCTGATAGTACAGTCTGGCCACGTGGCTGGGTGCATTCATGATGATGTAAGACAGAGACAAGGCAAAGAGCATTCTAGCCACACGAACCTGGGCCCTAGGCTCGCACTGAGCTCCACCTAGGATCGTTGATCGGTTTCAGCTCGGAAACTTCCAGCATCGGCAGGCCACTGAGCTCCACCTAGGATCGTTGATCGGTTTCAGCTCGGAAACTTCCAGCATCGGCAGGCCACTGAGCTCCACCTAGGATCGTTGATCGGTTTCAGCTCGGAAACTTCCAGCATCGGCAGGCCACTGAGCTCCACCTAGGATCGTTGATCGGTTTCAGCTCGGAAACTTCCAGCATCGGCAGGCCACTGAGCTCCACCTAGGATCGTTAATCGATTTCAGATCGTAAACTTCCAGCATCGGCAGGCCACTGAGCTCCACCTAGGATCGTTGATCGATTTCAGATCGTAAACTTCCAGCATCGGCAGGCCACTGAGCTCCACCTAGGATCGTTGATCGATTTCAGATCGTAAACTTCCAGCATCGGCAGGCCACTGAGCTCCACATAGGATCGTTGATCGATTTCAGATCGTAAACTTCCAGCATCGGCAGGCCACTGAGCTCCACCTAGGATCGTTGATCGATTTCAGATCGTAAACTTCCAGCATCGGCAGGCCACTGAGCTCAACCTAGGATCGTTGATCGATTTCAGATCGTAAACTTCCAGCATCGGCAGGCCACTGAGCTCCACCTAGGATCGTTGATCGATTTCAGATCGTAAACTTCCAGCATCGGCAGGCCACTGAGCTCCACCTAGGATCGTTGATCGATTTCAGATCGTAAACTTCCAGCATCGGCAGGCCACTGAGCTCCACCTAGGATCGTTGATCGGTTTCAGCTCGTAAACTTCCAGCATCGGCAGGCCACTGAGCTCCACCTAGGATCGTTGATCGATTTCAGCTCGTAAACTTCCAGCATCGGCAGGCCACTGAGCTCCACCTAGGATCGTTGATCGATTTCAGCTCGGAAACTTCCAGCATCGGCAGGCCACTGAGCTCCACCTAGGATCGTTGATCGATTTCAGCTCGTAAACTTCCAGCATCGGCAGGCCACTTCTGAAGTCGAAGAATATCTGCCTGTATGGCGATATAGAACACAAGACTGCTGGTGGTGGGAAAAGTGATATTCATGCAAAATTCACTTTCTTGGAAATTCGCTAAAGATATAACGCTGGTGTACACAAACAAACAAAAGATATAACGCTGGTGTACACAAACAAACAAAAGATATAACGCTGGTGTACATCAACAAACAAAAGGTATAACGCTGGTGTATATCAACAAACAAAAGATATAACGATGGCGTACATCAACAAACAAAAGATATAACGCTGGTGTACACAAACAAACAAAAGATATAACGCTGGTGTACACAAACAAACAAAAGATATAACGATGGTGTACACAAACAAACAAAAGATATAACGATGGCGTACATCAACAAACAAAAGATATAACGCTGGTGTACACAAACAAACAAAAGATATAACGCTGGTGTACACAAACAAACAAAAGATATAACGCTGGTGTACATCAACAAACAAAAGATATAACGCTGGTGTACACAAACAAACAAAATATATAACGCTGGTGTACATCAACAAACAAAAGATATAACGCTGGCGTACATCAACAAACAAAAGATATAAAGATGGCGTACATAAACAAACAAAATATATAAAGATGGCGTACATAAACAAACAAAAGATATAAAGATGGCGTACATAAACAAACAAAATATATAAAGATAGCGTACATAAACAAACAAAATATATAAAGATGGCGTACATAAACAGACAACAGATATAAAGATGGCGTACACAAACAAACAAAAGATATAAAGATGGCGTACACAAACAGACAAAAGATATAATGCTGGCGTGCATAAACAGACAAAAGATATAACGCTGGCGTACATAAACAAACAACAGATATAAAGATGGCGTACACAAACAAACAAAAGATATAAAGATGGCGTACATAAACAAACAAAAGATATAAAGATGGCGTACATAAACAAACAAAAGATATAAAGATGGCGTACACAAACAAACAATGATATAAAGATGGCGTACACAAACAAAAGATATAACGATGGCGTACACAAACAACCAAAAGATTTAACGCTGGCGTACACAAACAACCAAAAGATATAAAGATGGCGTACACAAACAACCAAAAGATATAAAGATGGCGTAGACAAATAAATAAAAGATATAAAGATGACGTACACAAACAAACAAAAGATATAAAGATGGCGTACACAAATAAATAAAAGATATAAAGATGGCGTACACAAACAAAAGATATAACGATGGCGCACACAAAAAAACAAAAGATATAATGCTGGCGTACACAAACAGACAAGCACAAACAAAACAAGTCACAGGAACTGTCAAGGCGTGGGCTTCTGAGGTACAACGAAAGAGAGACAGACCACAGTCAACCTGGTGGAGATCAGTGGAAACAGGAAGGAACAGTAAGGACAACATGTATTCGTGGTGCCTGGTCTCGTCTGCTTTCTCATGCTCCATTTGTCTTCTGAATTTTATATCAGCACTCCCTCGAAAGTCCCTGTGCCATTTTAAAAATATTTTTGTTCTCCGTGTGCTGCGATTTGCAGCCAGATTTTCCTAGTTTCTTTCACTGATAGAGAATTCCCTCTAGGAAGCCCTATAAACATCCTTATATCTCAGCACAGGTCTGCCCTTTGGTCTCTTTCTGTCCTTAAGTTCGCCATACAATATTTGTTTGGGAACACAATTGTTTGACATTCTTCTGACATGACCCAGCGACCTATGTCTACGACTTCTAAGTGTTGCCATGATGGATGGGAGTTTGGTTCATTGGAAGACATTAGAGTAGTTACTATGTCCTGCCATTTGATTTGCAGTCTTTCAAAGGCTCCGCACATGAACCTTTTCTACCTGTTCTACTATGTACCTTTTATAAGGTACCTACATTATGCTCGTGTTAGCGGCAGACAGTAATAGCATAACGTTTGTTGTTTCTAATACACTGTTACAAGTTTGTTTGTTGTTCTTGTAAAATAGACTGTGATTATAGCACTCGTGCAATGTTCATTGTACGAAGAGGAAGATACTATGCAATCCATTTTTGACAATAGAAACAAGAAAAAGAGTTCTTAAATGTTATGTAGAGCCAGTCTTAACATATAGATGTGAATCATGGGCAATATGACAACAGACAAGAAAATCACTGGAGTCTGTAGAAATGTGGTTTTACAGAAGAATGTTAAAATGTTATGAAAGAGGTCAAAGCAAAAAGAGAGCTAATTTCCAATATTAGGAAGAAACAATCATCAATTTTTTGCCATGTAATGAGAAGAGAACAACTGGAATATATTGTAACAACTGGAAAAATTGAGGGACGAAGAGATAGAGGGAAGCAAAGAGAAAAAATACCAGACAGATTAACAGAATGGCTTGGAAGAAGGTCAAGAACCGAAATGATAAATAATTGTCGAGATCAAAAGCTGTGAAGAGACATGATCACCTACGCCAGCAGGCCTGGTACTTGATGATGATGATGATGAGAATGTTCATTATCTATCCAGATTACACAGGAAGCCATTCAAACAGAGCATGGGGTCTGTATCACTGGCTCGTCAATGTTGGCTCATTTCAGAAAGATGGTTAATATCATTCATTGGCAGCTTGTTTCTTTGAATCTAAGAAGTACGGTTTATCCTCGCTGTTGTTTCCACGTACAATATGTTTACTGCTGATAATAAATACATAAACTGTTCTTTGTTTCAGTACCCATAGTGGCCATAAACATACGCACTTGTCAAGTGATCTCCATGAAGGCGTATGACACTGAACAGAGCAAGATACTCATCAAATTTGACATCATCCGTGATCATAACACAAATACCGAACGTTCACAAACAACTCAAAGGACAGATTCAGCTACCGTAAAATCAGAAAGTAGCTCAGAAAATCATGGCCAAGCACAAATAGCCACTAGACGAACTGTAACACCTGGAGTAAACAGTAAATACTGCATGTGCCAAGTCGACAGCAAAACTACAGCACAAATTAGTGCTATGCAAATCTTAGCCAATTTGGATACTAAATATGTGTCTCTACACATTCACAGGTATGTCGCCATTATCACTGACAATGTTATCGTTATCGCCGACAAAGTTAACGATATCATCGACACTGTTAACGTTATCACTGACAATGTTAACGTTATCACCGACAATGTTAACGTTATCACCGACAATGTTAACGTTATCACCGACAATGTTAACGTTATCACAGACACTGTTAACGTTATCACTGACACTGTTAACGTTATCACTGACACTGTTAACGTTATCACTGACACTGTTAACGTTATCATCGACACTGTTAACGTTATCACCCACACTGTTAACGTTATCACCGACACTGTTAACGTTATCACCGACACTGTTAACGTTATCACCGACACTGCTAACGTTATCACCGACACTGTTAACGTTATCACAGACACTGTTAACGTTATCACTGACACTGTTAACGTTATCACTGACACTGTTAACGTTATCACTGACACTGTTAACGTTATCATCGACACTGTTAACGTTATCACTGACACTGTTAACGTTATCACCGACACTGTTAACGTTATCACCGACACTGTTAACGTTATCACCGACACTGTTAACGTTATCACCGACACTGTTAACGTTATCACCGACACTGTTAACGTTATCACCGACACTGTTAACGTTATCACCGACACTGTTAACGTTATCACTGACACTGTTAACGTTATCACCGACACTGCTAACGTTATCACCGACACTGTTAACGACTAACACGACAACTTCTTTCTTGCTAGGACAACCACAATTAGTATACAAGAAAACTGTAAGAAAATGTTAAAAATTTAAAAAATCCAAAATTTTCATAAATTTCAAGTTTCAAATTAAAATAAATGTCTTTAATAATAATAATAATAATAATTAATAATAATAGTAATAATAATAATATAGTTACATTTAGAATATTTATCACACATCAGAGTCTCTCAGCAAGAGATGTTGGTGGGAAAGGGGGTGAGGTTTGACTGTTGTTCATTAAAAATTTTCAGAAACTTGATCGAGAATTCAAAAAGTAATATTCGAGTGTACAAAAATGGTGAAAATATTAGTTACAGATGGAAGACTTGGTGTTTCATAACCATTGCCACGTGTATGTGTGGTCTAGTCAGCATCACGCCAGAGCGCTCCATATTACCAGAGAGAATATCTAGCACTGGTCTTCATTGATTGGCTGAAATACGCGGCAGTATCGGTTAAAGAAAAACAATTCGTCACAGTTTAAAGCTGAAACACATGACCTTGGTGAACAGGCAGTTAAAGTACATCAAATTATGTGGGGATTCTAACGTGAACATCTGTAGTGACTACTGTTGTGATGTCAACGTCATGGGTGTTTATTTTAACCTCAAAGTGGTTGTAACTACAATCCTAGACATTTTGCAGTTGTGTAGGTGAAGATGATCTCAGACTGTACATTCTCCATCATTCTTTAAGCTGCTACTTTATGTGAGTGGTTCCAATTCGTGTGACACTGACAGACACACACACACACACACTCTCTCTCTTACATACAGAGAGAGAGACAGAGAGAGAGAGAGAGAGAGAGAGAGGTGAATCCTCTAAATTAATTAATTCGTGCATTAGTGGTATATAGTTGATTCATGATTCTGTGTAGAAACAAGTCTAACATTGCCAAATTAAAAGCTTTCTGGTAAAATATGTCTACCATACATGTAATAAAATGAGAGCCACAGCCTAATATAACCAACCTGAATGCACCAGATAAGAATCAAATACACAAAACACTTATCACAGTAACTGGCAAGACAACTAAAATATCTACGATAAAAGAGCTGTAGGGTAGGTTCAACCTGGCGATCATCGATTGACCACCCTAATGTAAAGGATGGATTTCTAGCTCATTAAGCTCTGGAAGGTAATAAAAGCGAGGACGGACACGGTCTCTCCCCCACCCCCTCTCCCCATATCATTGTTTCCTATTTCTGTGAAGTTACTTCACTCACCCTTGACACACCAAATGATATGGAATATTCTTTACAATTACATTTTGACTAACAATGGACAGTAACTAACAATGGGTAGTATCTAACAAAGGGAACTAACAATGGGCAGTAACTAACAATGGGTAGTATCTAACAAAGGGAACTAACAATGGGCAGTAACTAAGAATGGGTAGTAACTAAGAATGGGCAGTAACTAAGAATGGGCAGTAACTAAGAATTGGTAGTAACTAACAATGGACAGTAATTAACAATGGACAGTAACTAACAATGGGTAGTAACTAACAATGGGTAGTAACTAACAATGGGTAGTAACTAACAATGGGTAGTAACTAACAATGGGTAGTAACTAACAATGGGAACTAACAATGGACAGTAATAACAACGGACAGTAACTAACAATGGGTAAACTAACAATGGGTAGTAACTAACAATGGGTAGTAACTAACAATGGGTAGTAACTAACAATGGGTAGTAACTAACAATGGGAACTAACAATGGACAGTAACTAACAATGGGCAGTAACTAACAATGGACAGTAACTAACAATGGGAACTAACAATGGACAGTAACTAACAATGGGAACTAACAATGGACAGTAACTAACAATGGGAACTAACAATGGACAGTAATTAACAATGGACAGTAACTAACAATGGGTAGTAACTAACAATGGGTAGTAACTAACAATGGGTAGTAAATAACAATGGGTAGTAACTAACAATGGGTAGTAACTAACAATGGGTAGTAACTAACAATGGGTAGTAACTAACAATGGGTAGTAACTAACAATGGGTAGTAACTAACAATGGGAACTAACAATGGACAGTAACTAACAATGGGTAGTAACTAACAATGGGAACTAACAATGGACAGTAACTAACAATGGGTAGTAACTAACAATGGACAGTAACTAACAATGGACAGTAACTAACAATGGGTAGTAACTAACAATGGGTAGTAACTAACAATGGGAACTAACAATGGACAGTAACTAACAATGGGTAGTAACTAACAATGGGAACTAACAATGGACAGTAACTAACAATGGGCAGTAACTAACAATGGACAGTAACTAACAATGGACAGTAACTAACAATGGACAGTAACTAACAATGGGTAGTAACTAACAATGGACAGTAACTAACAATGGGTAGTAACTAACAATGGACAGTAACTAACAATGGGTAGTAACTAACAATGGACAGTAACTAACAATGGACAGTAACTAACAATGGACAGTAACTAACAATGGGTAGTAACTAACAATGGACAGTAACTAACAATGGGTAGTAACTAACAATGGGCAGTAACTAACAATGGACAGTAACTAACAATGGACAGTAACTAACAATGGGTAGTAACTAACAATGGGAACTAACAATGGACAGTAACTAACAATGGGTAGTAACTAACAATGGGAACTAACAATGGACAGTAACTAACAATGGGTAGTAACTAACAATGGACAGTAACTAACAATGGGTAGTAACTAACAATGGGTAGTAACTAACAATGGGTAGTAACTAACAATGGGAAACTAACAATGGGCAGTAACTAACAATGGGTAGTAACTAACAATGGGAACTAACAATGGACAGTAACTAACAATGGGTAGTAACTAACAATGGGAACTAACAATGGACAGTAACTAACAATGGGTAGTAACTAACAATGGACAGTAACTAACAATGGACAGTAACTAACAATGGGTAGTAACTAACAATGGGTAGTAACTAACAATGGGAACTAACAATGGACAGTAACTAACAATGGGTAGTAACTAACAATGGGAACTAACAATGGACAGTAACTAACAATGGGTAGGAACTAACAATGGACAGTAACTAACAATGGACAGTAACTAACAATGGGTAGTAACTAACAATGGGAACTAACAATGGACAGTAACTAACAATGGACAGTAATTAACAATGGGTAGTAACTAACAATGGGAACTAACAATGGACAGTAACTAACAATGGACAGTAATTAACAATGGGCAGTAACTAACAATGGGCAGTAACTAACAATGGGCAGTAACTAACAATCGGAGTAACTTACAATGGGCAGTAACTAACAATGGGCAGTAACTAACAATCGGAGTAACTTACAATGGGCAGTAACTTACAATGGGCAGTAACTTACAATGGGCAGTAACTAACAATGGGCAGTAACTAATAATGGGCAGTAACTAACAATGGGTAGTAATTAACAATGTGCAGTAATTAACAAAATCTATGAGTTTCATTTCAAAAACACACTATACTATTAAGACATTTCAGTCAAGCACAAATACAAATGAAGATATTATCTTTACAATGTTAGAAACCGATTGATTATTGGCAAAAATAACTAAATTATGTAAGAATGAAGAAAAAAAAAAAGGGGCTAACTGCTGTTATGTTGCAGTTATTGCATAATTTCTTAACGATATTTTCAGGTCTAACTCGACGCAGAACTTTACAATAGATGAAACATGGAATAAAACATTCAACGATACATCCATGGAGTTGTTTGTGACCTACAGTGAACGCAATGTACCATACAGTGTAACCCTTGAAGTCAAAGGTTGTATGTGCGTTCTTTTTTGTAATGAAGAAGCGCAATTGCTAACAAGTGTTAAATGTCTATGTATTTAAGGTAGTGAGAGTGACAGAGAGAGTAACAGAAAGAGTGGAGTGACAGTGATAGAGAGAGTGACAGAATGATTGACAGAGAGAGTGATATAATGATTGAGAGAAAGAGTGACAGAGAGAGAGAGAGAGAGAGAGAGAGAGAGAGCGTGACAGAGCAAGAGTAGCATACTGATTGACAGAAAGGGTAACAGAAAGAGTAACAGAGAGGACGACAGAGATGGAGTGACAGAAAGAGTGAGGGAGAGTGACATAGAGGGCAATAGAGAGAGTGACAGAGAGGACGACAGAGAGAGAGTGACAGAGAGGACGATAGAGAGAGTGATCGAGGGGACTATAGAGAGAGTGACAGACAGAGAGAGAGGGAGAGAGAGAGTGACAGAGAGAGTTTCAGACATAGAGAAAGAATGACAGAGAGAGAGAGAGAGAGAGAGAGAGAGAGACTGGCAAAAAGAGAGAAAGAAAGACAGAGGAAAAGAGAGATATTCCGGAGGTGTTGCTGTTAGTATACTGGCCTGCCGACCTGTATGTTCGGGATTCAAATGCCATTAAAGCAAACATTTTTTCTGACCTACATAACTCTAGGGGTCCACCTAGACTCATTAAACGAGTACCAAAGATATTATCTGTCAAGGAAAGGCCAAAAAATAAAAGGGGAGCGGGGAGAAAAAACTACCCATCACACATCATGAAGATGAGGTTTAGTACAATGAAGCCACTAACACTCTAATGCCCAACGACAATTGCAATATGGTAACCTACATAAAAAATAATGTAATATATTTTGAAAATAATGTCATAGTATCGGTACTTTGTGAGAATTCTTGTCGTTGTAGCACGTAGCAGTAAGCGCTCAATTTGAATGAAACTAGCATCAGAACAGATGATCTATTATTTCACACTAACATGACGCTACAGATAAACTATAACAAACAAGTAATTCTTGTATGCAGCAATGAGGGTCAAAGATGTGAATCGGTGATAGTGTGGCAGGAAACAACGAATGAAGATGGAAGTTCACTGTCACAGTGAAATACTAAATTGTTGCTAAGAGATAAGGAATCAGTACTCCTATAACTTGAGAGCCGCTCTAGCTCAGTGGTTAGTGAACTGAAGTACAAAGGACAAGAGGTCGGGTTCGAACCTGATCTACGGCTTCCGGGTTCACCCAGCCTTTAATGGGTACAGGATTTTTTTTCTGGGAAAATAAAGCGGCACGGACGTAATACCGACCACATTACCCCAAAAAACATGTGCTGAAAGTCTATAAAAATTATGGTCACTAACACCATATTCCCTAAACGCCACTTGGCGTGACGGAGGGCTCTTTACTTTACTTTTCACTCCTATAACTTATTCTATAAGTATAACAATAGAGGCAGAAGCAGTTAGTGCAGCCCTGAGATGGTTAGTTGAGGCTCTTAATCAAAGATGAAGAAGGCTACAAAATGCATGGCTGGGAATGTTCTCAATGAAAATCAGAATTGCTAAATTACATGAGAGAGAAACAAACACGGCTCATATTCATTATCATCATCATCAAGTACCATGCCTACTGGCGTTGGTGATCATGTCTTTCCACAACTTTCGATCTCGACAGTCATCTATCACTTTCGTTGTTGACCTTCTGATAAGCAATTCTCTTAAAATGTCTGGTATCTTTTCTCTTTGCTTTCCTCTATCTCTTCGTCCCTCGATTTTTTCAGCTGCTACAATATATTTCAGCTGTTCCCTTCTCAGTATATGGCCAAAAATGATTGGTTTTTCCTAATATTGGAACTACTATTGGAACGACTGCTATTACACGCCCAGAATAGTCGACAATCTGGCTTCAGGAAGTCCAAGAGAAAGATGGATAGACAATATGTACAAGAATCTGCAGCGGAACGGCCTAACAACTGCAACTGACGCACTTGCCATAGAATAGAAAACCGTGGGCATCTTCAACGCTTCACCGCACATGTGGATAGAATACAGAGTATATATCAGCAAGAGGCAGTTGTCTATTTAAAATATGTTTGCTTCATGCTGTGCTGACACACCAGCACATCTACCAAAATGTGGTAAGAAAACAACAATGCTCAATCTGTAGAAACGATTCAAGCACGTCACAGGAAATGTAAAGATCAACAACTCACAGCATAGCCGTCATTATCATGAATATTATCAGCGGCATTAGCACGTGCCAGCACGATACCAATACCGGTACTGGTTCATACACGCTGATGATGCACAATAATTCAAACACACAATGGGTCAAAGGGTAAAGCTCTCTTATCACATATATAACCCTGGTCGCACCTCCACTACCATATTGCATATTCTCATCGACATACTAAAACAACGCATACAAAAAAAATAACAAAGAAAAAGATATATATATATAGAGAAAGAGTTTTGAGAAAAAGAAGGGAGGCAAGGGAGGTTATTATGAAATGTTTATACAATATTAGAGTTATTATATCTGATTTGCTTTTGTTTGAACCCACAGGTGACATTACCAACGTGACTGCTCACAGGCTGAAACTGTTGACGTCATAGGGCCGACATTAAACGTTAAGACTCTCAAATCTGAGTTGTTAAAGCCAAATTCAGGCAAGCCGCTTTATATAGGCACTTATAAGCGAACACAAAACTTGCATTGGTGGCTGTTATATATATTTATTTATGTATGTAGATGTGTAGATAAATTAGCAAGAAGACAGACAGAGAATAGACAGTCTTTTTCTTTCCTTCCTAATTTAACTTTCAGCGTCAAAGAGATACTACTTTGTGTTCTTTTGCCATTCTGTTAATCTCTTCTACTATGTTTCCTAGTGTTTCTAATATTCCGTCAGTCTATCTTTTGCATAGCCAGCCGTCGAGTCTAGTGTTCTTGCAACGTTTAGCAAAGCTCGTTGTGTTTTGTTTTAGTCTTTCTGTCTTATCACGTGATCAAACAATTTTACTGTTGCTTCTTTATTTAGTCTTCGACGGGAATTGTTCATAACTTTTTTTCATGCCGTTTCTGCCATGCGTCCAACACATTTCACCTCGGTTGTGGTTATTTTTCTATTGTTCTTGAGTCTAAAAGTCCAGGTCTGGCATTGGTAACACCTCGTTGGAATGAAGACTGTATTGTAGAGCGCCCGTTTTGCCTCTGGATAGGTATTTCCTTGTTGGATAATATTGGTGATAATTGTGCATTAGTATGACAAACTTTGTTGCAAGTTAAGTCTATTTCTGCTGCTTGTGATTTGTCGGTTGACTTCCTAGATATTTAGATGTTTAGGGCAGACACAGACACACACCACACACACACACGCACGCACGCACGCACGCGCGCGCGCACGCACACACACACACACACAATATAGGCTGAGGTGGGTAGGCAATTATGGTTACATGCAGCAGGGTGGCAGACGGGCAGGCAGGGTGGCAGACGGGCAGGCAGGGTGGCAGACGGGCAGGTAGGGTGGCAGACGGGCAGGTAGGGTGGCAGACGGGCAGGCAGGGTGGCAGACGGACAGGCAGGGTGGCAGACGGGCAGGTAGGGGGCAGACGGACAGGCAGGGTGGCAGACGGGCAGGTAGGCGGGCGGGCGCACGGAGGGACGGACAGACAGACAGCAGGATAGATAAATATAAAACTAACAGTGTCTTACATTTTTCGACAAAAGAATGAAACTATTTATACAAAGCCTACATAATCACTGATGCACACGCAGACAAAGAAGAAGTAGTGAAGTAGAGAGAGGCAGCTACAATGAGACACACTCACAACGGGGACCAAGATGTCAAAACCATCTGCAATATTAGGGTCAGTGATTCCTAACTGAATGTTTGCATCAGCGCCAACAAGTGGTCAAAGCCATAATCAACCTCCCCGCGGTATCTCTGGAAGTAGACGATGTCTCTGGTAGTTGGGGTGAATATTTGCCAGGTCAAATGATGCAAACATTACGACTTGTCAATTTGCGACACAACACATCTACGCTCACTAACGTCTCATATAGGGCGAACAATAAGAAAGAGTTATTTGGTTATTTGGTTGTGGAAACACAGTTAGTCGTCAGATTATCCCCGTCGCACATCAAACAACAGACCGTAAGATTAGCGTACAGCCGGTCTAGGGATACACGATGAATCATTCATATGTATACTTCTATGTAACTTCTGCTTCTTTCCTTCCTCATCTGCCTTTCAGCGTCGAGGGAAATATACTTTGCGGTCTTTTGCTCTTCTGTTCGCCTCTGCTGCTGTTATGTTTCCTAGTGCTTCTAATATTCCATCGACCCATCTTTTTCGTGGTCGACCCTTGGGTCTGATGTTCTCACGTTTGTTGAAAGCTCGTTGTGTTGTGTTTTGTTCTTTCTGCCTTGTCACGTGGCCAAATTTTATCTGTTGTGTCCTTATATATTCTATGGCGGGGGCTATTCCTAGCTTTTTTTCTCAGTTCTTCATTTCTGATCTTATCTCTCAGACTGTTTCCTGTCATTCGTCTAACACATTTCATCTCTGTAGAGGTAATTTTTTCTTATTGTTCTTGCATCTAGGATCCAGGTCTGACATTGGTAGCACAACGTTGGAATGAAGATTGTATTGTATAGCGCTCGTTTTGCCTCCAGAGTTATTTCCTTGTTGGACAATAGTGGCGATAACTGTCCAATGATTTGACAAGCTTTGTTGCATCTTGATTCTATCTCTGCTGTTTGAGAATTATTGTTTGTCATTGGACTTCCTAGGTATTTGAATTCCTCTACTTGTTTTAGTTGTCTGCCTTCTATAGTTATGTTGATGTTCTGTTTATTTTTGGCGACATTCATGACTTCTGTTTTGTTGATGTTGGTTTTCATGTTGTATTTTGTGCCTGAGATGTTGAGTTTGTTTAAGTGTTCTTGTAGGTCTTCTATTGTTTCATGTATTAGTGCCTGATCGTCTGCAAATAAAAGCTCGTTGATCTCCTCTGTCTCTGATGGGTTGGCTAGCTTGCATATATGGTCCATGTATGTAATAAACAGAAAAGGGGGGGGGGGATAGTACGCACCCCTGTCTTACACCTGATCTAACTTCGAAGTGGTCTGTGTAGCTGCTGCTGTTCTGATCCTGCAGCTGCTGTTGATGTAGAGACTTTTATTAAGGTTGGTTAGATGTTGGCTTACTCCGTATATTGTTAGTATCTCCCACAGTTGTTCTCTGTTTACTCTGTCGAATGCTTTTCCTGGTCAATGAAGGCTATGTATAAGTTTTGATTGTGTTCTGTCGTTTTTTCTGCAAGCTGTTTTAATGTGAATAGTGCGTCGGTACATCCTCTGTTTTTTTCGGACCCCATTTGAGAATCGCTTAACTGCAGTTCTATTATTGGTCTCAGCCTTTTTTCCAAGATTTTGGCGTATAGCTTTCCTACATGGCAACATGGCTGAGAAGAAATATACCTCTATATTGATTGCAGTCTCTTTTGCTACCGTTCTATGTAACTGTTTTGTGCATATTATATATATATAAAGGGCCACATTATATATATATTATATATATATATATATATATATATATATATATATATATATATATATGCCCCTTTTCGTCTTGTCAGACGGTCTAGTGGAGGCTATTGTGGTATTTTTTGTTGTTGAGGTTTGTTTGCAGAAGCAGCTTTTCTCGTGGCTAAAACTAACAATGTTTGACAATCACACATGGCCACAGAATGAACAAGTCAGACCCTTTTTCATGAGTCTTTTCTCATCAAAGTTTTGCCTTAGCACAGTCTCAAATGATGTTATACCATTCCTTGTATATGCTCTCCATGATGTGCGATCAGTAACAACATGTTCCCAGTCATTTTCACAGATGGAGAAGTCATTCAGAGATGATTTACAGATATTTCTATATTGTAGTTTAGGTCTGCCGATTTGTCTTTTTCCATGTATTAAGTATTTGCTTGGGTATATATTATTTATATACAATATGCACAATACGGTTATATAGAAGTATATGCTTAAAATATGACAGTTTAATAACAATAGATTCAGCTGGAAAAGTCAAGATTCGTCTATTGTTGTTTATGGTTTCCTTCTTTGGATATCAATTTTGATATTTTGTAAGTGGCGATTAAACCTTTGTAATTTAAATTTGTAAGCTTCTGAACAAACATTTGATTTTTGTCAATGTAGGTCTAGCTTTATTTGGCATTCAACTAGTCTCTATCTTAGCACCAAGTTTAGAATTTATAAGTCAAATGTGTGATCATACTCTTATATGCAGCATAAATGTTGAGGCAAATTCTGATGACAAGTTTGACCTCCGTACAGCCCTAATCGGATCACAGGCAATGATTCCACATGACCCCAGCGAATATAAAAGTGAACAGTCAATTTCTCACTTCAGTTTCCTCAAAAAAATAACTAACAAAGTGGTTTAAGTGAATACGTTAGTCTCTATCAAAAACAGAGCGACATGCAGCCGTTTTGATTTGCAAGGTCGGTTAACGTTGGCTAGGAGGTTAAACTCCGTGCAAGCAAAGTCAACTGCGTAGGCAACAGTTTTAAACGACATCACTGAAAAGATAGTACTAACTGTCACTTTCAACTCTAATTGGCTTAGATAAATAGAAAAATTACATAGAAACCTGTCTTAGCACCAAACACTGTTTTAGTGTTAGCATTCTCTGAAGCGGAGCCGCGATAGCTCAGTGGTTAGTGAACTGGACTACAAAGGACAAGGGATAGGGTTCGATCCCAACCGACGGCTTCCGGGTTCACCCAGCCTTAAATGGGTACCGGATTTTTTATTGGGAAAGTGAAGCAGCACGGGCGTAATACCGACCACATTGCCCCAGAAATCATGTGCTGAAGGTCTGTAAAATTTATGGTCACTAACATCATATTCCCTATACGCCACTTAGCGTGACGGGGTACTTTACTTTTACTTTACTTATTCTCTAAAGAGGCCTGCAACAATAGCAGTCATCTTTCCTGGAAGTCCCTAAGTAAGAAAGAGTAATTCTGGTGAGAGTAGAAACAAAAGATGAAGAACTTAGAACATCGTTACAACTGGAGAAATCCACGGATGAGAGGAACGGGGATAAATCATACCATAAAGATTAAGAGATTGGTACGGTAAGAGGTGAATATAGATAACAACAGAGATTATTCACCCTTAAACAGCCAACTGTAAAGACGACAGAACGGAATTAAAATCTCTACGTCATCATAATCATTGAGTGCCGTCTCCGCACCGAAAGTTGGCTACCATGGAGCGCCATTCCGCTCTGTCTCTTGCTTTGATGGAAAAAATTTGTATTTTTGTATTTAGCCTAATTTCTTTGGATTTCCATATGTTTCCCAGTGCAATGAAAGCTCCTCTTGCTTTTGATATCCTTATTTGGTATCGTTTTCTGTTCCTCCCTCTTTATCTATATTACTGCCCAGATATATATAAGATTGTACGTCTAGTAGAGGTATTCTCCTAGTTTTATTTGGTTATTGCCAACTGCATTAATTCTCATAATGTTGGTCTTATCTCTATTAATCTTTAGTCTAGCTGTTGTGATCTCTCATCTAATATACTCATTTTATCTTGCATCTGTTGGTGGCTGTGTGATAGGAGAGCTATGTCATCAGCAAAGTCTAAATCATCAAGTTGTTTGGTCAGTGACCACTGGATCCCATTTCTGTTGTTTTGAGTTATTTTCATAATCCAATCTATGGCCAGTAGAAAGAGAAATGGAGACAGAAGGCATCCTTGCCTTACTCCTGTTCTTATTTCAAATGCTTCTGTAAGCTGTCCTTCATGCACCACACTACATTTTGTTCCTTCATACATTGTTTTTATCAGGTTAATAAACTTTATGGGGATTCCATAATGACTCAGCAACTTCCAAAGCATTCTTCTGTCTAAACTATCAAATGCCTTTTCGTAATCTATGAATCCAATATAAAGTGGGGATTTTAGTTCTAAACTTTGTTCAACTATTATACGTAGAGTAGTTATTTGATCAGCACATGATCTGTTCTTCCTAAAACCTGCTTGTTCATCTCTCAAGTGTTTCTCTATAGCCTCTTTTAGTCTCTCCAGAATGATTCTGCCTAATATTTTTCCTGGCACTGATAGTAGCATAATCCCCTATAATTTGTGCACTCCTGTAAACTTCCTTTCTTTGGTAGTTTGATCATATAACCTTCTCTCCAGTCTTTAGGTATTTCTTCCCTCTCCCAAATTTTATCCAATAGATTATGTAACATCTTGGTAGAGGTGATAATATCTGCTTTGATGGCTTCCGAAGGAATTTCATCTGGTCCTGTGGCTTTACCATCTTTTAACAGTTTGATGGCTTTCATTATTTCTTCTTTGCTTGGTTTTCCGCAGTTAACGTGTAATTCTTCTTCTGCTGGTAGTATATCTGGAGGATTATTTGAGCCAGGTCTGTTCAAAAGTTCTTCAAAGTGCTCCTTCCATCTCTCCATTTGTTCCTTTATATTACTAAGCAGATTTCCTTTCTTATCTTTGATAAAGGCGTTGATCTGTTGTATTTTCCACCTAATTTCTTTGTGCTGTTGTACAGTTCTTTCATATTCCCTTTATTTGCTGCTTCTTCTGCCTCTTTAGCTAATTCATCTATATATTTCCTCTTATCCCTTTTAATGCATCTTCTCACTTCTTTATTCACCTCTGTGTAAGCTTCATGTGTCTTGGCTTTATTACTTCTTGTTTTGCTTTTATTTATGTCTGCTTTCTTGTTCTTTTTTCTTTAATTTTATCCAGGGTCTCTGCTGTCATCCATGCCTTATTCTGGCGTTCTCTTTTCCCCAGTGTTTCTTCGCATGTCTCTTTCCATATATTTTTTACCTGTTTCCAATGATCTTCTATATTTATAGTATTTTCTAGTTGTTGGAGGACTTGGTATTTGTTTGATATTGTGACTGCGAATTTATCTTTAATTCCTTGTCTTTAATAAACCCTACATTGAAATACGTTCTGCCCTTATTCGTTGTAGTATACCTTTTTAATTTAATTTTAAGTTTGGCTAACAGAAGATGATGATCAGAAGCTATATCTGCCACTCTATTTACTTTTACATCCTGTAAGGATGACTTAAACTTATTATAATACATATGTGATCAATTTGATTTTCCGTTCTATGATCTGGTGACACCCATGTAGCTTTGTGTATTCTTTTATGTTAGAATATTGTTCCTCCTAGGCTCATTTGATTAAGGGCGCAGAAATTCACAAATATCTCTCCATTCTCGTTTATATCTCCAAGTCCATGTTTTCCCATAATCTCTTCAAAGCCTCTGTTGTCCGATCCTACCTTAGCATTTAGGTCTCCCATCAAGATTATAATATCCTTGGCTCGTCTTGCATCCATCTGGCATTGTAGCTGTTTATAAAAATCATCTTTAACTGAGTCATCTTTATCGTTGGTTGGTGCATAGCATTGTATAATGTGTAATTTTATTTTGTTTTGGTTGTTCTAAATGTTGCTCTCACCAGTCTTGGTCCCACTGCCTCCCATTCTATTAGTGTCTTCTGTGCATTCTTTGATAGCATTATAGCTACCCCTTCGCTATGTTGTGCTCCTGGTTCCTGGTGTCCTGATGATAAAATCATCTCCCCTGTATTCAATTTTATTCTCTCCGCTCCCAGCCATCTTGTTTCACACATTCCCAGAATATCTATCTTGTAGTTGTTCATTTCTGCTGCCACTTGTGCCGCTTTTCCCTGTTCGTTAAGGGTACGAACATTCCAGGTGCCAATTCTGGATGATTTCCTGGTAGACAAAGGGTGAGTCGGCAACCCGGACTCCTTATGGCTTTCTCCGGATTGCGTCATACATCTCTTAGACAGAGAGCCCTTCTCTTTCCTGGTTGACGGATTTACTTTATCTTTCTTTGACTTGTTCATGTTTGTGAAGTTTTTTCGGCTTATTTTTTTTACAGTATGGGATAGCCAGTCCCATGCCTAACCCTCCTTTCTCGCCTCTTACGAACATGCCTGGTAGGGTACAGCGCCGCTATTCTTTACTTCCCTTTCGGGCCCGGCAGCGCACGGGCACGATAGCTCAGTGGTTGGTGAAACTGGACTACAAAGGACAAGAGGTAGGGTTCGATCCCAACCGACAAAATAGTCTACAGCGAAAAACAATAACTCTCAGTTTCCTGGATGAAGAATACCCACAAGACCTATGGATCCGTGTGTACACAGATGGATCAGCACATAATGCAGTAAAGAATGGGGAGCAGGTGCATATGTAGAGTACCCAAATAACACTAGGGATATGAATAAAATAGCAACAGGGAAATATTGTCACAATTATGATGCAGAAATACAAGCAATAAAGTTGGCAATAGAAAAACTGCTGAACAGTAATCTTAGCCCACAGCCTGTAGTGTTTTTGACAGATGCAAGATCAGTACTCCAGGCACTACAATCCAGAAAATTACCACATCTGCAGACCTTATTGACTGAACTCTGCAAGCACCACAGGGTTGCCCTGCAGTGGATCCCGTCTCACTGTGGAATACCAGGAAATGAGAAAGCAGATCAGTTGGCAAAGGAAGATTCAACAGGCACACAACTAGATACACCAGTTACATACCATCATAAAAAAACAGATAATCAAATCAATCAGAGGACCACAAGCCCAAAATCAGGATGCCTATCATAATATGAATAGATATGAACAAGTTATCATTATACGCCTAAGAACAGGACACAATCGACTCCATAGTCATATGTATACAAAATTCAAGATCGGCACACCAACTACTTGTACATGTGGACAGGCACCCCAGACTGCTGAACACATACTTCAAGACTGCACTGAATATAGTAGACTGAGGAAAATCCATTGGCCCATAGATACAACACTACAGACAAAACTATATGGGCCACTGCAAGAATTACAAAAGACAGTAAAATTTATACAGGAAACGACATTGCAGATATAGACAATACTTCAGGCGAACGAAAGATAGATAGATCCCAACCGACTGCTTTCGGGTTCATCCAGCATTAATGGGTACCGGATTTTTTTTCTGGGAAAGTAAAGCGGCACGGGCGTACTACCGATCACATTAACCCAAAAATCATGTGCTGAAGGTCTGTAGAATTTATGGTCACTAACACCATATTCCCTATAAGCCACTTCGCGTGATGGGGCTCTTTACTTACTTTTTCTTTATGTGCTACATATGAAAGTTAGCCAACCCATCGGAGACAGGGGATTTAAGGAGCTGCTATTTGCAGACGATCAGGCACTAATACATGGGATAATTGAAGACTACAAGAGGATTTAAAAAGACTAAATAGCACAGACACTCAATTGAACATGAATATCAACATCAACAATGCAGAAGTCAAGAAATAGAATATTACATAATGAATGTAGACAATTAAAACAAGTGGAAAATTGAAAATTTGGTTATTGGTTATGGAAAGCTCCGGTATCACTGCAAACTAATTAAAATCCATAATTGCTCAACCGCCCGTGTCAGCGTAATCATCCGAACTAATATCTCATTTCCCAAACAATGAAAGGTAGCTACAGTCCACATCATAGCAATCTCAGCACATGCCAAAAGACATAAGGCGAAATCGCACAGAAAGTGAACGCAGCCATCTGTTCCCCGTCATACGATATCACCATTCATCGTAAACAATTTGAATATCGAAACATGATCAAAACGGATGAGATACACAGCTCACGATGTGCACAGAGCACTTAACTCAGTAGCTCCTGCAACAAGCCGGACTTGGAATATGAGGAAACTGCAACAAGGAACACTTTTTATGCACAGCCGCCAATGGTTCCTGCCGCCTATCCACTATATATCGGAAGTTCACGGCCTCCTGAAAATGATGATCGTCATATTTTTTTTTTAAATGTATAGCGCTTGATAATATTAGGCCATCGTTGTTGACTCCAATTCCGAACATATAGACATACAGTTAGTCGTCTGATTATCCCCGTCGTACATCAAACAACAGACCGTAAGATTAGCGTTTGGCCGGTCTAGGAATATACGATGAGTCATTACGATGACGTAGCACACACAACAATATCGCACACACAACAATATCGCGCCCTTTAGGTTCCTGATTACTCTAGTGAATGCAGTCTACGACGAACAAAACATGGTGCAAATTCCCTAAAGAGATAAAACTGCGGCCGACGAAGCAGTTCACATTAACGAGTAACATGTAAATAACTTGCGTCAAGCAATTCCGACAACGGTCATGAACAGCACCAATGTGACGTAAAGCGCAGATCAAGTCTAGATGTTGGAAGGTCGCATTCACAACACTTGATTTGTCAAAAAGGGAATATTGCCGGCGTACGACTCCGCTTTATCGGCGCCGATGAAATAAGTAGAACATCAGTTTGACTTTAACGCAGAAAAGTGCAATGGAGAACCGAAATTAATCAGACCCCAAATGCACTTTCTGCAACGATCGAGAGAACGTGAACTAGATCCACCATCTTGGAAACGGAAGTCTACACACAACGAGCCTTCATGAAACATCGCGACAAAACCAGATTCAAAAGTCGATCACGAAAATGATAGACTATAGGAATATTAGAAACACTAGGAAACATAACCGAAGGAGAAGTCAACAGAAGCGCAAAAGATGGTTTGATGGAATATTAGAAACACTAGGAAACATAACAGAAGGAGAAGCCAACAGAAAAGATATAGATCGCAAACTGTATCTTCCATTGACGTTGAAAGGCAAATGAGGAAAGGGAAGAAGAAGATGAACTGCAGAGATAAAAAAAGAAAATGATGAAGGAAGACGTGATCACATGTTGATAGAAGATTGTTATTAACAACTGAGGGACCAATGAAAGGAAAAACATCGCAATTAAAGGAAGCAGTGTCAGTTTCTATCATCATCATTGAGTGCCGTCTCCGCAACGAAAGTTGGCTACCATGGAGCGCCATTCTCTCCTGTCTCTTGCTTTGATGGTACAGGTTGTCATAGACTGACTTATCCATCTGTTGATGTTACTCGTCATGTTAGTCTTGATCTGCCTCTGCCTCTTTTACCTTGTATTTTCCCTCCAAGATTACTTTTAGTCGGCTGTTGTGTCTTTTAACATGGCCCCAAAAATCATATTTGTCTTGTTTGAATTGTGTTTAGTAGTTCTCTTGTTGTTTGTAGAGTTTTTTTTTAAGCAGTGTACAGTCGTCCCTCGCTACTTTGCGTTCATTTATCGAGGCTCAGTACATCACGGGTGTTTGTTACACAAACACCTATCATATTTATATCATTTATACATTATTTTATGTATGTTATTTATACTATTAATATTTTATTTACATTTTTGAAACTATTCTTTAATGTTCTAATGATAACATTTGCACTTATATGGTTTTCATATACACTTATTGATATTATACATACACAAAAAACTGTACGTATGTTAAAAATGAGAGGGTGGCACTACTTCGCGGTTTTTCACTTATCGCGGCCGGTTCTGGTCCCTATTAACCGCGATAACTGAGGGATTACTGGACTTATAATATCTATTACTAGTAATAGTGGACTTCCACTGAGTGTGGCATTTGTTTCAAAGATCTGTTCCCTTATTCGTCAATATCATCTTCTCTCTCGTAGCAATATACAACTGATGTTTTCTTATTTTCTTCTTTCTTTCACCGTCAATTAGGAATATCATACCTCTTTAATTAATTGACACACTGTAAATATTAAATATATATATTTAAATACATTAATTAAAATTATATATATATATATATATATATATATATATATATCATCATCATCATCACGTACCGGGCCTGCTGGTGTAGGTGATCATGTCTCTCCACAACTTTCGATCTCAACAGTTCTTTATCATTTCTGTTGTTGACCTTCTGCCAAGCCATTCTTTTAATCTGTTTGGTATTTTTTTCTCTTTGCTTCCCTCTATCTCTTCATCCCTCAATTTTTCCAGTTGTTGCAATATATTCCAGTCGTTTTATTCTCATTACATGGCCAAAAAATGATGATTGTTTCTTCCTAATATTGGAAATTAGCTCTCTTTTTGCTTTGACCTCTCTCAGAACATCTTCATTACTCTTTTTAGCTGCCCATGGTACTCTTAACATTCTTCTGTAAAACAACATTTCTACAGACTCCAGTGATTTTCTTGTCTGTTATCCTATTGTCCATGATTCGCATCCATATGTTAAGACTGGCTCTACGTAACATTTAAGAACTCTTGTTCTTGTTTCTATTGTCAAAAATGGATTGCATAGTATCTACCTCATTTTTTGGAAAGCTGCTTTTGCCTGAACCATTCTGCATCTCACCTCTTTTGTACATCTTATAAAGATAATTATGGATGGCATAATATAAACATGTTAAGTCCATAAACTATGTACAATATCAAAACGTTTACCGTTTGTTTACTCTCTCAGAGTTGCTTTATGAAACGCCCCTGCTTGTTATAGGCGGAATGCTGGCCTTGATTGGATGTCTTTTTATAACGACAGGATTGCTTTGTGGAGAAGGTAAATTCGTCGAGTAACTGACATGTCTAACAATGTGAAGTTAAAGAAATCAGCCTAAGTGTTTGTCATGAATGTCAGCACATTTGTAGTTATACGGTCGGCCTTTACGCTAGGCGGCCCTCACTTCTTAGAAAAATCTCTCACGCCCTGAGGCTGGGCTAACCCAATGGTCTGAAAGAAGAAAAAAAACCTCGATACACTGAGGAATTGAACCTTGACCCTTCTGATCAGTAGCGAGCTCACTAACAACTCAGCCACTAGGGATCTCTCAGCGAGCTCACTAACAACTCAGCCACTAGGGATCTCTCAGCGAGCTCACTAACAACTCAGCCACTAGGGATCTCTCAGCGAGCTCACTAACAACTCAGCCACTAGGGATCTCTCAGCGAGCTCACTAACAACTCAGCCACTAGGGATCTCTCTTAGCGAGCTCACTAACAACTCAGCCACTAGGGATCTCTCTTAGCGAGCTCACTAACAACTCAGCCACTAGGGATCTCTCAGCGAGCTCACTAACAACTCAGCCACTAGGGATCTCTCTCAGCGAGCTCACTAACAACTCAGCCACTAAGGATCTCTCAGCGAGTTCACTAACAACTCAGCCACTAGGGATCTCTCTCTCTCTTAGCGAGCTCACTAACAACTCAGACACTAGAGATCTCTCAGCGAGCTCACTAACAACTCAGCCACTAGGGATCTCTCTCTCTCAGTGAGCTCACTAACAACTCAGCCACTAGGGATCTCTCTCTCTCAGTGAGCTCACTAACAACTCAGCCACTAGGGATCTCTCTCTCTCAGCGAGCTCACTAACAACTCAGTCACTAGGGATCTCTCTCTCTCAGTGAGCTCACTAACAACTCAGCCACCAGGGATCTCTCAGCGAGCTCACTAACAACTCAGCCACTAGGGATCTCTCTCTCTCAGTGAGCTCACTAACAACTCAGCCACCAGGGATCTCTCAGCGAGCTCACTAACAACTCAGCCACTAGGAATCTCTCAGCGAGCTCACTAACAACTCAGCCACTAGGGATCTCTCTCTCTCAGTGAGCTCACTAACAACTCAGCCACAAGGTATCTCTCAGCGAGCTCACTAACAACTCAGTCACTAGGGATCTCTCTCTCTCAGTGAGCTCACTAACAACTCAGCCACCAGGGATCTCTCAGCGAGCTCACTAACAACTCAGCCACTAGGGATCTCTCAGCGAGCTCACTAACAACTCAGCCACCAGGGATCTCTCTTCTCTCTCTCTCAGCGAGCTCACTAACAACTCAGCCACCAGGATCTTTCTCTCTCTCTCTCTCAGCGAGCTCACTAACAACTCAGCCACCAGGGATCGCTCTTTCTCTCTCTCTCTCTCTCCTCTCTCTCAGCGAGCTCACTAACAACTCAGCCACCAGGGATCTCTCAGTGAGCTCACTAACAACTCAGCACCAGGGATCTCTCAGCGAGCTCACTAACAACTCAGTCACTAGGGATCTCTCTCTCTCAGTGAGCTCACTAACAACTCAGCCACCAGGGATCTCTCAGCGAGCTCACTAACAACTCAGCCACTAGGGATCTCTCAGCGAGCTCACTAACAACTCAGCACCAGGGATCTCTTTCTCTCTCTCTCAGCGAGCTCACTAACAACTCAGCCACCAGGGATCTCTCTCTCTCTCTCTCAGCGAGCTCACTAACAACTCAGCCACCAGGGATCTCTCTTTCTCTCTCTCTCTCTCTCTCAGCGAGCTCACTAACAACTCAGCCACCAGGGATCTCTCTCTCTCTCTCTCTCTCTCTCTCTCTCTCAGCGAGATCACTAACAACTCAGCCACCAGGGATCTCTCTCTCTCTCTCTCCTCTCTCTCTCTATTGTCTTGTAGATTACAGGCCATTACCAGTAGCAGTATCACAAGCGAAATCCTGACTATGTTAGCTCAGCACAGTGCTCGATCAGCGTCGTATAGGCGTGGATTCTCAATTATGGTATTTGGAATAATATATGTTCTTTGTAACATTGTCTTGGATTCTCAATTATGGTATTTGGAATAATATGTGTTCTTTGTAACATTGTCTTGGTGCTATGACCACATCCCGTTATTACCGTTTCTCAACCACCAAAGATACTTTAATATGTCCACGTTGAACATCCGCGTGCATTGTTTTTCCCGGTTCTACAAGGAGATCAGGTGACCAAATGGCTGCATGTGATAACAGTGAGCTGGCAGGATTATGAGTTAACGGATGCTGTTTAGGGAGGCAAATAAATATAACTCTTGATAAATGTTTGAGGATAAGATTAAGTCAGTAGTAGATGACGATACAAACCGTATAATAAACATGAGATTCTATCAAAATGATATCACGTGCATAACGGCAGGTTATCACATTACAGGAACTAATAAAAGCTTCTCCATATACCACAACCAAGGCAAACACTCTGCACTACTGGATATGGTTTACAATAGTAATAGTTTATCTGGAGTTTACGACACCATCAACTGTGTGCTTCGAAAAACAAATGAGAGTTATATTTACGCATCGAAGCACACATGTAGAAGTAAATTATAAAAACTGAATGTCCGGAGAAAGATTTGTTATCTCCCCTATCTATTAAAAGTGGTTTCAGTATAATATAGTGTTACCTTCTCAGGCAAGCCTGGATGTGACCAGACAAACTTCCCGCAATTGTTTGTTGGCATGTATGAGCCAGCCTGTCACTCAACTACCCTCTTCAACGTTAGCGAGTCCCTTCATTTTAAAAATAATTCTTGAGTAGTGCCCAAATGTTCTCAACTGGGTATAGGTCGAGCCACTTCAGCACTGTCACATTCTTCTCTTACAGCCATTCTTTGTTGGTAGGAGCTGTATGTCTGTTGAATGTGCACTTAAGGGTATACATGACCAACCAATGGCAGAAGGTGCTCCTATAGTATGTTCATGTATATTTCTTTCTTTAGTGAGAATTACTGTGAAAAACACACAGCGGGGTGATACATCTTGCTAAATATCTCTCCTCCCCCAAAAATCCTTTACAACCACAATCACAATTCTTGGTCTCCCACTACCTTCTTTTCGTCTATTCCAATACCTGCTTTTAATTTACTATCAATTCTCTAGACAATCTGCCCAGGAATGATCAAGGTTTTAGAGATTTGGAAATGACTAACTTTATTCCAAAGCTTTGAAAATAACGGTTGGCTTACCACGGCAACAGCCGGGGTTCGTTCCCTGGCGAGGACACCTAAAAAGTAAAAAGTAAAGTACCCCGTCACGCCAAGTGGCGTATAGGGAAATATAGTGTTAGTGACCCTATATTTTACAGACCTTCAGCACATGATTTTTGGGGTAATGTGTCGGTATTACGCCCGTGCTGCTTTACTTTCCCAGAAAAATCTGGACCCATTAAGGCTGGGTGAACCCGGAGCCGTCGGTTGGGATCGAACCCTACCCCTTGTCCGTAGTAGTCCAGTTCACTAACCACTGAGCTATCGCGGCTCCCACTAATTTTTAGGGAATTAGTAAAACCAGGTGTCCTCGCCAGGGTGCGAACCCCGGCTGTTGCGTGGTAAGCCAACCGCCTATCGATTGCGCTAACCGGACACCCCGGCGAGGACACCTGGGTTTACTAATTCCCTAAAAATTAGTGGGAGCCGCGATAGCTCAGTGTTTAGTGAACTGGACTACTACGGACAAGGGGTAGGGTTCGATCCCAACCGACGGCTCCGGGTTCACCCAGCCTTAAATGGGTACCGGATTTTTCTGGGAAAGTAAAGCAGCACGGGCGTAATACCGACCACATTACCCAAAAATCATGTGCTGAAGGTCTGTAAAATATAGGGTCACTAACACCATATTTCCCTATACGCCACTTGGCGTGACGGGGGGTACTTTACTATTTTTACTTTACTTTGAAAATAACAACGGTTTGACTCACTACTGCTTCAAAATAACATTTAAAAAATACTTTAGTAGTACTTGTTCACTTAAGATTGCAAATTTTTGGACAGAACATTTATATTTAATTAGATTTAAGCAGATTAGCTCAATCTTTTTTCTGAAAAAGTGTAAATTATATTTTGATATTTCAAAGCACACACAAAATATACACAAACAAAACACGTATACTATTTTGTAATACTCACAAAACATAAATATGCGAACTTGTAGGATCATTGCAAAACACATCTACGCTCATTATTTTCTTGTAATTTTAAAAACTTATTGTTTACTTTGCAAGTGATTTCTTCTGGCTATTTTACAGATACAGAAAAAACATGAAGAGGCTGCATAAAGAGAGGGATACAATTGAACTAGGGGAGATTGTAACGTCAAACTATGACGCCATCACTAACAAAGATAGTGACGATGGTGGAAGCACTTATCGGGTACAGGAGCCCAACGCAATTCAGGACAGCATCAGCGTCATCTACGTCAAAAAAGAAACAGAAAAAGATTATGCATTGCCCTCACCACAAACTTTCCTTGCCGTTGTCAACAACCCAGGCGTTCAAGTAGAAAGTCAAAAGCCAAGTCCGAGTACACTACGATTTAAGAGAATGCAATTCGGTCGCCAAAAGAAAAAACAGAACACACGATGAGTAAGGAAAAGGCAGATAACAATAAGGAAGTAGATAACAGCGAGGAGGAGCTATACTCCAGTGTGCATTTGGAAGATGAAGATATTGCAGAGGAGAAACCTTTCTCGCCATGCAGGGGAGTTGCTACCCCATTTCTCCGTGCTCTCGGCCCAGGGCAGCAACCGATCCAATTAAAGAAAAGTGAGAACCTCAGCCAGGCCCAGAAACAAGGCAAGAACTTTGCCAAAGTTAAAAACGTCAAGTCAGAACAACGCCTACACTCAGCTTAACAGTACAACGAAATCAAATTCCATCATTCTGGATTGGGCAGCAAACTATGATGACGTGAACATCTACTCATCTGCAGATGATCCTGTCCCTTGCGAGATACCAGGCCTTGTAAACAATTGTCCAAAACAAACGTCTCACGAGACAAATGCCTTGCCCGTGACGACTACAGCTGACGGTGACAAGAGCATGAGCGTTAGTGGTAACCAAGAACAGGATCACATTTACGATGCTGTTGAGAAAGTGGAGACACAGGCGAGACTTAGGAAACAACCTTCCGGGCAAGCACTGGTTTCTCCAGTTGAAGACTCAGCGAAAGAGGAGAAATGTGCTAAACAAGAAACGAAAGTCGGCACTGGTAGTCAACCCGCGGTTAACAGGCACAAGTATGAAAATGTTCAAGAATTTGAAAATGCTGGAACTAAAAGTACAACCTCTCATGACGTTACCATTCATTCTCCTGACACAACCGTAGCTAGGAAAGATTCCGTTTGCAAAACAGGAGCACAGAATGTCGAAACAAAATGTCCAGAAAACCAGACTCAAGGGTCGGTTTTGTTCGGAAAGAGAAGGCAATCTGAAAATTTTAGCGAAAGGAAACGACAACGTCAGGCGTTGAGGAAAAGAGGAGACACTCGTCATCCGTGGGAGACGAGAGAAAAATATCAGCTGATAATGGCACTGTGGTTATCAACGAATCTCTGAGCTCTGGAGAACAAAAGCGTGACAATTTCCAGAACAATTCAAACGAAGGTCGGTGTAATTTGAAGAACTGTGAAGAACCTCCAGTACTCATTGACTGCCACGACACAGACAATGTCCATCGTCACTCTCAGTCGGGCGTGGCAGAGGACGGGTCTGACGTTCAACTCAATTCAAGTCGATCGGACAAAATAAAGAGGAAGACGATTCACACAAAGATGCTGTCTGCGATTACCCAGAAGGCTATGTTGTTGTGGATAACATTGCTTACGAATCTTCTGCTTCGCTGTTACAGCGCTCTCCAGAATTAAAAGTTCAACTTTAAGTTACAACAGATCATGTCGTTGTTGTTACCATCGACTGAAACACAAGAAACAAAAACTAACCAGAAAGTTTGCACTTGTTTTGTTATAAAGGGGAATTTGTTTTGTTATAAAGGGGAATTTGTTTTGTTATAAAGGGGAATTTGTTTCGTTATACATGGGAATCTGTTTTGTTATACAGGGGAATCTGTTTTGCTATACAGCGGAACCTGTTTTGTTATACAGCGGAACCTGTTTTGTTATACAGTGGACCTGTTTTGCTATACAGCGCAACAACCCACGTCAACAAAACAACGTATTCAAGTTATCACTTCAGAAAAACACTCACACTGCCTCGCTAGTCGGAACCAACAATAACACAAGATAATTACGGCATTACATACATCATAATCTATGGATTTAACAATTTACGACAACACAGTCATCCTAAGATAGCTGATACACTGAGTTTTGTAAATTGCAATGAAGTGTATTATTTTATATACAGGACAATAATTAGGTTGCCCTGAATGTTGCGATGCCAAATGTAAAAGTTATGAACAAATACAAGTTATGTTATATAACTCATTGTCATATACATGTATAGGGTGTACATATACACACTAGCAAGAATCATTTGTGTGATGAAGTATATTACGTTTCCATCCATCCATTGATTCATCACTTACTTAGTTATCGAACTACACACTCACTCACCGTATGTCCATGGTCAATTCAATTTATTTATCTATTAAAAAACTAACCCCCCCCCTCCCGATCATCCATGCATTTCAATGGATTTATGGCCAATGAAGAATTGAAAAATCCAGTTGCAGATCGGCAATGATCAAGCAGATAGACTATCCAGAGAAGGAAAACAATAAAGTACCACGCTTAAACACTAAACACAAGTGCCACGCTAAACACAAGTACCACGCTAAACACAAGTAAACCGCTAAACACAAGTACCACGCTAAACACACGTACCACGTTAACATGACAAGCAGATTCTGAGAAATAACTATCTGGAAGATCGACTGAGGCCCAGCTAAAACAGGACGACCACGCGCTAAATGTCAAGCAAAGCCAGACTCTGAAGAATATTTAAACAGCTAAAAGGAAAAGTTCAATGTCGGATTTACAAGGTCATAAGAGGTCATGCTCGTGTGAGCACACACCGGACAACTGGACCCCTCAAAAGAAGCAAATTGGGGGCACTGTCAACACGATGTTGGAACATCTGAACTTCCATTCTACTATTCGAACTTCTATTACTGAACAACAAGGAAAACATCAACCCTTAAGCCAACATACTCTAGCTAGACAAGGAAAACATCAACCCTTGAGCCAACATACTCTAGCTAGACAAGGAAAACATCAACCCTTGAGCCAACATACTCTAGCTAGACAAGAAAAACATCAAACCCTTGATAGACAAGGAAAACATCAACCCTTGAGCCAACATACTCTAGCTAGACAAGGAACACTTCAACCCTTGAGCCCAACATACTCTAGCTAGACAAGGAAAACATCAACCCTTGAGCCAACATACTCTAGCTAGACAAGGAACACATCAACCCTTGAGCAACATACTCTAGCTAGACAAGGAACACATCAACCCTTGAGCCAACATACTCTAGCTAGACAAGGAACACATCAACCCTTGAGCCAACATACTCTAGCTAGACAAGGAAAACATCAACCCTTGAGCCAACATACTCTAGCTAGACAAGGAACACATCAACCCTTGAGCCAACATACTCTAGCTAGACAAGGAACACATCAACCCTTGAGCCAACATACTCTAGCTAGACAAGGAACACATCAACCCTTGAGCCAACATACTCTAGCTAGACAAGGAAAACATCAACCCTTGAGCCAACATACTCTAGCTAGACAAGGAACACATCAACCATTGAGCCAACATACTCTAGCTAGACAAGGAAAACATCAACCCTTGAGCCAACATACTCTAGCTAGACAAGGGAAATATCAACTCTTGAGCTAACATTCTCCAGCTAGACAAGGAACACATCAACCCTTGAGCCAACACGCTCTCTAGCATGACAAGGGGCACAATTCTTTCAGCCAACACATTCTAGTAAGATATCTTTCTATTGACCTTTCGAGCCGTAGCCGGCCCATAGGGCGTAGACCAAGATACTCCCTCTCTTATCTTAATTTTTGTTCTAGCAGTTTTCAATTCAAAACTTTTCAAGAGATATAGAAACAAAGTTGAACGCATTCGAAAATACGGTCTAAGGAAAATACTTGGTATAGTGTGGAACGAATTCAAAACAAACGAGGAAATTAGAGAAATCGCCAATCAACCACTAATATCTTCAGTAATAAAGAAAAGACGATGGTCATATGTTGGACATGTGATGAGAAGAGATAATAACCGAATAGCAAAGCAGGCCCTCATATGGGAAACAACAGGTAAGAGAAAAAGAAGAAGACCCAGGGAGACACTGAGAAGAACATTGATGAGAGAGGCAAGAGCAACAGGATTCGGCTCCCTCAATGAGATAGAGCTGCTTGCACAGAACAGAGACAAATGGAGAGATTTGATAAAATATCTTTAAAAGATAACTGCTAGGACAAAAATTCAGATATGAGAAGGTGTATCTTGGTCTACGCCCTATGGGCCGGCAACGGCTCGAAAGGTCAATAGATAGATATATAGATAGTTTTTCAATTCTAGTAAGATAAGGGACACAATAACCCTTAAGCAAACACACTCTATAAAACAAAGGACACAACAACCCTTAAACCAACGCCCTTCTATCAAAACAAAGGACACAACAACCCTGAGCCAACACACTCTATACAACACCAAGACAAAGGATACAACAACCTTTGAGCCAACACACTCTAGCAAGACAAGAGACACAACAATCTTTGAGCCAACACACTCTAGCAAGACAAGAGACACAGCAACTTTTGAGCCAACACGCTCTATACAACACCAAGACAAGAGACACAACAACCTTTGAGCCAACACACTCTAGCAAGACAAGAGACACAGCAACTTTTGAGCCAACACGCTCTATACAACACCAAGACAAGCGACACAACAACCTTTGAGCCAACACACTCTATACAACACCAAGACAAGCGACACAACAACCTTTGAGCCAACACACTCTATACAACACCAAGACAAGCGACACAACAACCTTTGAGCCAACACACTCTATACAACACCAAGACAAGCGACACAACAACCTTTGAGCCAACACACTCTATACAACACCAAGACAAGCGACACAACAACCTTTGAGCCAACACGCTCTATACAACACCAAGACAAGGGACACAACAACTTTGAGCCAACACACTATACAACACCAAGACAAGCGACACAACAACCTTTGAGCCAACACTCTATACAACACCAAGACAAGCGACACAACAACCTTTGAGCCAACACACTCTATACAACACCAAGACAAGGGACACAACAATCTTTGAGCCAACACACTCTATACAACACCAAGACAAGAGACACAACAACCTTTGAGCCAACACATTCTATACAACACCAAGACAAGGGACACAGCAACCTTTGAGCCAACACACTCTATACAACACCAAGACAAGAGACACAACAACCTTTGAGCCAAAACACTCTATTCAACACCAAGACAAGAGACACAACAACCTGTGAGCCAAATACTCTATACAACACCAAGACAAGGGACACAACAACCTTTGAGCCAACACACTCTATACAACACCAAGACAAGGGACACAGCAACCTTTGAGCCAACACACTCTATTCAACACCAAGACAAGGGACACACAACCTTTGAGCCAACACACTCTATACAACACCAAGACAAGGGACACAACAACCTTTGCATTGAGAGGTCACGGGCTGTCAAGTGCGACCAGCTCACAGCCAAAGAGGATTACATTATCCTCCTCCTCATCATTATCATCATCAATGTATCCTACTTGCTGTTAATTCAAATTACTTAATAATCATTTTTGTTTATTTATGTAATATACTTTGATATCACGCTGCAAAAGAAGATCACAGCCAGTGAAACTTCCGGTTCTAGTTGTACGAGTTTGTTTTTTTAAAGCTTGTTATGGGGCAACTGATGGGCGGTCTAACGAACCACAAACGCAAATCCCCAACTGTGGCTGAAACAGAAAGCTTAATATTTGAAATAAACGTAGTTTAATTCATTACTTTCATATTTCATCAGTACTATGTATATTCGGTTGGCTTACCACGGCAACAGCCGGGGTTCGTAATCCTGGCGAGGACACCTGGGTTTTACTATTCCCTAAAAATTAGTAGGAGCCGCGATAGCTCAGTGGTTAGTGAACTGGACTACTACGGACAAGGGGTAGGGTTCGATCCCAACCGACGGCTCCGGTTCACCCAGCCTTAAATGGGTACCGGATTTTTTCTGGGAAAGTAAAAGCAGCACGGGCGTAATACCGACCACATTACCCCAAAAATCATGTGCTGAAGGTCTGTAAAATATAGGGTCACTAACACCATATTTCCCTATACGCCACTTGGCGTGACGGGGGTACTTTACTTTTTACTATGTATATTCTTCTGTAGACCAAGCTGACAAATAACTGGGGTACCGGACATTGGTCAGGAAACCCACTAACGTTAGTTTACTTTAGTCGTCAGGTCGTCTTATTTTAGTTTACTTTAGTCGTCAGGTCGTCTTATTTTAGTTTACTTTAGTCGCCAGGTCGTCTTATTTTAGTTTACTTTAGTCGTCAGGTCGTCTTATTTTAGTTTACTTTAGTCGCCAGGTCATCTTATTTTAGTTTACTTTAGTCGTCAGGTCGTCTCATTTTAGTTAAATTTAGTCGTCAGGCCGTCTTATTGTAGTTTACTCTAGTCGCCAGGTCATCTCATTTGAGTTAACTTTAGTCGCAAGGTCGTCTTATTTTAGTTTACTTTAGTCGCCAGGTCATCTCATTTTAGTTAACTTTAGTCACCAGGTCATCTCATTTTAGTTAACTTTAGTCACCAGATCATCTTATTTTTGTTAACTTTAGTTGCCAGGTCGTCTTATTTTGGTTTACTTTAGACGCCAGGTCATCTTATTTTAGTTTACTTTAGTCGCCAGGTCATCTTATTTTAGTTTACTTTAGTCGTCACGTCATCTTATTTTAGTTTACTTTAGTCGCCAGGTCATCTTATTTTAGTTTACTTTAGTCGTCACGTCATCTTATTTTAGTTTACTTTAGTCGCCAGGTCATCTTATTTTAGTTTACTTTAGTCGTCAGGTCATCTTATTTTAGTTTACTTTAGTCGCTAGGTCATCTTATTTTAGTTTACTTTAGTCGTCAGGTCATCTTATTTTAGTTTACTTTAGTCGCCAGGTCATCTTATTTTAGTTTACTTTAGTCGTCAGGTCATCTTATTTTAGTTTACTTTAGTCGCCAGGTCATCTTATTTTAGTTTACTTTAGTCGTCAGGTCATCTTATTTTAGTTTACTTTAGTCGTCAGGCGATCTTATTTTAGCATAGTCGAAGATCATTATCATTAAACAACGGACAAATCCATAATGTGTTGAAATCCCCTCATCAGGAAGTTTCCCAGAATGAAGCACACCCGTCACTCTAGAGAAAGCACAGAAGGTGGCTTCATTTCAGGTGCACAAACTCTGAAGCACCGGGGAAGACCTAATCTCCAACCTCCTTCACCCCTCAGGTCAGGGCTCCGGTTTGCTATCGGGCTTCTAAAGATAGTAATAAAATGCATATCATTTATGATATAAAGTACTCTTGTCCCATTAGCTAAGCGTTTGCTATGATACTTCCAATGATATATCAATATGTTATTTACTTACATGACAAATGTATTTGTGAATAGATTGCTTTAGTTGTCGACACCAAGCTTGTTTATTTTGTTACTAAACAGTGAAGATGTAATAAATTGTGTACTCAAAGACAGAATACACTTTCATGTGTTAAACATGAATAATGTACATGGATTTTCTAACAACTTTGTTTAAATGCTTGTTTATGTGCTTCATCGTCTTCATTCGAATAATAAAAACATATATAGCAACATAAACAACGAGAGTACACCCTTTGACTTTCGTTTATGATTCATCAGTACTCTTAAAGAACATACAAAAAGAACACTCCCAGTACAATGATAATATTTCTATATACAAGAACAAGAATCTACTGCATTAATCATCAGCATCCTCATAATGAACACATCCCAGATTAACGGTTGTATATATATATGAGAAGAAGATCAAGTTGAATTAGTAATAATCTACATAAAGGTCACTATCTTAGAGCAATGATGACTGCTCTATTAACAAGAACAATTTGAGTTTATAATAGCCGACACAATGGATACTATCCTAATCAATGATGACTGCTCTATCGACAAGAACAATTTAAGTTATAATAGCCGACACAATGGATACTATCCTAATCAATGATGACTGCTCTATCCAGAACAATTTGAGTTATAATAGCCGACACAATGGATACTATCCTAATCAATGATGACTGCTCTATCGACAAGAACAATTTGAGATATAATAGCGGACACAATGGATACTATCCTAATCAATGATGACTGCTCTATCCAGAACAATTTGAGTTATAATAGCCGACACAATGGATACTATCCTAATCAATGATGACTGCTCTATCCAGAACAATTTCAGTTATAATAGCCGACACAATGGATACTACCCTAATCAATGATGACTGCTCTATCAACAAGAACAATTTGAGTTATAATAGCCGACACAATGGATACTACCTAATCAATGATGACTGCTCTATCAACAAGAACAATTTGAGTTATAATAGCCGACACAATGGATACTATCCTAATCAATGATGACTGCTCTATCGACAAGAACAAGAATAATCAGTCATCCAACATGACAGAAATACAAGAGGTGGTTTTTTTCGGAAACAGAAAAAAACTAATCCGTGGTTTCTTTGTAGCGATATTCCAACCCCCCCCCCCCCCCCCCCCCCAATGGATACCTGGATAGTAAGGTCCGATGATTAGCCCTCTCGGATAACATCAATAAATAGGTAGGCCTCTGTGCACTCGCGCACATTAAATTAAAGAGACTTTGAAAATTAAAAAAAAATAAATAAAAACAGTAGGCCATATATTAGGCTGCTGCCCGGGCAAAATTGTTAGCAAACTCCTACCCACACCGTGGACACCAGGCTGTGCAACGGAGTTCGTTCACGGGAACCAGGATTCTACTGGAATTTTCTCGAAATTCTCGAGGGAGAAATCGGTATACCTATAGATATGTAGGGTGTATCGGTTTACCTATAGATATGTAGGGTGTATCGGTTTACATATAGATATATAGGGTATATCGGTTTACCTATAGATATGTAGGGTGTATCGGTTTACCTATAGATATGTAGGGTGTATCGGTTTACCTATAGATATGTAGGGTGTATCGGTTTACCTATAGATATATAGGGTATATCGGTTTACCTATAGATATGTAGGGTGTAGTGATGATGATCGTACAACATCAATGGACATTGTCTGAGATCAATCACGACTGATCGATACATAGAGACAAGAACAAAAATATGACGAAACACAACAGCCAGTTAGCCGCGATAGCTCAGTAGTTAGTGAACTGGGCTAGAAAGGGACAAGAGGTAGGGTTCGATCCCAACCGACGGCTTCCGGGTTCACCCAGCCTTTAATGGGTACCGGATTTTTTTTCTGGGAAAGTAAAGCGGCACGGGCGTAATACCGACCACATTACCCCAAAAATCATGTGCCGAAGGTTGGTGGAATTTATGGTCACCATATTCCATATACGCCACTTGACGTGACAGGGGTACTTTACTTTTTTAATAGCCAATTTTTTTTCGGATCAATGAACACTGTTCTATGCACTGAAAGACAAGAACAATGAATCACTAATAAAAATAGTCAACTATCTCAGATCAATGATGGCCATTCTATACACTAAAACAAAGAATGAATCATTAAACATAATAACTGATTGTCTTAGATCAATGATGACCATTTTATATACAGAGACAAGAACAATGAACCATTAATAATAATAGCCGATTGTCTCAGATAGACTATGACCGTTCTATACACAGAGACAAGAAAACTGTACAAAAATCACCAGCTGGTTACTCCACTTTACTCATTTTTCTATCTCTCCACATTTTCGTCGACATAACATAAATTAATAACACACAACTCACAACATGGAGCGTAGTCGGCCTGTACTAAAATACGCACTGATACTCTCAAGAGAAACGTCACTGTTAATTGTTTAAATAGAAGACAAGACAGGTACATGTGTTGTTATTTTGACAAGTAACGCCACTAATAGAAGTAATAAGACAGCCCGCCCTCTGGCTGGTACGGGATTTTGCTATTTAAAAATAAAAATAACGTCAAATGAAGGAATGACCTGCTTTCCTGGTGGAAAACCACGCATTCTTTCTAGAAAAGCTGAAAAGTAGGCAGGTAAATCTAGGTCAAAGGTCACTCGCTCACTGAAGAGAAAACTGCACGTGAATAGAGTAAGGAAAAGGTAATGTCTATTTATACAAACATATAAACACACTAACATGCACGATATAAACGCTACAAGGTTACTTTAGGTGCAACTAGGTTAAGATAAACCAGGGGTGGGCAATCTTTGACTTTGGAGACAAATAATAATAAAAGAATGTTATATAGAGGGAAACTTCCGAGGCGATAATCAGCGAATCAATTCAGGGGAAGGGAGGTATGTTTACAGCACTCGGAAAAATTGACAAATAATCAACAGCAGAAAAAAAAATATGGACCAAAGCAGGATCGAACCCGTACTCAGTGGCACAGGGCTAGATTGGAAGCTACGAATACTTGGACGGCCAGCATTATATCATCATCATCATCATGTTCCATGCCGGTTGGCGTAGGTGATCATGTCCTTCCACAATATTCCATCTACGGTACATCGTATCAGTTCTGTTGTTGACTGTTTTCCATACCATGACACCAAGCTATCTTGTATTTTCTCTCTTTGTCGTCCTCGATCTCTCTTTCCTTTTATTTTGCCAATTGTAACCAAGTATTCCATCTTTCCTCTTCTCATGATGTGCCCGAAAAATGTTGATTCTTTCTTTCTGATGTTTTTTTTAGGAATTCCATTTTTGTGTGGACCTCTTTGAGAATGTCCTCATTAGTCTTTTTAGCTGTCAGGGAACTTTCAACATATTTCTGAGAATTCCCATCTCTGTGGCCTCTAATCGTCTTTTCATTTGTTTGTCTACTGTCCATGATTCATTTACCTAATTTGCAATTCACAAACGATAATAATATCAAAATATTTTAGTGATGGAGAGTGAACGACAGAAAAGAGAGTGGAATGAAAGGGAGAGAGGTGATACAGAAAAGAAGGGGAAAAAGGGGGGGGGGGGGTTAAATTCAACAATAAATTATACATAGAAAGCTTACCGGTTTAATGAGAGGGTTGTGTCTGAACTTTACTTACAAGGTTGTCCGTGTTTGGTAGTATTTGACTAACAGTAATGCATAGTATATTTTCAAAATGTGTGTCAGTTAATCGATTCCTATTTAGTTCACTTTAAGTTTTGACCCCAAAAATGTTCACAAACATAATGACAAACAATAAAGTAACTTGTGATGCGATCATTGGATACTCATACTGTTTACATGGGAAATAAGATGCGTAGAAGTCCAGGTATCTTTGAATCTCTCAACTTTGATTTCATAATATTTTTTTTTCTTACAGGTCAATAACTTCTATATGTATCTCTGCCGGAGCAGCACTTACATCGATATCAAATGGTGTTGTGAAATATTCTAACCTTGTTTGTGAAGCAAAATCTATGAAACGGTCCACGAACTGGAGCAGTAAATATCATTAATGGTGTCAGCATAGTTCATGAAATTAATAAGACACTTCTTCTGTTCTCCAAGCTTTATTTAAAAACAAAATTAGTTATTTCCTTATCGCAGGTTATTCTCACAGTTTTAATTTATTATTATTTTTAAAGCTTCGTTATGCCCGTAAAGTTCGTGTACCAGTTGTCCTTAAGTTTGCAACTTGAGATTAAAAGGTCATTAGAATATTAAGTCATGTCAACCATAATCGCTAGCTGGCAGATTCGCTGAGGGTTCAATAATTCTTTCACCGGACTAACCGTCATGTCCATGAAACGTTAGACTTAGCACGTAATTGATATATTTTTTTTTCAATATTTTCCCTCGGAATGGAACATCAAAGGGAACTAATCCGAAATCTAATAAGTGGGATTTTATTTTCCTAACCAGACCGGACATTTGACCAGTCATAGTTGGTGGACCGTCTGTTGTCACTCCACAAAGCTTGACCAAATTTGATCCAAAATCTTTGAGCGAACTCCAGCGCTTCCAAAATGTCCTCGGCTGTTGTGGTGCCTTTGAGTGGTTGTAACGCTAATATGTCCTCGCCTGTTGTGGTGCCTTTGAGTGGTTGTAACGCTAATATGTCCTCGCCTGTTGTGGTGCCTTTGAGTGGTTGTAACGCTAATATGTCCTCGCATTAGTCAATGCCCCTAATAAAGGTAACTAATTGCTCTGTGTCTGTCATATCACCTGACTCATCTAAGGTGACGGAGTATTTTACAAACTCTGATGCAAGCTCTTTAAAGCTTTTTAAAAACACACCTTTCCACATGCCATCTATGAGTCTTCCGACAGTACGGTGCGACCAACTTACTTGCTTAAATAAATAACTCTTATCAGGATAAAGCACTTTAGCAGCTGCTTCGAAACACTCTTTCACAAATTCTTCAAATGAAAATGATTTCTCCGCAATATTTTCACTAATAATATAGCTCACACAAACAGCATTTCCTGAACAATTATTTACATTATAAAACATACTCTGTAGACCTTCCAAAGGTTTCTTTAAATGCGTTATTTTGTCCTGCCTGACTTGTGCTTCCGGTGAATTGAGAGTTTTAATGTTTGGATTGTAAATGAAGTCTCAGATTGTATTCTTCAAGAACCAACATTTCTATATTTCATTACATATTCAACACACAGGGTTATCACGATACAGAATAAATCAATAATCCAAAGTCCATCTTTCCTGAAAAGTACGAAATTCAGCATCTACTTTACGCCTTTCTCTTGATAGTGCCATTGTGTAACTAATTGATGACAACAGGTTATTAACTTGAAATACATCGGTGTTTAAATAAAAACTACACAACTTTCATCCATCATCACAAATCGTAACCTCTACCAAAACAGATGCCAAAGACAAAGACACACAATCCTCTTGATCTGACCCAGGATTGGATAAGTGGGACTACCAACAATGGACATCTCTCTACAGTTCTAAGTGGGGACACCAACAATTGACATCCTATACAATTCTAAATGGGGACACCAACAAATGACATCTTTTTACAACTCTAAGTGGGGACTACCAACAATGGACGTCTCTCTACATTACTAAGTGGGAACTACCAACAATTGACATCTCTCTACAATTCTAAGTGGGAACTACCAATAATTGACATCTGTCTACAATTCTAAGTGGGGACTACCAACAATTGACATCTCTCTACAATTCTAAGTGGGGACTACCAACAATTGACATCTCTCTACAACTCTAAGTGGGGACTACCAACAATTGACATCTCTCTACAACTCTAAGTGGGGACTACCAACAATTGACATCTCTCTACAATTCTAAGTGGGAACTACCAACAATTGACATCTCTCTACAACTCTAAGTGGGACTACCAACAATTGACATCTCTCTACAACTCTAAGTGGGACTACCAACAATTGACATCGTTCTACAACTCTAAGTGGGACTACCAACAATTGACATCGTTCTACAACTCGACTACCAACAATTGACATCTCTTTACAATTCTAGGTGGGGACTACCAACAATTGACATCTCTCTACAATTCTAAGTGGGGCTACCAACAATTGACATCTCTCCACAGCTCTAAGTGACTACCAACAATTGACATCTTTCCACAGCTCTAAGTGACTACCAACAATTGACATCTCTCCACAGCTCTAAGTGACTACCAACAATTGACATCTCTCCACAGCTCTAAGTGACTACCAAGAAATCGAATTCCACAGAAGCTTTAAACTTTAAGATACAGCTTCTACTAATCACTTTTAATGTTTCTTGGAAGAAGAGAGTGGATGTTATTTTCTTGGAAAGTCACACACAAGCAAATAAACAACAGTATCAGTAACAATCAGCAGTGACATCCAACAGGAAACGTCAAGCCAAGAACACCTTGATAACATTACTTTCTTTTTGATCCAAGGAAATAGGACCTAATCTGCAACTATATCACGTGACTACCGCAGAATGTGAAGTAGCAACACAAATGACATATTTATGCAGTAGAAACTGTCTACCGACAATTGTGATATTTCTACCGCAGAAGTGAAGTATCGGCAAATTAATATTTGTGAGTGTAACTCAATTTGACTATGATTAAATTATTTTAACCGTGCAATGTTTTTTTACGTGGGAGGGGGTGATGTAGGTGACAGGATACATGTACAGGGGTATTCACAGATGTATCTGCAACCGAAGTATCAAATGATGGATCCAGTGTTATCTACACAACCTTACCGGTGCACACATTTTAGAGCAGAGGCAATGACACCCCACACAGCCATACATACTTTCAACACACAAGAGGCTCTAAGTCTAAAAATAGTCACCCTGTGTACAGCAAAATGAGTGGTACAAGCGATGTTAAGTTTGAAACAGGACATACCTCATTCAGGAAATGAAGAATAACATATGTTCAGTGGCAGAAAAGCCGGAACTAATCCTGTAGTTGATATTATCACATTGTGGCATATTTGGAAATGAGAAAGCAAATGAACTCGCAAAAGCAGATGGGAGCCTTCTATAGTCTAACCAACCCCAGAGCCTCAAAGACATATCTATCTATCTATTGTCCCTTCGAGCCGAAGACAGCACATAGGGCAGAACCACAATCTCAAAAACAGAAACCCTGCGTGCCAAAATGGCACATATTGCAGAGATCACTGCCTCTAAAATCTATGGCGCTGTTTCCATAACAATACTTTTTACAATGACAGCTTGTCAAGCCATCGATCAACCTTCTTAGTCGCCTCTTACGACATGCCTGGAAGGACACAGTGTCACTATTCTTTACTTCCCACATAATGAGGCCCCGGTAACACACAGGAGACTATGTACAGGAGACTACATAACACACAAAGACATATAGACAATCCTAAAACAATGTAGGAAAACAGAATGGAGTTAGTTATATGGACAATCTAAGTCAGAACATGACAGCTGAAACAAAATTAGCAGACATGAGCAGAACAAGATATTTAGTCTCAGATTATATCATCGTGGCTTCAGAACACACTAACAAAATAGGACTCAGTGACTTTGTGACATGTCACCGTGTCTTCAGAACACACTAACAAAATAGGACTCAGTGACTTTGTGACATGTCACCGTGGCTTCAGAACACACTAACAAAATAGGACTCAGTGATTTTATGACATGTCACCGTGGCTTCAGAACACACTAACAAAATAGGACTCAGTGACTTTGTGACATGTCACCGTGGCTTCAGAACACACTAACAAAATAGAACTCAGTGACTTTGTGACATGTCACCGTGGCTTCAGAACACACTAACAAATAGGACTCAGTGACTTTGTGACATGTCACCGTGGCTTCAGAACACACTAACAAAATAGAACTCAGTGACTTTGTGACATGTCACCGTGGCTTCAGAACACACTAACAAAATAGGACTCAGTGACTTTGTGACATATCACCGTGGCTTCAGAACACACAAAATAGGACTCAGTGACTTTGTGACATATCACTGTGGCTTCAGAACACACTAACAAAATAGGACTCAGTGACTTTGTGACATATCACTGTGGCTTCAGAACACACTAACAAATATGACTCAGTGATTTTGTGACATGTCACCGTGGCTTCAGAACACACTAACAAAATAGGACTCAGTGACTTTGTGACATATCACTGTGGCTTCAGAAAACACTGACAAAATAGGACTCAGTGACTTTGTGACATGTCACTGTGGCTTCAGAACACACTAACAAAATAGGACTCAGTGACTTTGTGACATATCACTGTGGCTTCAGAACACACTAACAAAATAGGACTCAGTGACTTTGTGACATATCACTGTGGCTTCAGAACACACTAACAAAATAGGACTCAGTGACTTTGTGACATATCACTGTGGCTTCAGAACACACTAACGAAATAGGACTCAGTGACTTTGTGACATGTCACCGTGACTTCAGAACACACTAACAAAATATGACTCAGTGATTTTGTGACATGTCACCGTGGCTTCAGAACACACTAACAAAATAGGACTCAGTGACTTTGTGACATATCACTGTGGCTTCAGAAAACACTGACAAAATAGGACTCAGTGACTTTGTGACATGTCACTGTGGCTTCAGAACACACTAACAAAATAGGACTCAGTGACTTTGTGACATATCACTGTGGCTTCAGAACACACTAACAAAATAGGACTCAGTGACTTTGCGACATGTCACTGTGACTTCAGAACACACTAACAAAATAGGACTCAGTGACTTTGCGACATGTCACTGTGGCTTCAGAACACACTAACAAAATAGGACTCATTGACTTTGTGACATATCACCGCGGCTTCAGAACACACAAAATAGGACTCAGTGACTTTGTGACATATCACCGTGGCTTCAGAACACACAAAATAGGACTCAGTGACTTTGTGACATGTCACCGTGGCTTCAGAACACACTAACAAAATAGAACTCAGTGACTTTGTGACATGTCACCGTGGCTTCAGAACACACTAACAAAATAGACTCAGTGACTTTGTGACATATCACCGTGGCTTCAGAACACACAAAATAGGACTCAGTGACTTTGTGACATATCACTGTGGCTTCAGAACACACTAACAAAATAGGACTCAGTGACTTTGTGACATATCACTGTGGCTTCAGAACACACTAACGAAATATGACTCAGTGACTTTGTGACATGTCACCGTGGCTTCAGAACACACTAACAAAATATGACTCAGTGATTTTGTGACATGTCACCGTGGCTTCAGAACACACTAACAAAATAGGACTCAGTGACTTTGTGACATATCACTGTGGCTTCAGAAAACACTGACAAAATAGGACTCAGTGACTTTGTGACATGTCACTGTGGCTTCAGAACACACTAACAAAATAGGACTCAGTGACTTTGTGACATATCACTGTGGCTTCAGAACACACTAACAAAATAGGACTCAGTGACTTTGCGACATGTCACTGTGACTTCAGAACACACTAACAAAATAGGACTCAGTGACTTTGCGACATGTCACTGTGGCTTCAGAACACACTAACAAAATAGGACTCATTGACTTTGTGACATGGCACTGTAGCGCATCCATACAATACCCTATGCATATTTCACAGACTACAGCGTTGTCAATACCCTAAGAACACAAATATAGCTCACATAAAAAGCAATGTAAGATACGTTGCGGGGAACCGGTGATGATCTCAAGCGAAACGACATGTCTGTGACCCAAGCTGGTCTAAATGTCTAAACGCATAACATTATCTGACCGCTGAAGCAAAGGAATACGACAAATGTCACAGAAAAGAAAGACAAAACCTCCGTGTTTCAAGAGCAGACCATCCAACCACAAGAACAGCTCGCAGGAAGAGCGACAACAGGACGAATTTACCGAGGTGGAGAATACATGAAAGAGGAGACGCCGGACACAGAAAAAAGGCCACCTGTCTCGAACCAAGCACCAAAACAGAGTGCGATATTAGAGTCAACCCCAAGAAAAGAGAAACAAAAATTAACAGCATCGACAGTACCAAAACAAGAACCAAAACCAAAATTATAGACATACGCCAAGAAACAGAAAAACAAACATCGACAGTAGTTCATCCGAAGAAGACGATCGACAAAATAAATCATGGGCGGATTTGACAGAAGGAAGAACACATTTTTAATCTTCTTTTACAATTTCCAGTCCGCAGCCTGTAGTTTGCCCACCTCTGCACACACTTACCATAAACACCAAGTGGATAATATATATATATATATATATATATATATATATATATATATATATATCACTGGGTTACTGTGGAGTCTCGGTGGACAGAGTGAGTAGTGTGCTCGCTTCCTGATCAGAAGGTCCGAGCTCAATTTCTAGAAAGGGCATGTTTTTTTTTGTCAGATCAACAAGGCTGCGGGGTTCATCCCGCCACTAAATTATGGCAAGATTGTCTTTCTTGGAATTAAAAACGGTCTGGGGTATTGCCTACCATATCACCAAAAACCGTGCTGTTCACCATATAACATTATTTTCACTAACAGGATATACTCCATACGCCAAGCAAATTTACTTTAAAAAAAAACCGCTATAATTTTAAGATAAGCGCTACAATCTAGGATTACTATAAGTGTTACAAGTCTACTGGACACACTACATGGTTATTTAAAAGCTAAGTGGCAACATCTTAATGCTACACTGTTAAAATAAAATAGTTTCAATTAAGACAAACAAAAAACCAAAACAATTTCACAACAGGTGGATATTTACAGTGAGGTTTTATCACTGATAACATAGCTGCCTTCTCTCCTCCTGTCACACTTTGAGACAAGGAGTCACAACTAGTGCATTAGCTAACGGCCTTACTGATACGATGTTATGAAAAAAAAAATAGATTACTGCCTTGATATTTGTTGTGCGGAGATGGATGCATGCATAGATCAACAAATTCGCAATAAATGTTTCAGACAGATAAATGTCCATCCATCTATCTCGTCCGTCCGTCCACAGACAGGCAGGCAGAGATAGATCTTGGATGGATGGATGGATGGACGGATGGACGGACGGACGGACGGACGACGGACGGACGGACGGACGGACGGACGGGTAGGTAGGTAGGTAGGTAGGTAGGTAGGTAGGTAGGTAGATAGGTAGGTAGATAGATAGATAGATAGATAGATAGATAGATAGATAGATAGATAGATAGATAGATAGATAGATAGATAGATAGATAGATAGATAGATAGATAGATAGATAGATAGATAGATAGATAGATAGATAGATAGATAGATAGATAGATAGATAGATAGATAGATAGATAGATAGATAGATAGATAGATAGATATATTGATTGATTGATTTGATTGATTGATTGATTGAGAGTGGGCGATTAAATGAGTAAGAACGTGACATAAAGAAAGGTTTAAGTTGAGAGAATGAGAAGAAAATAAAGATGAAGACAACAAAATTAGACCAGCAAGTGGGTACATAAGTTGACTGGTAGATAGAGTGACCTAGTTAAGGGAAATTAGAACCGCCATCTTTGTAGGACGGACGAACGGATCATGACGAACAAACTTATTGACAAGCTAAGACATTCTAGCTCCCTAGCACTTCAACACTTTCGCTTATGAAACACGGGGCAACATGAAGGGAGCAGGCATAACTATAACCACTTAAGACAACAGACATGCCTACTAACATAAGACATCAGACATGCCTATCAACATAAGACAATAGACATGCCTATCAACATAAGACAATGGACATGCCTATCAGCATAAGATAACAGACATGCCTATCACATAAGACAACAGACATGCCTACCATCATAAGACAACAGACATGACTAACAACATAAGACAAAAGACATGACTACCAACATAAGACAACATACATGCCTATCAACATAAGACAATAGACATGCCTATCAACATAAGACAACAGACATGCCTATCATCATAAGACAACAGACATGCTTGTCAAAATAAGACAACAGACATGCCTATCAACATAAAACAACAGACATGCATATCAACATAAAAAACAGACAAGCCTAACAACATAAGACAACAGACATGCCTACCAACATAGACAACATACATGCCTAACAACATAAGGCAACAGTCATGCCTATCAGCGCGACGCGCAGTATAGCTCTGGTGTTTTGTCAATTACAGAATGAAGCTTCAAGAGATCTCTGCAGAAACAGGAAGAAGGAATAGTGATGCGGGCTTGCACTCCCTGCGGGAAAGCAGACTTGTACAATACTTCTATGATGGCGAGACTGGCAACTGCTCCATGGAATGATGAATTAGTCTAATGTCATTTTGTACAGCAGTTAACGAAGATTATTTTCTGGTAAAATAGACCTGATACAAAAACCTTCTCTTTGGCATCCCGTACGGGGTTTAGTTTTAGTTGTCTGAAGACATTAGTGTAAACAATAACTTCTGTACAGATAAGTACACGATTTTTCTGTAAATAATTTTAAAAAATCTTCTTGAACATAATTCACGGAGTTTGTTATTTTAGCTTGTTTCAACCTCGTCATATTTTTTTTCTTTCAATGCATGGTGGGCACACAAACACAACTTGATTTCAGCAGAAATAGATTGTAACTTTTTTGGAATTTTCGAATAGATTAGTGGATCAATTAATACAGTTTCATGTGTTGGTTGGTATCATACACACCTGATGTGCGCCCGCGCCGATACTCATAAACATCAATGTGAAAATAAATTTAAGCTCGGAGCAGATTTTCTGCAGGATATCCAACAGACGTGATCGAGTTTACAGCTTCAATGATGCGTTCATGCAGACCACCATGGGTTGAGGATAGAGGAGGTACATACTCAGTCTTTGACACAACCTCCAAAAGATAAAGTCACAAACAGGTGAAGTACTCTCAGAGATAACTTGCAGAACACCTGGTCATTTTGTTCAAAGCGGTCAATCTAACTATTTAGCAACTGCTCGTTGAGAAATTTGTTGACAGCGACATGCCAATTCATTGTGCTCGCGTTCGCTTGATGACTAAAGGAGTACACCTCTTCGTCATCCACCCTTAAAAGGACGTTAAGTGGGCGTGTCTGCGTTGTGTTGTGGTTTGCAGTATAATTATGATATTTGCGCGCTTCGGCACAACACATCCGATATCAGCACATTTTTGAGTACCGGGTTGTCTTCCCTCTTCGATCTTTACTCGCTTGGCCAGACTAGACAGGTTAGTCTGTTACTAGAGGTACTGCGGGGAAGTGGAGCAGGGTCAGGATGGTTCTGGTTCACCGATCCTGCCGTAAGCCATCAGCTGTGGGTCGCTGACAACTTCCAGCTCTGCTGCTGTGAGGTGCGCCTTCGCCTCCCAGTGCAGTGGTGCTCTGCCAGTGCCGTGGTGCTCCATCTTTCTTGAAAAAAAGGTAGTTACCACTCTCGGCAGCTAGTTCTGGAACAGCAAGTTGGTTAGCATTTCATGTAAATCAACAAGTGTTTTGTGTCTTTTGGAAAAATCAGATGGCTACAAGCCCCAAATCAGGATGTCTTTCATAATATGAATAGATATGAACAAGCTTTCATTATACGTCTCAGAACAGGACACAAGCGACTCCATAGTCACATGTATACAAAATTCAAGATCGGCACCTCAACTACATGTGCATGTGGGCAGGCACCCCAGACTGCTGAACACATACTCCAAGACTGTACTGAATATAGTAGACTGAGGAAAATCCATTGGCCTATAGATATAGCACTACAGACAAAACTAAATGGGCCACTGCAAGAATTACAAAAGACAGTAAAATTTATACAGGAAACGACATTGCAGATATAGACAATACTTCAGGCGAAATAAAGATAAATAGAAACAGTTTTTTGTCATTACCTTGAACAATATTTTTGGTGTAACATTCTTTCGTAGTATCTCTATGGAAAACAACTGTTTAAAACAGTAGTTCTTAATGATGCAGGGAGTACCAACATGAACGCATGCATACTTTGTGAGCGGGCTAACTTGAAATAACACAGCTGATGCCTGAGTGTGTTATGTACGTGCCTTGTCTTTGGAAGGCACTGTAGTCAATACGGCCTGCTCTAATACTCTTGATATCTAATTTACAACCTCTTTCTGATTTCATTGTCGATTTGCTTCTTCATTTGGTGCAGTCTTGTTACAGTATACTAATGTTTGTTTATTATCAAATACCAGCGATCAAAGAAAGAATATTTAATCTCAGAAAGTTGAGATTAATTCGGAGTCTAAGTGGAGAAAAGGAGAATTGAGTCGTCAAAACGGAAAGGGAGACGTGAGTGAGTGTTACATAGAAGATCTGAGTAAATAAAACACGAAGGAGATCACATTGAGTATGAGTGAAGTGGAGATCTGAACAAGAAAAACATAAACGATCTGAGTCGGTAAAACAAAATAGAAAGAAATGAGAAAGTAGAACATACACTAAAGTAACGCACACCATGTTTGTGTGGGTCAAATATATACGGGAAATTAGTAGGTCAAACATGTACAAATAATATTTATCTTTTATATGTATTCCTATATTTTGAACTGGAAGAAATATTTAAAACTGTCTGTTTTTATCATTAGCTTTCGCTATATTAAGCAAACATATAATATCATAACCTTTTTCTCGTCATAAATGAAGAAGCAAATAAAAGCCTAGGAAAATGTCCAGCTCTTGAATTTGTTAAGAAACAACAGATAAAATGATGTTTGGACACGTGATAAGATAGAGAGATCAAATACGAACCTTCATGAAGTGTTAGGAGAACAAGAGACCCAAAGATCGAATGTAGAGAAAATGGATTGATTAGAGACAATACGAAAAAAAGAATGAGAGGCCAGCAGAAGAGCAAGAGGCAATCTATACCTCCCTTCAACGTTGAAAGGCAGGTGAGGACGGAAAAATGAAGACTAAAAAATGACTAAAAAATGAAGACTAAAAAATGAAGACTAAAAAATGAAGACTAAAAAATAAAGACTAAAAAATGAAGACTAAAAAATGAAGACTAAAAATGAAGACTAAAAAATGAAGACTAAAAAATGAGGACTAAAAAGAAGATGAACTACCGAAGTAATCCAATAAACACCTTACATATGAGAGTATCACGAACAATTCTATATTTTATTAATTTGTAAGCATCTTAATTTGCTCTATAAAAGTTGCCATTACTGTAAATATTTATTGAGTGCTGTCTTCCTATCAGGAACATTTAGGTTTCAAGACTTGACTAGTGATAAATAAACGGTATCTGGATACAATGTGTGGAGAGGTTTACAGATTGGAGGAACATCTTTGAAGACGTAAACAGTGTAAAGCTGCAAACACTAGTGAAGATGTAAACATTTTGGAACATGTAAACATTATTGCAATTTATAGGCGTAAAGCAAAGAGAGCTTTACAATACAGGCGAGTCTAAAAGTAAACTGCGACAAGTTACATCAGACCACGTGACCATTCAGTCGTGCCAGACGTTGTAAGATGTTCAGATGTTTGATTCTGGGAAAGATAACATCCATGAAGGATCTCAATTATGGGGAGAACTCTGCTGTAGTCATTCAATTGCTATCATGACGTATAATTGGTCTCTAATAGTGTGAATCGCACGTTGAAGGTACTACTGTCATTGCTCCTTCTGCCCATGGCTGTGTATCTACAACGCCAGCAGTAAAGTATTTGTGATTGGCGTATGCTCGATAATAGGAAATTCAAAATAATAATGGGTTCCATAAAAGAATTCCTTCCTTGACCAGTGTTCGCCTATTGTCTAGTCTTATGGAAACTGTGTTTATAATCAATCTGTCAGCAGAGCTGCTTTCATTTGACTATCCAACTGGCAGTGTTCTTTAGCACGCATACCTCTATTGGCAAAGTGCAGCGAACTGGCAGTGTTCTTTAGTACGCATACCTCTAGTGACAAAGTGCAGCGAACTGGCAGTGTTCTTTAGCACGCATACCTCTAGTGACAAAGTGCAGCGAACTGGCAGTGTTCTTTAGCACGCATACCTCTAGTGGTAAAGTGCAGCGAACTGGCAGTGTTCTTTAGCACGCATACCTCTAATAAAGTGCAGCGAACTGGCAGTGTTCTTTAGCACGCATACCTCTAGTGGTAAAGTGCAGCGAACTGGCAGTGTTCTTTAGCACGCATACCTCTAGTGGTAAAGTGTAGCGAACTGGCAGTGTTCTTTAGCACGCATACCTCTAGTGGTAAAGTGCAGCGAACTGGCAGTGTTCTTTAGCACGCTTACCTCTAGTGACAAAGTGCAGTACCAGAACTTACTGCTTCAAATCATAGTAAATATATAGGTGTGTTCCACGCTGTTATTACAAAAATGTGGTGTTTATACACATTTTTGCCTTATTTTCATACGGTGACACCGTCTTCTCCATCTACTACTGCTGTTCTACACCTCCTCCCTGATAATAAACATTTATTTTTTAATTTAAAAAAAAAAGTTAATTTCTTCTGCAAGTATTATCAGCTTTGAGAAATGGAATGTGGGCGCAGTGAGTCCTATCGTAGTCTGGTGTTGTTGCCTGCTGTACAAGTGAGATTAACGATGCTTTGGACTATAGACAAAATGGCGTTATATGGTTCTTTGATGTCAAAAGAAATGATCTCATGTTTGTGACATGGGAATCACGGAGCGAATAAAGTAAAACAAACCTTCTAAGTTATATATATATATATATACATGATGGTCACACTACAATTGTAAACTACAGTTGCAAATCTCATATAATATAACTTTGAAGGGGAGTTTGCCAGAGCAGCGGTTTGTTGGCGTTCTGGCGTACAGATGACAAGAGGCTTCAATATAAAATCCTCTAACTTCTAGCTTCGCACATACCTAAATGTGTTGAGGGATTTTTTTTCTGCGCAGAAAGTCGGCCTAGCGTTATGCTGATCATCATCATCCAGTACCAAGCCTGCTGGCGTAGGTGATCATGTCTCTCTACAACTTTCGATCTCGACAGTTATTTAACATTTCCATTGATGACCTTCTGCCTAGCCATTCTCTTAAGCTTTCTGGTGTCTTTTCTCTTTGCTTCCCTCTATCTCTTCGTCCCTCAATTTTCCCAGTTGTTACAATATATTCCAGCTGTGCTCTTCTCATTACATGACCAAAAAATGATGACTGTTCCTTCCTAATATTGGAAATTAGCTCTCTTTTTGCTTTGGTCTCTTTCAGAACGATTTCATTACTCTTCTTAGCTGTCCATTGCATTCTCACCATTCTTCTGTAAAACCACATTTCTACAGACTCCAGTAATGTTCTTGTCCGTTGTCCTATTGTCCATGATTCACATCCATATGTTAAGACTAGCTCTACATAAAATTTAAGAACAATTATTCTTGTTTCTATTGTCAAAAATGGATTGCATAGTATCTTCCTCATTTTTTGGAAAGCTGCTTTTGCATGAGTGATTTTGCATCTCACCTCTTTTGTACATCTTCCCTCTGAGGTTAATAAAGTACCCAAATATTTAAATTCATTTACCTGTTTTAATATTGTTCCACTTGTCTTTATATTGCACTGAGGTGATGTCATTTTCTTTGTTGTTACCATTACTTCTGTCTGTTTGCTATTAAAGCTGATCCTTTATTTTTGCTTTCTTTCACTATAATGTCTAACATTTCTTGTAACTCATTTTCACTCTTAGCGATTAAGACTGTATCATCAGCATGCTGATGCTGATCACATTACCACTAAAAAGTGCTAACTGTTAAAACAAATATGGGCACTTGCATCACGTGTACTAAACGCCACACTTGAGGCGTTATGAGGCTCTATTTGTTTCTTTCTCATAACCTATAAAACATAAACAGCCGTGGAATGGATCGTGCCTCGCTAAAAGAAAACAAGACTGTAAGCCGCAGCAACAACAGTGCTACTTATAAGCACATCAGTAATGAAACAATGGTTCAAGTAAGGTGTTTGAACCAGTATTCAGAAAACAATACAAAAACGCAACAAAATAAAACACAGAAAATAAAAGACAGTTTCAAGCAGGATCGGATAGCTACCCTTTGAGTTTGCTTTACCACAAAGTACGTCAACTAACTCACTCTTGTCACATCATTATCTCCAAAATGATAACTTCACAACTGGATCGTTAAACGAAAGCGAGTGCATTACTGCAGGTACGATACGTGTGTGAACTACGATGTTCAATTTGTTCAGTTTGTGTTTCTTTACTTTTCTCCACAACAGACTCAATTACCAGTATACCGACATCATTTATGTTTGTCTCGACCCTAAAAAAATATATAAATATTCTGTACCTAATTGTTTACAAGTGTTTTAAAAACACCACAAACAGATCAACGTAAACATCAAATGCAACAAACACAAAAACAACATGCTCATAGTCGACAGTTAAAAAAAAGGAAAATGTTAATGAAAAGCTGTAATAATTAGCCAAGACACTAAAGCAACGCTGCCTGGAACGAAAGTTGTTAATGCGGCCATCTTTCATTAATGTGAGTTGTTAATGCGGTCATCTTTCATTAATGTGAGTTGATAATGCGACCATCTTTCATTAATGTGAGTTGTTCATGCGGCCATCTTTCATTAATGTGAGTTGTTCATGCGGCCATCTTTCATTAATGTGAGTTGTTAATGCGGCCATCTTTCATTAATGTGAGTTGTTAATGCGGTCATCTTTCATTAATATGAGTTGTTAATGCGGCCATCTTTCATTAATGTGAGTTGATAATGCGGCCATCCTTCATTAATGTGAGTTGTTAATGCGCTCATCTTTCATTAATGTGAGTTGTTAATGCGGTCATCTTTCATTAATGTGAGTTGTTAATGCGGCCATCTTTCATTAATGTGAGTTGATAATGCGGCCATCTTTCATTAATGTGAGTTGTTAATGCGGCCATCTTTAATTAATGCGAGTTGTTAATGCGACCACCTTTCATTAATGTGAGTTGATAATGCGACCATCTTTCATTAATGTGAGTTGTTCATGCGGCCATCTTTCATTAATGTGAGTTGTTCATGCGGCCATCTTTCATTAATGTGAGTTGTTCATGCGGCCATCTTTCATTAATGTGAGTTGTTCATGCGGCCATCTTTCATTAATGTGAGTTGTTCATGCGGCCATCTTTCATTAATGTGATCTTACTTTTCGTTACATTCGCAGCATTAATCTTGTTTTCAATTATTCATGTACTTATATTTCAGTTTTTTTTTCTCCAATCTACCTATGCAGTAGACGGGTGTGCCGGATCGAGAGGCACATGCCACACAACGCACCCACGCCCACGTAACAATTGAACCCTGAATGAGAAGATGAAGATAAAGAAGAAGGAACAATGGATGGATAGATAGGTGGATAGCAGGAAGGAAGGAAAAGTAAGGAAGTAAGGAAGGAAGGAAGTAAGGAAGGAAGGGAAGTAAGGAAGGAAGGAAGGAGGGAAGGAAGGAGGGAAGGAAGGAAGGGAGGGAGGGAGGAAGGAAGGATGGAAGAAAGAAAGAAAGAAAGAAAGAAAGAAAGAAAGGAAGGAAGGAAGGAAGGAAGGAAAGAAGGAAGGAAGGAAGGAAGGAAGGAAGGAAGGAAGGAAGGAAGGAAGGAAGGAAGGAAGGAAGGAAGGAAGGAAGGAAGGAAGGAAGGAAGGAAGGAAGGAAGGAAGGAAGGAAGGAAGGAAGGAAGGAAGGAAGGAAGGAAGGAAGGAAGGAAGGAAGGAAGGAAGAATATAGTTGCAGATGGTTTTTCAAAGCAACAATAAAATGCGAGGCAACTTTCTCGACATGAAATCCTCCCCTTTTTCCACCTTGAACGTACCGATTAAGTAAAGAGCTAAATGGTATGATGAGCGTTGAGAGAGGTTGAAAGTTATGACTCTTGTGCCAATCAGTTAGAGCCAAGTTATGGATAGAAAGAATAACCAACGTTTTCAAAAACGCCATTCAACCAAAACAAACAAAAAACACAATCTTCTTTTACTCCGTCACTCGGGTACAGGTTATTACAACTGCTCAAGTAATTACAAGGCCGGAAGTAACACTAATCACAGCAAACAGAGCACCACTTGAAAACAGGAATATTGGGAAAACTGGTGCTACTCACGGATGCCTGTCACATATAACTGCATGGAAAATCTTCACAGAATAACTTACTTAAAGAAATGACACAGGATCTATAGCGTAGTGGTAACGCGCTAGCTTGGCACTACAGAGAACGTGGGTTCTATATCAGGTTCATGCTTGGCCTGGCTAAAAAAGTAATGGGTACCTGATTCACTGAGTTTAAAGAAAGTATGAAAACTAGAACAAGCACTGGCCTCCTCATCTCCAAATGCTATGATGGCGACACAGAATGTTTCACTGTCCTACAACTTTATATGTTATCAGACATCATTTGACTTGAACGAAGCGAGTGCAATCCTGTAGCGATTGTGCCATATTTTTCCATTAGAGTTTAAATTCGATAACCTGACACTGCGACATATGCATGGAAATGAGAACACAGGCAGGCGTGTTAAGAAAAAAATTAAAGAAACTATGGCAAAACCCATTTCTGTAGAGGTGTGAAAGAACCACATTTTATTATAAGAGAATGCGCTGCAACTCAAAGTGAAAGCAAATGTATCATACTACAATACAGATGTTGGATATTATCAATTATGCAGACTCCGTCTCTGGACTGGCCGCAATTGAATGATACTGGGGAAAAAAATACGATACTCTAAACTTAAGCCAGATCGCACCAGACTGTGCCAATGTGCTGTAGCAGATATTACAGCTGACATATCCCACACAACTGCCTCCAACGTGCAAGCTTTGGAAGAAGGATGTGGCTCACTCTACGACCTTCGAACAGAAAACTGTATGAAAGAAATGAATTCCAGAAATACTCGGAAGACTTGAACAAAGAACACGGAAGAAGCAGAAATGGTTGCGGTCAAAGTATCAAAATAGACACAAACTATACTACACCAGACTTGAGTGATCAGACCAGCAATGAAGCAATCGTTCGCGATCTCTCTTTCCCTGTATTTTGCCAGTTGTTACCAAGTATTCCATCTTTCCTCTTCTCATGATGTGCCCGAAAAATGTTGATTGTTTCTTTCTGATGTTTCTTAAAGGCTCCCTTTTTGTGTTGACCTCTTTGAGAATTTCCTCGTTGGACTTTTTAGCTGTCCAGGGAACTTTCAACAGTCTTCCGAGAAATCCCATCTTTGTGGCTTCTAATCGTCTTTTAATTTTTTTTATTTACTGTCCATGATAAATGAGAATCACTGTTAGTCGTATGGATGCATTAAAATATACAAACTATATAAACAGAAAACTGCATACACAATATTGTCGAGTTAACAAAAATAGGGAGAACATGGCCTTGTTCTAGTTATACTTATGGTTAGTTATGGAGGCGGCACTCAATGATGATGATGATGGTTAGTAATTATGGAGGGTAGACTTACAAACAAACAGGGAAAGGAAGACCTAGAGAAATATCGATGCAAATTATCAGATGGGCTGGGATTGACTACCGCTGAAGTTGCGCATCTCGCGCAGGACAGAGAGCAATTCAATGTAGCTGTCATGGGAACCAAGTTCCAAAAAGGGACAAGGAAGAAGATGACGACAACAAGTCGTAATAAATTCGAAAATGACAACCTAGAGAGAGAGAGAGAGAGAGAGAGAGAGAGAGGAGAGAGAGAGAGAGAGGAAGAGAGAGAGAGAGAGAGAGAGAGAGAGAGAGAGGAGAGAGAGAGAGAGAGAGAGAGAGAGAGAGAGAGAGAGAGAGTAAAAGCAAGAAAAATAAAATCATTTGAGAAAAAGAAATAAGCTCGAAAGATGAAGGAACAAATAATTTGACTCGATGAATGAACGTTGTTTGGAAGATGGTTAAAGTTGAATAAAGTTGAAGTGACTGTGGAATGTAAACAACGTGATGATTACACACCCAAGAGATAAGCTGTGAAGAAACGTTGATAATTTGGCACACTGAACTTTATTACAAAAATTACCAATCCTTCACTTGGCACACTGAACTTTATTACAAAAATTACCAAACCTTCACTTGGCACACTGAACTTTATTACAAAAATTACCAAACCTTCACTTGGCACACTGAACTTTATTACAAAAAGTACCAAACTTTCACTTGGCACACTGAACTTTATTACAAAAAGTACCAAACCTTCACTTGGCACACATAACTTTATTACAAAAAGTACCAGAATTTCACTTGGCGCACTTAACTTTATTACAAAAAGTATCAAACCTTCACTTGGCACACTTAACTTTATTACAAAAAGTACCAACATTTCACTTGGCACACTTAATTTTATTACAACAAGTACCAAGCTTGAAGCAGGTCTCAAAAGTCAAGTACCCAGCAAGTATTTTCACACAAGATGGAACTCTACAACGAGAGATTGTAACAGACGCTGGAAAACTAATGCAGCATTGTTCCAGCTGGTGCCGTTAATCAAACATCAAAACATGAAAATGACAACAAAACAACAACAATTAAAATAGTTTACTTTTGCCATACTCTGTTATGAATGCTAAACATTGTCCTCGTCTACGTCACAATAAAGAAACATTACATGTTAGATGAGATGGTTGACGTGACGAGAAAAAGCGTTTGTGAGAAATGATGACGTCAAGTTGAAATCAGACGTTTCATAAAACACATACAATGATGTATCCACAATCAACACCTTACAGGAACAGTCAGTCACCATACTCTTCTATAAATGTTGGAACGGGCGGTGAAGCGGGCACGGGGATGCCTCGACTGCAATGAAATTTACTCCGTGAATAGAATAGAATAGAATAGAATAGAATAGAATAGAATACGGTCACCCTTTGAGAATACAGGCCCAACCAGTTACAGTGACAAGCCTACGACAGTCAACGTTCTGCCTTCAGACAAGAAATCCTTCATCAGCACTGACTAACAGCGGACGATACATTTAGCTAAGAAACAAAACTCCCCAAGAGACTCAACGACTCATCATCATGTGCTATGCCAATTAGCGCAGGCTATCATGACCTTCCATAAACTTCTATCTACCGTACATCGTATCAGTCATGTTGTTGATTATGTTTCATGTCATAACATCAAGCTATCTTGTATTTTCTCTCTTTGCCGTTCGCGATCTTTCTTTCCCTGTATTTTGCCAGTTGTAACCAAGTATTCCATCATTCCTCTTCTCATGATGTGCACGAAAAATGTTGATTGCTTCTTTCTGATGTTTCTTAAAAGCTCCCTTTTTGTGTTGACCTCTTTGAGAATTTCCTCGTTGGTCTTTTTATCTGTCCAGGGAACTTTCAACATTCTTCCGAGAAATCCCATCTCTGTGGCCTCTAATCGTCTTTTCATTTGTTTGTTTACTGACCATAGTTTGCTTCCATAGTTTGCTTCCATAGGTCAGAATTGGCTCTATATAGCCTCGATGAACTCTCCCACTTCTATTGAAATAGATTTGTGGCATAAGATGTTTTTCATTTTCTTAAATGCTATTTTGGCCTCAGCTATTCCGCTCTTTATTTCTGTGGTGCATTAACGACGCAAGTGTATACAAAAAAAAAAAGAACAAAACCAAAGACAACTTGATGTTACGTGTACAAATCAGACGTTTCTGCACACGAGATTAGCTGCAAATATATCGCGGTTATCAGCAACCGTAATGGTATTAGTGCTAACAATTGTGGCAATTCTAGTGGTAAATCAGCAGCAGAAAATAGCATTTGTTGTGATAACAGCAGCTAGGGAAACAAACGTTCACCAATTGCCAGGTATACCTGAGGTCACGGTCACGAATTTAAGAAAAAACGTAACAAGGAAAAGACCTGGCATGCCAGATACAACATAAACGGGTTGAGATTTTCTTCCAGGGGAAACGATGGCGCCAGTTATACTCGAGTTAAGTCAAAGAGGCTGGATCGAAGTCTCATCTCTACCTGGTTCTCTCCAGATATCTGAAACTTACCGGAATTAGGTCAGCAAAACTGGAGCACGTCTTTCATTGTGAAACAAAATATTTATCTTCAATGTCAACTCTGTTTGTTATTAACGATTTTGAACGGTTTCGAACATTAAGTCTACACTTGTGAACACGGATACACTTGCAGTCTTAAGTTCTCAGGTAGGATATGAAAATAGCGCTGCCATGTATACTGTTGGAATACAAACATATCATTTCTGAAATGAGTTTCTGTGAATGGGCGGAACAAAACACGATAAATGTTCACCTTGATAATCCAACTTTTCTAATTTTGTTTACGCAGGCAGACAGGTAGATGCCTCTCTCTCTCTCTCTCTCTCTCTCTCTCCTTCACTCAATTATTCACAATTTCACTCACTTTAACACCCACTTTTCCATCACTACACTCACTCACTAATTGCTTACACATTCATCCAATCCCTCAATAATTCACTCACTCGCTCACTTGGTGTTCGCTCATATATCCACTCATTCACTCACACATCCACTCTCAAACAAACATCTATCCTTCAATCAATAACTTGCACGTTACCTACCCCCCCCTCCCCCACTCACGCACTCGCTCGCCATCTTCCCACTCACTAACCACCCAACTCACTCGCCAACTCAACCCCCCACCTCTCCCCTCACTCAATCGTACATGCACACACAGACACATGTAACAATAGACCCAGTCGAATATTTGGTCTAAGAGGCGGGATAAAGAGATTCACCCATAGAAGAACAAGACACTACTTCAACGTATTCAGTGATACATTTATGTGCACTACTAACGTCAGTAACAGCATATGGCGAAATGTTAACAGAAATTCATGTCAGTCTTCTTCTGTTTGGAAGAGCAAATTACAGACATTGATGACACGACTAAAGCTAAACATGGTCTGTGACATCGTTACAAGCTATTGATAACACGACAAAAGCTAAACATGGTCTGTGACATCGTTACAGACTATTGACGACACGACTAAAGCTAAACGTGGTCTGTGTCATCGTTACAAACTATTGATGACACGACTAAAGCTAAACGTGGTCTGTGACATCGTTACAAACTATTGACGACACGACTAAAGCTAAACGTGGTCTGTGACATCGTTACAAACTACTGACGACACGACTAAAGCTAAACGTGGTCTGTGACATCGTTACAAACTACTGATGACACGACTAAAGCTAAACATGGTCTGTGACATCGTTACAAACTACTGATGACACGACTAAAGCTAAACGTGGTCTGGGACAACGTTACAACCTATTGATGACACGACAAAAGCTAAACATGGCCTGTGACATCGTTGCAAACTATGATAACACGACTAAAGCTAAACATGGTCTGTGATATCGTTACAATCTATTGATGACACGACTAAAGCTAAACGGGGTCTGTGACATCGTTACAGGCTATTGATGACACGGCTAAAGCTAAACACGACTAAAGCTAAACATGGTCTATGGCATCGTTACAAACTGGGAAGTATGTTATTGAGTTATTTTCGGCCCATCATCATTGCACTCCCAACATGCCCTAAGGTGCTCAGATCCCTTCCATAGCAAGTCCCGCAGTGTCCAGAGACTGACGACTCCAGTTCTGATTTGGTTGATAAGTCTTCTTACACGCCCACTAAGTTTCTCGTTTCTGGCTGTGCCAATCTCTTTCATCTGAAAGAGTGACGTGGACTCATGGCTGTCGAAGTCATGTGAAGAAATGTGTGGACATTGATGACGTCCATTGGTTGACCGTCTTCAACGACAGCCCAGCTAGCCAACCTGTCCGCTCTTTCCTTTCCCCGTACTCCCGCGTGTCCATTGACGTAGTCAAAGGTGACCTTATGTATTTTTTATTTCTGCAGTAACGAGTTAGTAAACATACAGGTAGGTCATCATCATCAAGTACCGGACCTGCTGGCATAGATGATCATGCTCTCCACAATTCTCGATCTCGACAGTTATTTATCTTTTCTGTTGTTGACTTTCTGCCAAGCCTTTCTCTTAAGCTGTCTGGTATTTTCCCCTTTGCTTTCCTCTATCTCTTCGTCCCTCAATTTTCCCAGTTGTTACAATATATTCCAGCTGTTCTCTTCTCATTCTATCTATCTATTGACCTTTCGAGCCGTAACCGGCCCATAGGGCGTAGACCAAGATACACCTTCTCCTATATGATTTTTGTTCTAGCAGTTTTCTTTTAAAGATATTTTATTAAATCTCGCCATCTGTCTCTGTTCTGTGCAAGCAGTTCTATCTCATTGAGGGAGCCGATTCCTGCTGCTCTTGCCTCTCTCATCAATGTTCTTCTCAGTGTCTCCCTGGGTCTTCCTCTTTTTCTTTTACCTGTTGTTTCCCATATGAGGGCTTGCTTTGCTATTCGATTATTATCTCTTCTCATCACATGTCCAACGTATGACCATCGTCTTTTCTTTATTACTGAAGATATTAGTGGTTGATTGGCGATTTCTCTAATTTCCTCGTTTGTTTTGAATTCGTTCCATTCTATACCAAGTATTTTCCTTAGACATTTACTTTCGAATGCGTTCAACTTTGTTTCTATATCTCTTGTTGTTTTCCAGCTTTCACACGCATACGTAAGGGTTGATAGTACATTTGATTTGAATAGCCTAAGTTTTGTGTTTGTGCTAATGAGTTTTGATTTCCACAACTTTTCAAGGCTTCTGAAAGACATTGCTGCTTTAGCCAGTCTGATTCTAATTTCTTTGCTCGTATCCCCTTCTCGATCAATGTGACTTCCAAGATAGATAAAGTGATCGATCTCTTCTACTGGTTTGTTTTCCATGTATATTTTGTCACTTGTTGGAATTAAACTTTTCATGACTTTAGTCTTTTCATGATTGACCTCAAGCCCAATTTTGCTGGCTATTGATGATAGTTCATTTGTGTTTTCCTGCATCGTTTTTATCTGACTGCTGATGAGAACTATGTCATCAGCAAAGTCGAGGTCCTCCAAATGGTCTCCTTGTATCCATTCGATGCCTTTATTACCAGTGCAGCATTTCTTCATTATGAAGTCCATAACAATTCCAAATAACAAGGGCGATAAAATACATCCTTGTTTAACCCCAGTTTCTATTGGGAAACATTCGCTCAGTCCTTCCTCTGTTCGAACTGCACATGTGTAACCATCATACATGTCTTTGATAATATTTATGATTTTTGATGGTAAACCATATTGCTTCAGAATTTTCCACAAAGAATCTCTATGAATACTATCAAATGCTTTTTTGAAGTCGATGAAGTTAAGTACAAAAGGTTTTTGCTTTTCAATATGTTCCTCCAATATAAGTCGTAGAGTGAAAATGTGGTCAAGACAGCTTCTCCCTTTTCTAAACCCAGCCTGTTCTTCACGCATTACTGTATCTATTGAATCCTTTATTCTATTTAGGATGATTTTACAGAATAACTTTGAGGCAACTGACAAAAGTGTCACGCCTCTCCAGTTGTTACAATCTCTAAGATTGCCCTTTTTTGGGATCTTAACAATGATTCCTTTTTTCCATTTATGAGGCGTCTTCTCTGTTTTCCAAATGATGTTGAACATTTTTTGGAGATGTATTAAATTATGGCTATCAATTGCCTTGAGGATCTCAGCTGTTAACTTATCCTCTCCAGCAGCCTTGTTATTGGTCATTAGCTTTAAGGTGGTTTCTATTTCACTCAAGGTGAAGTCATCTAAATTTACATCTAATTCTGCTGCTGGTGTTTCAGCTTCAAAATCTATTAAACTGTGAGGTAGTGGACGGTTAAGAATTTCTTTGAAGTGTTCTGCCCAACGGGCTTTTATGTCTGCGCTTGTTGTTAGCATTAATCCAGATTTGTCTAGAATTGGTGTTCCACTGGATGTATAGGTGTTTGTCAGCATCTTTTGTACTGTATAGAGAGTTCTGCTGTCTCCTGTAATTGCAGCTGTCTCTGCTTTCTCTGCCAAGTTGTCTATATAAGCTCTGTATCTCTTCTTGCCGAACTTTTCACTTTGTTGTCTAATTCTTTGTATGTTGCTTTTGCCAGAACCTTTCCAAGATCTGTCTTTACATTAGTCACGGCTCTCTTTGCTTCTCTTCTTTCTTTGATGTATTTCCATGTGGTGTCTGAGATCCAAGCTCGTTTTTCCATTTTCTTCAGTCCGGCACTTGCTTCTGCTGCTGTCTCTTCTCATTACATGCCAAAAAATGATGATTGTTTCTTCCTAAGAACTCATTTTCTTGTGTCGATTACAGGTAGGTACGGATGTGATAAACACAAAATGTATCTTCCTCTTTCTTTCCGACCCAAGTGGTTTGAGGGTTCACACTGGCCGACAATATTCATAGACAGAGTAGGGGGGCTTGTTGTGGCACTGACCACAGCTTCCATACTTGCAACGTTGATCAAGGAAAATTGAAGCACTACAAAACACATGTTGTGACAGCTATCTATTATTTTTTTTATAAACTTTCATTATATATATAAATGAATATATCTTATAATTTGTTTATAAAACTGTTTACTTACAGTTTATTTATTAATTGGCTTACATATAGCTTGCTTATAGATGCGTTTATTTATAGTTTCCTTATAAATGGATTTACACATGGTTTGTTTATAAATTGATATACTTATAGTTGTTTATAAATAGGTTTATATTTTGTTTATACGAGTTTACTTAAAGTTTGTTTATAAATGGATTTACTTATAGTTTGTTTATAAATGGGTTTGTTTATAAATGTGTTTACTTAAAGTTTGTTTATACGCGTGTTTATAATTTGTTAATAAATAGGTTTACTTATAGTTTATTTATAAATAGGTTTATATTTTGTTTATAAAAAAGATTTACTTATAGTTTGTTTATACGCGTGTTTATAGTTTGTTTATAAATGGGTTTATAGTTTAATTATATAAAAGTTTACTTACACTTTGTTTATTTATTTGTGTACTTACAATTTGTTTATAAATGGATTCATAGTTTGTTTATAAATGAATTTACTTATAGTTTGCTATTCGGAATTACTCATTGCAGGTAAGCTGCATTCAGTCACAGCGTGACGCTAATAGCGCCATGGTGTGCACCTTTCAAATCTGTTGTTGGCGTGACGAACTGATGACACAACGGAGCAGTTTAGTTTCTGGGCGCTGACATCAATATTAAGCTGAGAAGCCAAGTTGTCCTTCTCTACCACTATCGTTTATTAATGAACTGCGTTGCACCGTGTTTGCACTTCACGACCCTGCGTATGCTTCTTCGGTACCTATCCGTTTGGACTATTTCGCTCCTCCTTGACTTTCTACAAGACTGCAGCTATTTGTAATTAGAAATATGTCTCACAGGAAACCAGCCTTGCAAGAAAAAGAAGACTTCTCCTTTTCCTTCTCTGTCCTCAACTTATTTTTATCTTCTTCTTATTCTTCATCATCCTTTTCTGCTTCTTTATCTTTTGCATTCTTTCGACGATCATTTCTTTTCATCATCCGTCCTTAAAAGAGCGCAAGGGGACGTAGATTCGATGCGTTGTGGTTTATAACAAGCTTTGATATGAGTGTTCCACCTATGTACGCCATGTTTGGTTACTGGGTGACTTTCCATCTTCCACCTCTGTACGCCATGTTTGGTTACTGGGTGACTTTCCATCTTCCACCTATGTACGCCATGTTTGGTTACTGGGTGACTTTCCATCTTCCACCTATGTACGCCATGTTTGGTTACTGAGTGACTTTCCATCTTCCACCTATGTACGCCATGTTTGGTTACTGGGTGACCTTCCATCTTTCACCTCTGTACGCCATGTTTGGTTACTGGGCGCTTTCCATCTTCCACCTCTGTACGCCATGTTTGGTTACTGTGTGACTTTCCATCTTCCACCTCTGTACGGCATGTTTGGTTATTGGGTGACCTTCCATCTTCCACATCTGTACGCCATGTTTGGTTACTGAGTGACCGTCCATCTTCCACCTCTGTACGCCATGTTTGGTTAATGAGTGACCTTCCATCTTCCACCTCTGTACGCCATGTTTGGTTACTGGGTGACTTTCCATCTTCCACCTCTGTACGCCATGTTTGGTTACTGAGTGACCTTCCATCTTCCAACTCTATGCGCCATGTTTGATTACTGAGTGACCTTCCATCTTCCACCTCTATGCGCCATGTTTGATTACTGAGTGACCTTCCATCTTCCACCTATGTACGCCATGTTTGATTACTGAGTGACCTTCCATCTTCCACCTATGTACGCCATGTTTGATTACTGAGTGACCTTCCATCTTCCACCTCTGTACGCCATGTTTGGTTACTGAGTGACCTTCCATCTTCCACCTCTGTACGCCATGTTTGGTTACTGAGTGACCTTCCATTTCCACCTCTGTACGCCATGTTTGGTTACTGGATTACCTTTCATCTTCCACCTTTGTACGCCATGTTTGGTTACTGAGTGACCTTCCATTTCCACCTCTGTACGCCATGTTTGGTTACTGAGTGACCTTCCATTTCCACCTCTGTACGCCATGTTTGGTTACTGGATTACCTTCCATCTTCCACCTCTGTACGCCATGTTTGATTACTGGGTGACCTTTCATCTTCCACCTCTACTCATTTGCCCAGATTGGTTAGTTTGTTTCTAGAAGTACGTAGTGGAGGTGGAGTGAGATCTTGGTCAGCTATTGTTACTGTCGATCCTGGCTGGTAGTATACAGTTGAGAGCCGCTGATCACATGTGCTATGGAAGCGCCCCCAGTTTCAGAACTTTCCCTAATACCCCACTACACCTGTCCAAACATCGCAAGACATTTTTCCAAAGCATGCCACTGATTACAAACATAACACAACACTTTTAAAATCACGTTTTTAAACATAAAAAGACACTTTTACAAAATAAAATCACGTCAGACAATCAAATCAATCAGAATCGACGCCTTTCGTGATATGAATAGATGGGAACAAGTTATCATTATACTTCTCAGAACATGACGCAATCGACATCGCAGTCACATGTATAACAAATTCAAGATCGGCACCTCAACTACGTGTGCATGTGGACAGGCGCCCCAGACTACTTAACACATACTTCAAGACTGCACTGAATATAGCAGACTAAGGAAAATTCATTGGCCCATAGATACAACACTACAGACAAGACTATACGGGTCACTGTATTAATTTATTTTCCGTCTGTTTTCTAAGGGTTGTAAACCTGTTACTGTTTCTAGAGTCTCGGTATGTGTAGATTTCATAGCACCAGTGAAAATACGGGCAGCCTGGTTTTGTGTAATGCAACAAGCGGAGAAATATAAAAGGTTCCCTAGCCACCCCATGCACAAAAAGAATAACTGGTTTCGGAAAAGGAAGATTAAAGAGGAGCAACTTCGCTGCAATCTCCAAAGAACTGGCAACTAGTGACCAAGTACTGTCCCAAACAATTTCGAAACCCATATAAGCCCATCTGATATGACTCCTCATGGGAAACACAAATAACCAGAACTTAAGGAAGACATAATAGGAATCATGAAAAAAGCACCCAAAGAGAGAGAAATCACATATCAGAAAAACACACAAACGACAACTACCCACAGGACTCCTGGTCACACATATACACAGATGGCTCTGCTACAAATGCCACCAGAAATGGAGCAGGAGGTGTGTTCTTGGGGCTCAATAACCAGGAAGAGATCACCAGGTCAATAGCTACTGGGAAATTCTCAAACAACTATAAAGCAGAAACTGAGGCCCTCAAAGACGCTGCAAAACTGGCTATCCAACATAAAAATAACATGCACAAGAAATTGGTGATACTGACTGATGTCTCAGTCCTAACAGCTCTAAAAAAACACACACACAGGAACAGTGAGCTAGATGACTTGAGAACAACCCTAGATCAACTGTGCAATAACTTCCAGAGAGTGATCATCCAGTGGATACCATCACACTGTAATATACACGGAAACGAACGCGCAGACAAATTAGCTAAAGAGGGAGGAAGATTACCACAAGAGAACCATCTGGTCAGCTACGATGAAGCCAAATCCATCAACAACGGCCAGTACCATGAAAAATGGAAACAAGAACACCCAAAGTATAACGAGAGGGATGGATACCTCCAACTATCAAGGAGTGATCAAGTCATCATACTTCGCCTACGCACTGGTCACAACAGAATGAGAAACCACATGTTCACCGAACTCAAAATAGGAACTACCAGCCAATGCCACTGTACACTAGCAAACGTGACAACAAAACATATTCTACAGGATTGCCCCAGTACAAAGACCTGAGAAGGACAATATGGTCCACACCCACCTCACTGGAAGAGAAACTATACAAGGCAACCGAATCACTGAAACAGACAGCTGCCTTCATAAGAGGGTCCGGAATCCTATCTGGATGAGTCGTGATCGCAGCAGAAGAAGAAAAATACGGGCTATTGCAAGAATTACAAAGGACAGTAACATTTATACAGGAAACGACATTGCAGATATAGACAATAATTCAGGCGAAGTCTCTAGTCTATCTTGAATTGTCTACTGTAGTCTATCTTGAATTGTTTACTGTAGTCTATCTTGAATTGTTTACTGTAGTCTATCTTGATTTTGTGTCTATAGTCAATTCTGAATATTTTGTTTCTGTAGCCTATCTTGAACTGTTTTCTGCCAGAACTATCCTTCCTGCTGGGGAGTCTGATGCGAAGAGCAGGGCTTTGTACTTAGTGCGATTTGGCACTGCAGTCCTCATCCAACCACGAGATTTTGTTTTAGAGGGGAGGAGAGGGGCAAAGTATTAGAAACGATTGTGGGAGTGGGGTCCAGCCCCCAGCCCCCCCCTACCCACCCCTCAAGGAATGGGGGGGGGGAGGTATAGTTAACCAGCAGGCACGTGCCACGAGTCGAGGTCGAACGCGCATAATTAGGTTAAAGCACTCCCGGAAACAGGGCGCTAGTGGTGCTCTCATGGTCGTCACCTGCTGGGGGCGGGTGATGGAGGTGGACTTGGGGTAAATGGGGAAAGGGTGCGTATAATAGAAAGAAGACTAGAGAACGGTCGGCCAGTGCCTTACAGACGCTTAATTCTATTAATTAATATAGGATCACTCGTTAGGTGCGTGAAGCTCTGAGGCTCGTTGTTCTATAGATGTTAATGGAATAAAAGTAAAAACAGAAACTTAAATAATACATTTTAATCTACTTCATAAATAAGATCAGAAATATTATAACCTTACAATTACATATAAACGTTTACATATATATATATCTCATCATTGAGTACCGTTTTCGCATCGAAGGTTGGCTACCATGGAGCGTCATTCCACTTTGTCTCTTGCTTTGATGATGCAGTTTGTCATAGGTTTACTTGTCCATCTTTTGATACTACTCGTCCACGTTAGTCTTGGCCTCCTCTGCCTCTTTTACCGTGTATTTTCCCTTCCAATATTACTTTTATTAGGCTGTGTGTCTTTTAACATGCCCAAACATTTCATTTGTCTTGTTCTAATTGTGTTTAGTAGTTCTCTTTCCATTTTTAAGATTTATTTATTGTTTTTTTTTTTTTAAATTATAATATATATATATATATATATATATATATATATATATATATATATATATATATATATATACGCCTGCTGGCGTAGGTGATCATGTCTCTCCACAACTTTAGATCTCGGCAGCTATTTATCATTTCTGTTGTTGACCTTCTGCCAAGCCATTTTCTTAAGCTGTCTGTTATTTTTTTCTCTTTGCTTCCCTCTATCTCTTCGTCCCTTAATTTTTCAAGTTGTTACAATATATTCCAGTTGTTCTCTTCTCATTACATGGTCAAAAAATGATGATTGTTTCTTCCTAATATTGGAAATTAGCTCTCTTTTTGCTTTGACCTCTCTCAGAACATCTTCAATTACTCTTCTTACCTGTCCATGGTATTCTCATCAGTCTTCTGTAAAACCACATTTCTACAGACTCCAGTGATTTTCTTGTCAGTTGTCCTATTGTCCATTATTCACATCCATATGTTTAGACTGGCTCTACATAACATTTAAGAACTCTTTTTCTTATTTCTATTGTTAAAAACGGATTGCATAGTATCTTCCTCATTTTTTTGGAAAGCTGCTTTTGCCTGAGCCATTCTGCATCTCACCTGTTTTGTACATCTTCCGTCTGAAGTTAACAAAGTTTCCAAATATTTAAATTCATTTACCTGTTTTAATATTGCTCCACTTGTCTTTATTTTGCACTGAGGTGATGTCTTTTTCTTTGTTGCTACCATTACCACTGTCTTTTTGCTATTAAGGCTGAGTCCTTTATTTTTGCTTTCTTTCACTATAATGTCCAACATTTCTTGTAACTCATTTTCACTCTTAGCGATTAAGACTGTATCATCAGCATACCTTAGATTATATATATTATGACCTCCAATTATTATTCCAGGCATGCCCCTTATGTATCTTAAAATAATCTCACTATAAATATTAAACAAATCTGGTGACAGCACACAACCTTGTCTAACACCCTGTTTTATTTGTTGAAACATTCCCAGTTGGTTTCCAGGTCTTATGGCCGCTGTTTGTTGCCAGTACATGTTCTTTATTATTCTTAGATCTTTGCTGTCTACGTTTATGCTTTCTAAAATTTTGATTATTTCTTGGTGCTTTACTTTTTCAAATGCCTTGGTGTAATATATATATATGTATATATATATATATATATATATATATATATATATATATATATATATATATATATACATACATACATATACATATATATAAATATATATATATATATATATATATATATATATATACATACATACATATACATATATAAATATATATATATATATATATATTTAAAAGAGTCTCTACAATAAATAAACCGTATAAAGATATATTTATAATAACTGTGAGTTTATATCAGAAATGTAGACACAACTTTATAAATAAGCTCGTAGGGGTCTGGTTAAGAATTACAAAGATAAGTTTATAGTCTGAATCAGACTAGGAGACTCTATAGCTAGCACGAGTGGTAAGTAGGATGAATAAATACCTATTTCTTTCTCTCTCTCTCTCTCTCTCTCTCTCTCTCTCTTTCTCTCTCTCTCTCTCTCTGCGATCGGGACTCAATCAGAGTAGGATTCCAGACTCTCACATGAAGTCAGCTGTCAGATTAAGTGTGTTGATCGCCCCAACAGGCAGAACATCACAATTAGAGTCTGCCAGATCCACTCTGATTGAACACCCGTTAAAACGTTGCACTGTGTTCTGCGCCAGTGGCCCAGTGCATCCGATTTCAGCCAGCATTTTATTCAGGTTTGCATTCCTTAGCCTTTGATTGTCCCCAATCTTCCTGCAAGGCAGCAAAAGATCTTTTCTGTAGGGGGATTCGGCCCTTAGATGGTCGGCCCTCCCAGGTTTACGAGCACCACCTGCCCGAGTCACTAGAGGTGACTAACACAGACACGCACACACAACGATAGGAGATGTGACCAACACAGACATGCACACAGCGATACGAGGCATGACTAATACTGACACACATCAAGATATATGACACATGACTAACATAAACATGTACATAAAGATATGAGATATGACTGACATAGACATGCACACACAAAGATATGACACATGCCTAACATAGACATGCACACAAAGATATGAGATGTGACTAACATAGCTATGCACACACAAGGATATGAGATGTGATTAACATAAACATGCACACAAAGATATGAGATATGATCAACATAGACATGCACACACAAGGATATGAGATATGACTAACATAAACATGCACACAAAGATATGAGATATCTAACCCAAACATGCACACAAAAAGATATGACACATGACTAACACAGATACACACTAAGATATGAGATATGACTAAACACATACACACATAAAGATTGAATTCTCATCGACCATTTCGCAGGCCGACAGTGCACTGACGGTGAGTAAGGTGCAAACATTTACAGACACCTATTGTCTGGATGGGCATTCTTGGTCGTTTTGTGCAGTGTGTGCTGCAAAGGCTACAACGGCATCATCGGTACGTGTCACAGCAACTGTTCACATGGGGTATAAGGACATGACTGCTACGGATATTGTCTTAGTGTCTGTCCTTTATGTGAGGAAAAATCCGGAAAATGTCTACAATGTAAAAGTCCTGGCTACATCTGTAGTGACACTTGTCCTGATGGTAATTTTGGGCTACAGTGCAAACAGACGTGTTCTGATGGCTGTGACATCATATGTGACCCGGAAAGTACAGATTGTACGTGCAAGGAAACGTACTACGGACCAGACTGCACTCTCAAATGTCCGGACAACTGTTTCAACGACACCTGTGAACAGTCAACCGGGAAACTGTACATGCAAGGGAACATTCTACGGGTCAGACTGCACTCTCAAATCTCCGGACAACTGTTTGAACGAAACATGTGAACAGTTAATCGGGAATACTACAACAAACCCAAGCATATGGATACCTTAATGTATTTCTGTGCTGGACATGGTTCATTTCTAGGTGTTTTTCCGTGAAGCCATGGCTCATATTTTGATGTGCTTCTGTGCTAGCCATGGCTCATATCTTGATATGTTTCTGTGCTAGCCATGGCTCATATCTTGATATGTTTCTGTGCTAGCCATGGCTCATATCTTAGCTTGTGTGTGTTTGTGTGTGCTGGCCATGGCTCATATCTTGGTGTGTGTCATGTTAGTCATATCTCATATCTTGGTGTGTCCATGTTAATCATGTCTCATATCTTTATATCTATTTAGGAAAGTAAATAAATTGGTAGCCAGGGGCCGAGATAGGGGCTCAGCTTGGGGCCGAGCTAGGGACCGAGCTGGTGGCCGAGCTTGGGGGTTGAGCTAGGGGTCCAGCCTTTAGCTGAGCAAAACTGGACCAGTGGTTTTCAAATTACGTTGTCTTGGGTTCAATTCCAGATAGGGGGCAAGGTTTTCTTTCTGTAACCTATAGCAAGTGAAAGAAAATACCTAAACTATACGTGATGTGTGTACTGTGCATGTAGCCATTATTCATAACTTGCGGACTCTGGAATGGTAGATAACCATATGAGATCATCTTTGAAAATATAACAACAATGATGGTTACAGTTCCTCTAGGTATATGGGCAGGCTGGAAGGAAATATAAATGATATTATTTAAATTAGGTTCATAACGCGGATAACATGGGTTAAAGATTGTAGCGGATATCATGGGTTAAAGATTGTAGTGGATAACACGGGTTAAAGATTGTAGCGGATAACATAGGTTAAAGATTGTAGTGGATAACACGGGTTAAAGATTGTAGTGCATAACACGGGTTAAAGATTGTAGTGGATAACACGGGTTAAAGATTGTAGCGGATAACACGGGTTAAAGATTGTAGCGGATATCATGGGTTAAAGATTGTAGCGGATATCGTTGGTTAAAGATTGTAGCGGATATCGTGGGATAAAGATTGTAGCGGATAACATGGCTTAAAGATTGTATCAGATATCATGGGATAAAGATTGTAGCAGATATCATGGGATAAAGATTGTAGCGGATAACATGGGTTAAAGATTGTAGCGGATATCATGGGTTAAAGATTGTAGCGGATAACACGGGTTAAAGATTGTGGCGGATATCGTGAGATAAAGATTGTAGCGGATAACGTGGGTTAAAGATCGTAGCGGATATCGTGGGTTAACGATTGTAGCGGATAACATGGGTTAAAGATTGTAGCGGATAACATGGGTTAAAGATTGTAGCGGATATCGTGGGTTAAAGATTGTAGCGGATAACATGGGTTAAAGATTGTAGCGGATAACATGGGTTAAAGATTGTAGCGGATATCATGGGTTAACGATTGTAGCGGATAACATGGGTTAAAGATTGTAGCGGATATCGTGGGATAAAGATTGTAGCGGATATCGTGGGTTAAGAATGTAGCGGATATCGTGGGATAAAGATTGTAGCGGATATCGTGAGTTAAAGATTGTAGCGGATATCGTGGGTTAAAGATTGTTGCGGGTATCGTGGGTTAAAGATTGTAGCGGATATCGTGGGTTAAAGATTGTTGCGGATATTGTGGGTTAAAGATTGTAGCGGATATCGTGAGTTAAAGATTGTAGCGGATATTGTGGGTTAAAGATTGTAGCGTATATCGTGGTTAAAGATTGTAGCGGATATCGTGAGTTAAAGATTGTAGCGGATATCGTGGGTTAAAGATTGTAGCGGATATCGTGAGTTAAAGATTGTAGCGGATATCGCGAGTTAAAGATTGTAACGGATATTGTGGGTTAAAGATTGTAGCGTATATCTTGGGTTAAAGATTGTAGCGGATATTGTGGGTTAAAGATTGTAGCGGATATCGTGCGTTAAAGATTGTAGCGGATATCGCGAGTTAAAGATTGTAGCGGATATTGTGGGTTAAAGATTGTAGCGTATATCTTGGGTTAAAGATTGTAGCGGATATCGGATATGGTGGGTTAAAGATTGTGGCGGATATTGGGTATCGTGGGTTAAAGATTGTAGTGGATATTTTGGGTTAAAGATTGTAACGGATATCGGATATCGTGGGTTAAAGATTGTGTCCAGAATGTCACTAAATGGTGTCCAGAATGTTTTTAATTCAGAATGTCGTTAAGTGGTGTACAGAATGTCAATATAATGTATCCAGAATGTCGCTAATTCATAATATCGTTAGATGGTATCCAGGTTGTCGCTATTTAGAAAGTCTATTGACAGTGCCGGGTGAGCTGTCAGATAGTTGCTAGACGGCATAGAAAAAGTAGGTATTTAGTCATTCAGACAGAAGATAGAAAGAGGAAATAAGAAAGAAAGAAGATCAATGGTATTCATAAATAACAAAACGATATTCAATTACTCATCTAGAAAGTATTAAATAACGCTAGACATTCAGAAAGTCACTAGATGGATGTCAGACGAATCATTATTAAATGGTTGTGATCATATGTCCCATAACTCCATTACACAATATCAGACACTTAATTTCTTCTTACACGTGATGATTCCACCATGAAATGAATTTCTGCTTTACGTGATTATCCCATCATGCAATGAATTTCTTCTTTACGTGATGATCCCATCATGCAATGAATTTCTTCTAAGATTACGCGTTAGAGCCAAATATGTTTATATATATATATTTCGCGAGACGAGCAAAGACCACATATATATGAAAATTAGAAGCAAGAAAGAATGAGACAGGAGAGATATATACGTCAGAAGGAAATCCTTAGTTTTAACATCAATACACTTCTGTATTTTCCCACGTTTAAAGTAATCATTGCCTAAAATAAATAGTGTAACAACGAAACAGCATTATTGTAACAGAAAAGCGGGCACACTGTAACAGAGGAACGGGCATACTGTAACAGAAGCGGGTAACAGTATTCAGTTCAGAATGGAGAAACTGTAAATGTTTACAGAGAAGTGAGTAAAGGTAAAGGTAAAGGTAAAGGTAAAGGTAAAGGTAAAGTACGAGACTTGAACCGGCGTCTTAGCACGCGAGCTTCCACCCATATGTGCACGGCCGCCTATCCAGAAATGTTCAGAGATTTCTGTATAGTGTCGCCTCAAGCATCGAAACTCAGATGCGAAGCAACATTCCTCACCTTCCCAGGGTAATTACCCTGGTACCCATTTCTGCCACGGCTGGGTCGACCGTGGGGGTATTTTTTTTTTTCCAACCACGAGTACAATTCACACTGCTCCCAGCGGGAATCGAACACGGGTTGTCCGAACGTCGGTAGTCCAGTCGGGTGGTTTTCCCAACTAGGCTACCGAGTTAGAAGTGAGTACATTGTATCAGAGAAACTTACATTTGTCGTGAATTTCAACAGAAAAGTGGATGTAATGTACATTCATTCAAAAGAGAAACAAGCACTAGCGTATTATGGGGTACTTGGTAAAACTGGGACAGGCATGAAGTCAGATATAAAATACTGAATCAGAGAAACTAGACTAAGCAAACGAAGAAGCGGAAATACTGTTACAGAAACAAAAAAAAAACTGAAATACCGTTAAAGAAATTTAAGGAAAATGTAACAGATACAGAAAAAAATGTAACAGATACAGAAAAAAAATGTAACAGATACAGAAAAAATGTAACAGATACAGAAAAAAATGTAACAGATAGAGAGAAAACAATGTAACAGATTCATAAATATGTAACAGCGACACATAAACATTGTGCCAGAAAAACACTTATGCAAAAAAAGAAAATGTATGTGTGTGTGTAAACTGGGCTAGAGAGAATATATATAACCAGCTGATGATGTTACAAAATCTGCGTGCGGAGACACATTTGGAACATGTTCTCTAGACTGAACAGTCACACACCGTCACACATGAAAACAGCTATCATGTGCAGCGTGTGCGCCTCGTTGTGGGGACGCCACCATTGAGCAGACTCGGTCAAGAAAATAAAGAAACGACCTTTATGAACTACCTGTGTGCGTGATGTATAACATACCTATAGAAGTTACGTCGCTGAAGAGGTTTGTAGAGCATTGTTATCTGGACGGCCCTGTTACTTCCCCATCTCCAACATTTGCGTGAGTTGAGACCACCTGCCCGAGGTAGCAAGACGTGCCATCCACTCGCTGTTCTTTAGAGCACATAAAGAAAACCCTAACAAGTGGTTTTGTATTTGGCGCCCGGATTCTCCGGCAGGTGATTTATTTCAGACGCCCAACGAATGAACAGCAAGTTAGAACGCTACACACCGGTTGTTAACCTATGCCTCAAGCAATGATGCAGTTTTGTTTTAGATTTAATTTTATATCTTTTTTATGAAGATTTGACGAACTGCTGTAGAAAGGACAGAAGAAAGCTGTTCAGGAATCTGTCGCAGCTCTAAGAGATTTTAGGATGTCCGTACCCCCATCCCCCTCCCACCCCCATCAAAGTATTTTCTGGCAACACACTTCGTAGCTCAGGTAAAAAAAGTAGAGCCTCGTCGCACCAATTGGCGTATAGAGAATAAGGTGTTGGTGAACATAATTTTTATAGTCGCACCAAGTGGCGTATAGGGAATATGGCGTTGGTGACCATAATTTTATAGTCGCACCAAGTGGCGTACAGGGAATATGATGTTGGTGAACATAATTTTTATTGTCGCACCAAGTGGCGTACAGGGAATATGTGTTGGTGAACATAATTTTTATAGTCGCACCAGTGGCGTACAGGGAATATGCTGTTGGTGAACATAATTTTTATGTCGCACCAAGTGGCGTACAGGGAATATGATGTTGGTGAACATAATTTTTACATTCGCACCAAGTGTCGTACAGGGAATATGATGTTGGTGAACATAATTTTTATATTCGCACCAAGTGTCGTACAGGGAATATGCGTTTGGTGAACATCATTTTTATAGTCGCACCAAGTGTCGTACAGGGATATGGCGTTGGTGAACATAATTTTTATAGTCGCACAAGTGTCGTACAGGGAATATGGCGTTGGTGAACATAATTTTTATAGTCGCACCAAGTGGTGTATAGGGAATATGGTGTTGGTGAAATATTTTTTATAGTCGCACCAAGTGGTGTATAGGGATATGGTGTTGGTGACTATAATTTTTACAGTCCATCAGCACAAAAGTTTTTTGATTAAGGTGGTCGGTATTACGCCCGTGCCGTTTACGTCCCAGAAAAAAAAATCCGCTACCCAAAATAAAGGTTGGGTGAAACCGGAAAGCCGTCCATCAGGATTGAACCCGACGTTTTGTCCTTTGTAGTCCGGTTAACTAAAAACTGAGCTATCGCGGCCTCCTAGTAGCTCCCATCCATAGCGATTATCAAAACTCAACAAGTTAGGTTGTCATTTGGAACATGTGTCATCCTCCGCAACGAAGGTCAAAAAGTCAGGTTGTCATTTCACAACCATGTGTCATCTCTGCAACAAAGGTCAAAACGTCAGGTTGTCATTTCACAACCATGTGTCATCTCCGCAACAAAGGTAAAAAAAAGTCAGGTTGTCATTTTCACAACCATGTGTCATGTCCACTAAAAAGGTAAAAAAGTCCAGATTATCATTTCACAACCATGTGTCATCTCAGCAACAAAGGTTGACGCAATACCATTCTACAGTGTTTCTTGCTTTGTTGGTAAACATTATGACTGATTAACCAATCCACTTTTTCCATCAATTTCAGTAAATTCATTTCAACTTGTGCTTGTTTTTTTTCTTCTCTTCCTATTCTCTCTAAGACAACTTTCAGCAAAATTCACAGAATACATTTTTATATTCCGAAGTAAACTATATTTACCTTGTGCGAAGTGCGTTCCGACGAAGTATATTATATTACCTTGTTCGAAGTGCGTTCCGACGAAGTATACTATATTTACCTTGTTCGAAGTGCGTTCCGACGAAGCATATTATATTTACCTTGTTCGAAGTGCGACGTTCCGACGAAGTATATTATATTTACCTTGTTCGAAGTGCGTTCCGACGAAGTATACTATATTTACCTTGTTCGAAGGGCGTTCCGACGAAGTATACTATATTTACCTTGTTCGAAGTGCGTTCCGACGAAGTATACTATATTTAGGATGCAAATAATATATAACCACTGGAAATATATTCGTTTAGTTTCGTCCAATAAATGTTTGTCTGCAACACAAGTATTCAGCCCTACTGGGAGATACTTGCATTAATAGGAAAGTACAGAAATACAATTTATTTCCCGACCTGTGATCGTAAACCCTATGCTATAGTCATGGGAACGCCTTCGTGTAAAGACACTGCTCACAATAGCTAATTTTTAGTTAGCTGCGTGAGCAGTGTACCAAGCGTTCGGCTTCTCGTGGCAAGGCGCGGTGCCATGGAGTACGGGTTCGAATCCTGCTTCCGACCATATATTGTTCTCTGTTTTTTTATGTTGTTGTTTGTCTGTCATTTTTTCCGAGTGCTAACACATACTTCTTTGTTCTTATTTTCTATACTATATTTACCTTGTTCGAAGTGCGTTTCGTATTATTTCTTGAATTTCAGTTCCTTCAGAATTTCATAAATTATCTTCTTCTAAATTCACTCAAGTATTCCATTCTTCTGAGAATCGACATTTATAGGGAGGCACATCAGAGTTTCGGGAAGCCGCGATAGCTCAGTGGTTAGTTAACTGGACTACTAAGGGACAAGAGGCAGGTTAGATCCCAACCGAGGGTGTAAAATTGATCGTCACTAACACCTTATTCCCTGTACGCCACTTGGCGTGACGGAGTACTTTAATTTACAACTTTTACATCAGGGGTTACAGTACAATGTGTCGCCTCAGTATCAATTAACAAAACAGTGATTATAATTCTTCTTTTAATAAAATATGACAAATTAATCCGTGGATTTTTTTTTATGACGTTACCCTCCCCTGATCTCTAGGGAGTGTGATCCGATGTCTAGCCCTCTCGGAAAACGGCAATAAGTAGACCTCCAGGCTGCACTCGTGCACGTTAAAAAAAAAAAAAAAAAAAAAAAAACTCCTAGCAGTTAAAACCGAAAAGAGTAGGTCATAAATATGTGCACTGCCCGGGCAAAAATTGTCAGCAACAAACCACCCACAACGTGGATCGCAGGTCTTGCTACGGAGTTCGTGCACGTGGGCCAGGATTCTCTACAGATTGTCTCGAAGGAGATATCGGAGAACTCATGGATTAGTCCGGTGTTCTCTAATGATGAATCTATCAACAATATCAACAACAAAAACTAGAATTATTTTCATAAAATTTACTCATCGACACAGAATAAGCGTGTAACTTTTTTTAAACCAGACTACACAGTTTGTGCGTGCGTTGCGCCTACCTAATGACTAAATGAATTTTTTTTAGTTCTGTTCATTGTTCGATCTTAACAGGGTATTTAGTAGGCACAGATGGATCATCACATTGTCGTTTAAAGTTGTGATATTTGTGTCTTTCAGACCAAAACAATCCGATACCACCCATGATATTTTTTTTATTACCAGGGTTATCTTTCTTCTCAATCCTTAATCATCTGGTTGATCTAGAATAGTTCATTTGTTTCACGAGGGCACCGCCATAGAGGCGGAGAAGGATTGTCCCGGTTCACCGACCATGCCGAATGCAGCCAGGTATGAGTCGCTGACCTCTTTCAGCTTTCGTCCCTCTCTGGTTTTCTTTCAAATACTAAAATAAGAAGCAATCTCAGGAACTAGTGAGACCATTGAGAACATTTTGATCAAACCGCTTGTCAAACGTTTAATCAACGTTATGTGACGGAAACCTGGCGCTCTGGTGAATGCACATATTACCATGCTGGTGTGTGTAAAAAAAAAAGGGGGGGGGGGGGGGTGGGAGGGGCCTCACGATAGAACCAGGGGGCTCGGTAGCCTAGTTGGGAAAACCACCCGACTGGGCTACCGACGTTCGGACAACCCGTGTTCGATTCCCACTGGGAGCAGTGGGAATTGTACTCGTGGTTGGAGAAAAATAAAAACCCACGGTCGACCCAGCCGTTGGCAGAAATGGGTACCAGGGTATTACCCTGGGAAGGTGAGGAATGTCGCCTCGCATCGTGAGTTCGATGCTTGAAGCGACACTATCCAGAAATCTCCGAACATTTCTGGATAGGCGGGCGAGCACATATGGGTGGAAACTCGCGTGCTAAGACGGCGGTTCAAGTCTCGTACTTTACCTTTACCTTTACCAGGGGGATAAAGGCCGCTTGATCAAAGCTGTCGCCACGAAGTGTGAGACTCAGGATTTTTATTTCACCCCAAACAAAGAAATCATTTCTGTCTACCGCGGGTTTCGAACACCCTACGTCAGTTTTTTTTTTCAGCCAGCAAAACAGTGGTTTTTTAGCCGCACGGCAACGCACACCCCATGGTAGAAAATAAGGGGGAGGAAAAGGTAGCAGAGGAAGGAAACGATGATGAAGTAAACTGGGGAAAGGAAAGTCACTAGCGATAAAACAATCACATGACTTCAGATATTACTCATTATTCACAGTAATTGCTCATCGGACAGCACCAGCCAACTACCTCGCAAGAGAAAACCTGTTAGTGAAAGGCTGTTCCATCGCTGGCATGTCCAGATGGGACTTCACATCTGTGTTGGAACCACATACAGACTCGCGACCGTGGTTAGCACTTCTTTACCCGGGCACTCTTGTCTCAGTTATTTATCAGGAGACAATGTATCATCCACGCTGTTCTTCCATTTCTCCTGTAAATTATCACAATTTCTAGACAAGGATGGGGGGTAATTTATGTACGATAGACCTCTCAGCTTTTGGAACATTCACCAAATACGGTTTTTGTTAGATTTTAAATAATTGATAGCCCCATAGAAGAAGATGGAGTATAGACAGCCATCACAAAACACACATTCACACACACACACTCTCCATGTCTCTCTCGCTCATTCCACATCCCACTTCTAGAAGAATAAATAAATTGAAAAAAAAAAGGATTAAAATAGAAGAAAAGAAAGCCGGGTGCACAGTTCATATGATATATGCAGTGTCAAGGGTTATTGCACGAAATGTCTTATACAGTCTTACAAGTAATGAATAAATCCAGTGACACGCCTACCTTCTACTTAAGAAGGTAGAGGACTTGGAACACCTCACCTTCTCAACAGTAGACACAAGTACATGACCCAGCTCGTCTGCCACATTCAATAGTAGACAGGAGTACATGACTTAGTTTATCGCCTCATTCAACAGTAGACACAAGTACATGACTTACTTAGTTCACGCCTTATTCAACAGTAGACACAAGTGCATGACTTAGTTCATCGCCTCATTCAACAGTAGACACAAGTACATGACTTAGTTCATCGGCCTCATTCAACAGTAGACACAAGTACATGACTTACTTAGTTCATCGCCTCATTCAACAGTAGATACAAGTACATGACTTACTTAGTTCATCGCCTCATTCAACAGTAGATACAAGTACATGACTTAGTTTATCGCCTCATTCAACAGTAGACACCAAGTACATGACTTACTTAGTTCACGCCTTATTCAACAGTAGACACAAGTGCATGACTTAGTTCCTCGCCTCATTCAACAGTAGACACAAGTACATGACTTAGTTCATCGCCTCACATTCAACAGTAGACACAAGTACATGACTTACTTAGTTCATCGCCTCATTCAACGTAGATACAAGTACATGACTTACTTAGTTCATCGCCTCATCAACAGTAGATACAAGTACATGACTTACTTAGTTCATCGCCTCATTCAACAGTAGAAACAAGTACATGACTTACTAGTTCATCGCCTCATTCAACAGTAACACAAAATACATGACTTACTTAGTTCATCGCCTCATTCAACAGTAGACACAAGTACATGACTTAGTTAGTTCATCGCCTCATTCAACAGTAGACACAAGTACATGACTTACTTAGTTCATCGCCTCATTCAACAGTAGACACAAGTACATGACTTGCTTAGTTCATCGCCTCATTCAACAGTAGAAAAAGTACATGACTTAGTTCATCGCCTCATTCAACAGTAGATACAAGTACATGACTTACTTAGTTCATCGCCTCATTCAACAGTAGACACAAGTACATGACTTAGTTCACCGCCTCATTCAACAGTAGACACAAGTACATGACTTAGTTCATCGCCTCATTCAACAGTAGACACAAGTACATGACTTACTTAGTTCATCGCCTCATTAACAGTAGATACAAGTACATGACTTACTTAGTTCATCGCCTCATTCAACAGTAGACACAAGTACATGACATAGTTCATCGCCTCATTCAACAGTAGCACAAGTACATGACTTAGTTCATCGCCTCATTCAACAGTAGGCACAAGTACATGACTTCGTTCATCGCCTCATTCAACAGTAGACACAAGTACATGACTTAGTTCATCGCCTCATTCAACAGTAGACACATGTACATGACTTAGTTCATCGCTCATTCAACAGTAGTTCACAAGTACATGACCCAGCTCGTTGCCTCATTCAACAGTAGACACATGTACATGACTTAGTTCACCGCCTCATTCAAAAGAAGACCCAAGTACTTGAGTTGGCTCATTCAGCAGGAACCATCAACCAATAAGCTAACAATTCGTATATGACTATATATCATCAAATCACAACGACCTATATCACTTGAACTACAAACGGTGAGAGCGGGTTATGTTTCTTTTATTGTCTGAAGCATAGTGTAATTAAACTCGGTAAAAGAGAGAAATTAGGAAAAGAAAATAAAACAGTTTTTTGTGTGTGCTGCCTTAGAATCATGTGAAGATGAGTTGGAGAAAGGAATAGAAGCTATAGAAAACAGAAGCTGAAAACATTTAGAAAAACAAATGAAATAAAATAAAACATGTGATAGTCAGAAACAGAGGGTAAAAAAAGAGAAAAAAAAAAGACATATGAAGAAAAATGTCGTTTGAAAACAATTTTCGCAGCAGCCTAGGAAAACAAGAAGGTCATCAAAGAAAAAATAAAATGATATAAATAATCAACTGTAAACCTGAAAAAGGGGGCATACAACTCTGAGGGCTGATCAATGTCCTAATCAATAAATATGTAGATATTTAGAGTGCTGCCGTTAGGCACATTGGAAAAAAAATTACAATCGATATAATGTAAAATTATTGACAGTATATTCCTTCTGTAGGTTATTATGTGCAAGAACATCAGCCTTGGGCCTGGGCAAGCACTTCTCAAGACCTATCTCGTTTGGCGTTACCTCAGCAGCAACAGCAGTGGTCATATACAGCAACAACGACAAGACTAGAATGCACATGACCACGATACTGGCGCGTCGCTTTGTGCATATAACCACAGAGCTTGTTGGATGACATAAGGTGATGTAATTCTCCACTGTTATGCACACAACGTACCATGCGGACAGAAAGCTAAATACGTAGGTGGCGAAAACGAGACACCCAAAATCTGACCATGACACAGCGAATAACTCAGTGACATTTGAGCACGTGACTAATGTAAAGTAAAAGTAAAGAGCCCCCCCCCCCCCCCCCCCGTCACGTTAAGTGGCGTATAGGGAGTATGGTGTTAGTGGCCATCAATTTTTACAGACCTTCTGCACATGATTTTTTGGGGTAATGTGGTCGATAATACGCCCATGTCGCTTTACTTTCCAGAAAAAAATTCGGGTACCCATTTAAGGCTGGGTGAACCTAAAAGGTTCACCCAGCTAATATTAAAACAGGTAAATGAATTAAAATATGGGAACTTTGTTAACCTCAGACGGAAGATGTACAAAAGAGGTGAGATGCAGAATGGCTCAGGCAAAAGCAGCTTTCCAAAAAATGAGGAAGATACTATGCAATTCATTTTTGACAATGGAAACAAGAAAAAGAGTCCTTAAATGTTACGTATAGCCAGTCTTAACATATGGATGCGAATCATGGACAATAGGACAACAGACAAGAAAATTACTGGAGTCTGTAGAAATGTGGTTTTACAGAAGAATGTTGAGAGTACCATGAACAGCTAATAAGAGATGAAATGTTCTGAATTCAGAGCCAAAGCAAAGAGCTAATTTCCAATATTAGGAAGAAAACAATCATCATTTTTGGCCATGTAATGAGAAGAGAACAACTGGAATATTATTGTAACAACTGGGAAAATTGAGGGACGAGAGAGATAGACGGAAGCAAAGAGAAAAGATACCAGACAGCTTAAGAGAATGTCTTGGCAGAAGGTCAACAACAGAAATGATAAATAGCTGCCGAGATCGAAAATTTGGAGAGACATGATCGCCTACGGCAGCAGGCCCGGTACTTGATGATGATGATGATGAACCTAAAAGCCGTCGATCAGGACCGAACCCGACCTCTTGTCCTTTACGTGACTAACGCCCAATCATGGGCGGATCTAGGGGGGTCATGGGGGGCATGCCCCCCCCCCCCCCCCCCAAAAAAAAAAAACGTACTTCTTAGTACATTCATTAATAAAGTGAGAGCAACGTTTGTTTACTTATTATTATTATTTTTAAAGAAGAAAGAGGTAATATAAAAAAAAATTCACAAATATATAGGTCTATTTATTCAATCTTTTGATATTGAAATCATGTCCACGGGAAAAACAACTAAAAAAAATACGATATTTTTTGTGTACGATTGTTCTTCTGTGAAGAAAATGTTAATTATTTATCGCTCTGGCGGTGCCAAAATTGCGTGCTGATTTGATTTTATGACAGCACAAGGACAAGGGAGTAGATATGTTTAATGAGTTGTTTGCCGGTGTACATATATTTGTTATATATGCTGTAAAAAGGACTTCATTTAGTTGCGGACTACCTGTTTTATTTTAGTTGTTATTAATGTCTAAAGGTTTTTAATATATTTTAAAAATGAAACGAATTACAAATTTCTTTCAAAAAGTTTCAAAATCACACGAAACTGAAACTCGATCTGCTTTTATGCTTCCTGATTTTACACCTACATCTAGGGTCGATATTAGTCCTAGTGAAACGAAGGATAAAAAAATTACTATACATCAACAACTACTAATACAGTTAACAGTGAGCCAGTTTCTGAAAGTGATCTCGTTTCCAACGCTAGTCTGCCTAATACTCGTACAATTACATTTATAAAAAGTGAAGCTGGTCCACTCAATAGTGATATTAATAATCAGTGTGAGACGGCTTGGGCAATTTAAATTATGGACCAGTGGCAGGACCCAGTATGGATATTAATAGTCAGTGTGAGATGGACTTGGGCGATTTAAATTCTGGACCAGTAAGGCCAGTCTTAAGATCTTACCCGCCTTCACTGTGTGGTAAAGTCAACCGTTCTTTTTCTAAAGCTTATTTTGAACAATATCACTGGCTAGAATATAGTAAACGAAAAGATGCAGCATTTTGTTACGTTTGTCGTGTATTTGACAAATCTTTGCATGTGAAGAAACATTACTAAATCTGGTTTTAGAAACTGGAAAAAATTAAAAGAAAAAACTTGATAAACATGGAAAAAGTAAAAGTCATTTGTTATGCATGGAAAAAATATGCAATGCATAAATATAGTAATGAAAAAGGAAGTGTCATGTCAATGATTTCAAAATCACATAAGACCGAAGTGGAAAAAACAAAGAGTACATGGCGAAAGTTGTTGATGGTATTATACTTCTTGGAAGACAGGGCATTGCGTTCAGAGGACATGATGAAAAGAAAGAATCTAATAGTAGGGGTAATTTCTTAGAGTTCTGCGAGGTGTTTGCTAAGTATGATAGTACATTTAAACAAAATTTTACAAAAAACATTTCATTTTGTAGCAAAACTATTGTGAATGAAGTGATTGACATAACTTCAGCTCTTCTTTTTGAGAAAATAGTTAAAGAGGTAAAAGATGCGAGTTTTTTGCAATTATGGCTGATGAGGCAAGATGTCAGAAACAGCAACAATTGTCTCTCTGCGTTCGGTATGTTGACGATGAAACTCACTCCACATGAAAGATTCCTTGGTTTCTATGATTGCTCAAGCAAACGAACAGCAATAGATTTAGCTGATTTGAATGACTGTTCTTCGGAAGTTTAGTATGAAGGATTATCAGTAATAGCGCAAACTTATGATGGTGCCGCAGTAATGTCTGGTGATGTTGGAGGGCTGCAAGCTAAAATTAGAGAGTTTTATCCTGAAGCTGTTTACTTCCACTGTTATGCACATAAGGTTGCACTTATTGTAACAGACATTTGTAAAAACATAGAATCTTCAAGACTTTTATTCAATGCTTTGGAATCATTGTATGTACATTTTTCAAAACCGTCAAATCATGATGCTTTAAGAACGGTGTCAGGATTGTTACAGACAAAGCCTTTTGAAATAATTTCATTAAGTACAACTAGGTGGACATGCAGGTACCAGAATTGTAATCTGTTGATTAAACACTATGATAATGTAGTGGCAGCTTTAAAATTTGAAATGGACAGAAATGAAGACAAAGACTCCATAGAAGCCATTGGAATTTTGAAATCAATATCAACATTTAATTCATTGTCAACCTGTTTGTTTTTCATGAAATCCTGTCTTATACCCACGTATTAAGTCTATGTATGCAGAATGCAAATGTCACTTTAGGACAGGCTGCAGAACTGATAACAAATACTATGCGGACAATAGTAGACAAGAGAACTGATGATGAATTTTCTAAGATTTGGAAGAATATTGAAGAATTTTCACTGAAACACGGCATATGCTTAGAAAGTCCTACTGTATGTAAGAAAAGAAAACATGAAGAAAGTGTGATGCTAAAAGACAGTTTTGTTCTCTCAACTGTTGGAAAACCCCTAGATGGCCCTGAAAGTGTGAGCAATAAAGAATACTGGAAGATGAAAGTATATTTTGAAGTTATTGATGTCTTTGCAGCAAGTTAAAGGAAAGATTTAGTGAAGAACCTTACAACTCGCATGTGCTGTGATGGGCTGTTTTTTTGGATTATGAAAAGGCAACTCCATTTGTAAAGAAATATGCTGAGTGTTTAGGACTGAATGTTACTATCCTGAAAGCAGAAATATCAATTGTCAAAACATTAATTAGGAGCAAAGAAAGGGGAAGTTTCACAATTCAGCTTTAGCCACTTAAAAGAGGTAGTAAACAAGAACACTTACCCACATTTTCATAAATTCTAAGGCTGCTATAACCATACCAATAAGCTCATCAGCATGTGAAGAAGTTTTTTTCTGCGATGAGCAGGATTAAGACTTGGCTGAGGTCATCAATGACACAAGATAGACTTCGTAATTTGGCGCGGCTTCACATAGAAAAAACATTGCTTAAAAAACACCCTCACGAGTGAAGAAGTTATGCAGAAATTTGCAGAAAAGCCTAGACGAATTAAACTGATGTAATTGGTGAGTACAGATTTTCTTTTTTTGTGCCGTTTTAATTTTATAAAATGCATATTTTATGCTGTATACTTATTCCCGTTATTATTAGAAAAGTCAAATTGCGTCAAAGGTCTAATGACGATTATACACAAGTGACTCACACCCTTATTGCTGATAGCGCGAAGATGTCTATGCAAACCTGAAACAAAACAGTAGGCCTAACGCAGTGCCCCCCCAAAAATTTTAAGGCTAGATCCGCCTATGCGCCCAATAGAGAATTAAGTAGCGCTTGGAGGTAGCTGGTCTTTATTTACGATGAAGATGATGAGCACAAATCTTGAGTTGACTGCTGTTCTTACCACAATCACCTATGTGGTTGTCTAATATGGGAATGAAGCAAACGAAGACCAGGACTTCGTTACATTAGAGAGATGCCCACATAACGAGTCTCAGAAAGGTCATAAGCTCTTCTTCCAAGACCTTAAACCATGAATAAATATCAAGACTTCACACAAAGGTCACGGCCGAAGCAATTAGCTGGAAGTGGCTTCGTTAACTGTCCATGAATCTGAGCACCGCAAATGTAAAAACATCAATGCTACTGTGGGGTAGGGACTGGGGTAATACTGCTGTGGCTAAACCAAACATTTGGCGGGTCCATTCAGCTCAGTGCATATCTGTCAATGTAATCAGGATGCGCACTACAAGCACAGAAACAAATATGTCATGTCAGCACGTGCGATGTTTGAGGATAGTTATCTTTTGTGTTGTCTACACAGGGCTGGGTTAATAACAAACCTCAAAAGTTCCACTCAGTGAAATATGCTATGCTATGTTATGTTATGATCAGCATCATCATCATCACGCACACCGGACAAATCCATAGGTGCCACGATTTTCCCATCAAAATATCCAGAATCTCCGAGAAGAACACCGACTCACGTGCACGAACTCCATAATACGTCCTGGGATCCATCAGTGCTGATAGATTTTTACTGACAATTTTGCCCGGACAACGGCATACCATTTTTAGCTTTTAATGACAAAGGTTCTTTAACAAGCCCGGATGCACACGGGACCTCCTTTTTTCATCAGATCTCACTGCCCAAATACCAGGGTAGGGTAAAGCATGAAGAAAGCACGGATTCAATTTTACTTATTTTTGAAATAAAAAATATTTATCTAAAACACTCACAAAACATCAACAGTAAAGAGAAAAGTGAGCGCACTTCTACATCAATGCTCATTCAAAGATTAATATGAGTTTAAGATAGGAATGAACGTGGTGTTGTCCGATTGTAGAAGAGAAAGGGACAAAATACAATCTGATGGAAAGTGATATAGGCCGGTCAAGGATCACTCAGAGAAGATTTATAGGGAATCGCATTAAGTAAATGAATTTCAATGACACCTTACAGTTAATTACAAGGCGTAGATGGTAGGAATAAAGGACGGCATTATCGACTAGTAGGAAGCAGCGATAGTTCAGTGGTTAGTGACTGGACTACAAAGGACAAGAGGTAGGGATCGATCCCAACCGACGGCTTCCGGGTCACCCAGCCTTAAATGGGTACCGATTTTTTTCTGGGAAAGTAAAGCGGCACGGACGTAATACCGACCATATTACCCCAAAAAATCATGTGCTGAATGTCTGTAAAATTTATGGTCACTAACACCATATTCCATATACGCCACTTGGCGTGACGGGACTCTTTACTTTACTTTATTTTCGACCAGTGACTAGGGCAAGAAAGAATTAAAGGGAAAAAAGAGAGCGAAAGAAAGAAAGAGAATGAAATAGAAATAAAGAAAGAAAGAAAGATAGAAAGAAAGGAAGTAAGAAAGAAAGAAATAAAAAAAAGTAAGAAGAAAGAAAAAGACAAAAGAAAAAAAATAAGATCAGCCAGCCCTACAAAATATGAAACTGGTTTTCATAACTAAAGGGTCAGTGAGATTAAAATATTCACATTTAAACGGGGAGAAACAAAAACAACGTCTCATAAATTGAAAGTAAATTACACTGGACATGACCTGCTGTGAAAGAATGCATTCCTCAGTCTCGTCGTCCAAGGTCATATAGCAGTGTACAACAATCCAACATTCTTGAAATGAGCAGGGCCGAATAAAGGTTCCTTTAATTTCTCCGGGAGCTCATTCAATCTGCGAGCAAACATGGATCTGTAGAAATGTGCCGAGATGCCGGTGAGTCATGCTGATTAGAGACCTGTCACAAAGAAGGGACAACAGCAGTGCTGACATGTCGTTGATTTGCTGTCTGAAGACGCCGGGCAAATATAGTTCATGTAGTGTCTTTGTGTCGGAACGATGAGGGACATTGAAATGTCGTAAATGTGGACTTGAGAGGGTTTCAATGTTACGTGGAATGTAAACCTTTGTCGTCATTTCTAGGTAGGCGTTAGTGTGTGCAGTACGTCCATTCGTGATTTATCTTATTGTTGTGTCTTTGTTTTAGAGCTGTTATCACTTCATTCGAACAACATCCATTAGTCTCTCGATATCTTTGGATAACAAGGAAGGTCTCATCGCAGAGCACAAGCCTCATAGGAAGGATCCACGTGGTCATTTCAGAATGCTGGTTAATTTGGTTTTTTAAATAGTAGGAGTTTTACTTTTCTATTTGTTAAATCTGGCATCTTTGGATGGTGCTGTCTATATACACCATCTCTCCCATGTCGATTGTGTATACAAAGACTTGGTGTTTGGCAAGAAATATAAATCCGTATATGTGTATGCGGGACATAGGCGCCCGACAGCAAGAGCGCCGAGTGTTGTCACTGACTCATAGTTGATAGCTTGCGCCAGGATATGTGAACCAGAACTATTCAGACCATACCCCGTCTCTTCGCAGTGCTCCTAGTAACAGACTAACCCTGTCCTAGTCTGGCCAATCTGAGTAGAGATCGAGAGGGAAGGCAATAAATACTCAAACATGTGCTGGAAGTCGGAAGTGTTTGGTCGAAAGGCGGAAATATCCACAGTTTTACTGCAAACCACAAGATAACGCATACTCGCCAAAGTAGTGTCATTTTAAGGGCGGATGACGAACATTTTTTTCCTTTAGTCATCAGATGAACGAAAAAAAACACACATGTGTATTTTAATAAATTGAAAAGTGTTATTCCTCTTCCTCTTCTACCTTTCAACTCCCTGTGGAGCATATGTCTTCAACAAACACTTTCCAAATCGTTCTGTCTCTTGCCATTCTTGATCATTCCATGTCTTCCCATCATCTGCATCTCTGCTTCTATCTGTCCTTCTTCAAGAATATCTTTGCTTCGTCCATTTTTATGAAGCTTTGAGGCTTATTTTGATTTTTTACAGTACAGGATAGCATGTCTAATGCCAGCCCTCCTTAGTCGCCTCTGACGACCATGCCTGCTGTGTAACAGCGCTACAATTCTTTACGCCCCTTTCGGGCCCTGGCAGAGCACGAGTCATTAAACTCATAATTTCCTCTCTTCCATAATAACATATATAAACGTATGTTGAGGCTATGTATTATTTTAACTTGCATGTGAATGTACGATCATCAAATAATTGTTGAGACAGAAAGCAGGCTTGCTTTTCGTGGAAAGTGATGGTAAGACTGTCTTAACCATACTCAAAGCGCTCATTATTACTCCAATCTCATTCCTGCTACCTGATCTAGACATAGTGCATTAACTCCGTAGCAATTCAACGCTACATAGGGAAGCAATGCTACAGAACCGAAAAAAAATTTATCAATGTTACAGCCCATTCTAACATCGATGATATAGAAGCCTCCCTACTCTCTATGTTACAGTCCACTCTAACATCGATGCTATAGAAGCCTCCCTACTCTCTATGTTACAGTCCACTCTAACATCGATGCTATAGAAGCCTCCCTACTCTCTATGTTACAGTCCACTCTAACATCGATGCTATAGAAGCCTCCCTACTCTCTATGTTACAGTCCACTCTAACATCGATGCTATAGAAGCCTCCCTACTCTCTATGTTACAGTCCACTCTAACATCGATGCTATAGAAGCCTCCCTACTCTCTATGTTACAGTCCACTCTAACATCGATGCTATAGAAGCCTCCCTACTCTCTATGTTACAGTCCACTCTAACATCGATGCTATAGAAGCCTCCCTACTCTCTATGTTACAGTCCACTTTAACATCGATGCTATAGAAGCCTCCCTAATCTCAATGTTACAGCCCATTCTGGCACTAACATCACAGCTGTAGAGACCGTACTAACCTTACCGCTGTAGAGACCACACTAACCTCACAGCTGTAGAGAACATGCTAAACTCACAGCTGTAAAGACCGCACGAACCTCACAGCTGTAGAGACCGTCCTAACCTCACAGCTGTAGAGACCGTGCTATCCTTACAGCTGCAGAGACCGCACTAAACTCACAGCTGTAGAGAACGCACTAACCTCAGAGCTGTAGGGACCACACTAACCTTACAACTGTAGGGACCACACTAACCTTACAGCTGTAGAGACCGCACTAACCTTACAGCTGTAGGGACCACACTAACCTTACAGCTGTAGAGACCGCACTAACCTTACAGCTGTAGAGACCACACTAACCTTACAGCTATAGGGACCACACTAACCTTACAGTTGTAGAGACCACAGTAACCTTACAGTTGTAGAGACCACATTAACCCTACAGCTGTAGGGACCACACTAAACTTACAGCTGTAGAGACCATACTAACCTTACACCTGTAGAGACCACACTAACCTCACAGCTGTAGAGACCATACTAACCTCACAGCTGTAGAGACATAACTAACCTTACAGCTGTAGAGACCACACTAACCTTACATCCATAGAGACCACACTAACCACACAGCTGTAGAGTCCACACTAACCTCACAGTTGCAGAGACCACACTAACCTTACAGCTGTACAGACCACACTAACATTACAGCTGTAGAGACCGCACTAACCTTATAGCTGTAGAGACCACACTAACCTCACAGCTGTAGAGACCACACTAACCTTACAGCTATAGGGACCACACTAACTTTACAGTTGTAGAGACCACAGTAACCTTACAGCTGTAGAGACCACACTAACCCTACAGCTGTAGGGACCACACTAAACTTACAGCTGTAGAGACCATACTAACCTTACACCTGTAGAGACCACACTAACCTCACAGCTGTAGAGACCATACTAACCTCACAGCTGTAGAGACATAACTAACCTTACAGCTGTAGAGACCACACTAACCTTACATCCATAGAGACCACACTAACCACACAGCTGTAGAGTCCACACTAACCTCACAGTTGCAGAGACCAAACTAACCTTACAGCTGTACAGACCACACTAACATTACAGCTGTAGAGACCGCACTAACCTTATAGCTGTAGAGACCACACTAAACCTCACAGCTGTAGAGACCACACTAACCTTACAGCTGTAGAGACTACAATAACCTCACAGCTGCAAGAGATAACCCTAACCCTACAGCTGTATAGACCACACAAACCTTACAGCTGTAGGGACCACACTAACCTTACAGCTGTAGAGTCCACACTAACGTCACAGCGGTATAGATCGCATTAACCTTACAGCTGTAGAGACCGTGTTAACCTCACAGCTGTAGAGACCGCACTAACCTCACAGCGGTAGAGACCGTGCTAACTTCACAGCTGTAGAGACCCACACTAACCTCACAAATGTAGAGATCACACGAACCTTACAGCTGTAGATACCACACTAAATTTACAGCTGTAGATACCACAGTGACCTCACAGCTGTAGAGACTGCACAAACCTCACAGCTGTAGAGACCGTACTAACCTCACAGCTGTAGAGACCACACTAACCTTACAGCTTTAGAGACCGTGCTAACATTACAGCTGTAGAGACCGTGCTAACATTACTCTTGTAGAGATTGCATTAACCTCACAGCTGTAGAGACCGTGCTAACATTACAGCTGTAGGGACCGCACTAACATTACAGCTGTAGAGACGGCACTAACCTCACAGCTGTAGAGACCGCACTAACCTCACAGCTGTAGAGACCACACTAACCTTACATCTTTAGAGACCACACTAACCTTACAGCTGTAGAGACCACACTAACATTACAGCTGTAGAGACCGCACTAAACTTACAGCTGTAGAGACCACACTAACCGTACAGCTGTAGAGACCACACTAACATTACAGCTGTAGAGACCGCACTAACCTTACAGCTGTAGAGACCGCACTAACCTCACAGCTGTATAGACCGCACTAACATTACAGCTGTAGAGACCACACTAACCTTACAGCTTTAGAGACCGTGCTAACATTACAGCTGTAGAGACCGTGCTAACATTACTATTGTAAGAGATTGCATTAACCTCACAGCTGTAGAGACCGTGCTAACATTACAGCTGTAGGGACCGCACTAACATTACAGCTGTAGAGACGGCACTAACCTCACAGCTGTAGAGACCGCACTAACCTCACAGCTGTAGAGACCACACTAACCTTACATCTTTAGAGACCACACTAACCTTACAGCTGTAGAGACCACACTAACATTACAGCTGTAGAGACCGCACTAAACTTACAGCTGTAGAGACCACACTAACCGTACAGCTGTAGAGACCACACTAACATTACAGCTGTAGAGACCGCACTAACCTTACAGCTGTAGAGACCGCACTAACCTCACAGCTGTATAGACCGCACTAACATTACAGCTGTAGAGACCACACTAACCTTACAGCTGTAGAGACCACACTAGCCTTACAGATGTAGAGACCGCACTAACATTACAGCTGTAGAGACCGCACTAACATTACAGCTGTAGTGACCACACTAACATTACAGCTTTAGAGATCACACTAACATAACAGCTGTAGAAACCACACTAACATTACAACTGTAGAGACCGCACTAACCTTACAGCTGTAGAGACCACACTAACCTCACAGCTGTAAATACGGCATTAACCCCACAGCTGTAGAGACAGCACGAACCCAACAGCTGTAGAGACCGCACGAACCCAACAGCTTAGAGACCACACTAACCTCACAGCTGTAGAGACCACACTAACCTCACAGCTGTAGAGACTGTACCAACCTCAGAGTTTTAGAGACCGCACTAACCCAACAGCTGTAGAGACCGCACTAACCTCACGTTACATCCTATGTTTTATTCAAAATGCAAGACAAGCCACGCCCTTTCCTACAGAAAACGTCACATTTCGACGGACATGAATTATTCTGCATACAAGATGTCCGCAACTGGCCGGATCAAGAAATCGTAGGAAGCTACCACCAACACGCGCGCTCTCTTCATTTCGACAAATATAGAACAAACATAACAATGGTGAAGCTGAGCTTAAGAAGAGCTAAAATAGCCGATGAAACTCTAAACAACTAATTCCAACTCGCTAAGCGGATAACATCGAGAATAATTTGCCACTAGAAGACAAAGAAAGAAAACAAAAATGCCACAATGGAACTTGCATTTCAATAAAATTACAAGCATAATTGAATGAATTATGCGCTACGGTCATCTCGTCACATGCATTCCTCATTTGAGTGGGGCGAGGAGCATAATTCGATCAAGATATCTCATTTCAGCTCAGCCCATTTCTATTTCTTTTTTCGGAAACAGACTAATACAACCAACAGGAATGACCCACCAAACCTATGAAGCATCATGTATTGTGTAAGTAACATATAGGTCTGGCGAACGAATGATAGAAACATATAGGTCTGGCGAACGAATGATAGAAACATATAGGCCTGGCGAACGAATGATAGAAACATATAGGTCTGGCGAACGAAAGATAGAAACATATAGGTCTGGCGAACGAAAGATAGAAACATATAGGTCTAGCGAACGAAAGATAGAAACATATAGGTCTTAATTTTCCACACAGAACAAGCCTTTGTAAAACGTAAAATTATATGTAACAGGATTTATAATTAGGAAAAAAGTGTGTATGTGTTTAGTCATATCTCATATCTTAGTGTGTATGTATGTATTTAGTCATATCTCATATCTTAGTGTGAATCTGTGTTAGTCATGTGTCATATCTTTGTGTTTGGGCTAGTGATATCTCATATCTCTGTGTGTATGTTTATGTTAGTCATATCTCATATCTTTGTGTGTGCATGTCTGTGTATGTCACATCTCATATCCTTGTGTTTGCACGGCTATGCTAGTCACATCTCATATCATTGTGTGTGCCTATCTATGTTGGTCATATCTCATATCTTTGTGTGTATGTCCATGTTAGACATGTGTAATTTCTTTGTGGGTGCATGTCTATGTCAGTCATATCTCATATCTTTATGTGTATGTTTATGTTAGTCATGTGTCATATATCTTGATGTATGTCAGTGTTAGTCATGCCTCGTATCGCTATGTGCATGTCTGTGTTTGTCACATCTCATATCTTTGTGTGTGCATGTCTGTGTTAGTCACATCTAGTGACTCGGGCAGATGGTGCTCGTAAACCCGGGAGGGCCGACCATCTAAGGGCAGAATCCCCCTACAGAAAAGATCACCTGCTGCCTTGCAGGAAGATTGGGGACAATCAAAGGCTAGGGAAAGCAAACCTGAATAAAATGCTGGCTGAAATCGGATGCACTGGGCCACTGGCGCAGAACACAGTGCAACGTTTTTAACGGGTGTTCAATCAGAGTGGATCTGGCAGACTCTAATTGTGATGTTCTATTTGTAACACACCTAACCTGACAGCTGAGTTCATGTGAGGAGCTGGAATCCTACTCTGATTGGGTCCTGATCGCAGAGAGAGAGAGATTAGGAAAAAAAATATACTTAACGGTATTTATACCCATTTTTCGGGAATTCCCGGCAGATTTTTGTGAAGTAAGGGGAGCAGTGGCTGTACGTCCTAAATCAATTGCTACATAGTGTATTTGATAAAGATGTTATTGTAGATCCCCACGCCAACGCAGAATAAATTACAAGAAAAGTATTCGATACACACACACATACACACGCGCGCACACATAGCTACGCGCGCGCAAAGGTAACCAGAAGAAGTATGATTTATAATTCTCATAGGCTGCACGCACGCACGCACCCACACACGAGAGACATGACTTACCACTATTCTACAGCCCTCCAAACAAGCCAGTGTAATGATTAAACTGTTGTAATAGACTGAATCGCTATCGGAGCCGCGATAGCTCAATGGTTAGTGAACTGGACCACAAAGGACAAGAGATAGGGTTCGATCCCAACTGACGGCTTCCGGGTTCACCCAGCCTTAAATGAGTACCGGATTTTTTTCTGGGAAAGTAAAGCGGCACGGGCGTAATAACGACCACATTACCCCAAAAATCATGTGTTGAAGGTCTGTAAAATTTATGGTCACTTTAACCGTATTCCCTTTACGCCACTTGGCGTGACGGGGGATCTTTATTTTTTTTTTTAACAGACTGAATCAATGATAACCTTTGGTGTTTTATTTTTCAAAATCTCATTGATATAGGTAATAAGATCAGCTTTTGTCAAAATAGGTCATATCTGGGGAGTCTCCCAGGCCTACACGTGACCTAAACTGGAGATTTGTGATGGACAAGTACTATCAAAGCTTTTGTTTAGATTTCAATGGAGTAACGTCTATGGCTGAGAGGTTAATGCGCTGGTATTCCTGAACAGAAGGATCCGAATTCAACCTCCAGAAGTGTCCGACAATGCCCCAGCATTTAAAAATGGGTACCAGACATTTTTCCTGGGAAGTAAAGGCGGCTTGACGGGTTACCAACATATCACCTATAAATATGTCATTAGTCTCGGAACAACATCGTCACACAACAGTAGTCAAATGTCCAGCAAAACATGAGGAAACTACTTTCTAACTACAGAAAACGAAATATGTATTAACATCATACATAGAAACGCTTTGAGGAGAATTCTCATATGTGGGTTAGACTAGACCAGCAACAGAGAAATGGTTGACAGGTGCGGTCGGGAGAGTAAGTATAGATGTGTTGTATACCATGAGAATAAACAAGCTGGGGGCGGGGATTATGGAAAGATCCAAAGGTCGTCACACGAACTGCCACGTCCTTGATTCCAGACAAAAGACGAAGACAAGGACAATAAAGTAACCCGTAGGAGGATGGCAGGCAACTAAAACAAGTAGAGGAATTCAAATAGCTAGGAAGTCTAATGACAAAACAATAATTCTCAAACAGCAGAGATAGAATCAAGATGCAACAAGGCTTGTCAAATCATTGGACAGTTATCGCCACTATTGTCCAACAAGGACAATAAAGTAACCCGTAGGAGGATGGCAGACAACTAAAACAAGTAGAGGAATTCAAATAGCTAGGATGTTTAACGACAAACGATAATTCTCAAACAGTAGAGATAGAATCAAGATGCAACAAAGCTTGTCAAATCATCGGACAGTTATCACCACTATTTTCCAACAAGGAAATAACTCTGGAGGCCAAACAAGCACTGCACAATACAATCTTCATCCCAACGTTGTGTTACAATGCCAGACCTGGACCCTAGATGCAAGAACAATAAGAAAAATAACCTCTACAGAGATGAAATGTGTTAGACGAATGACAGGAAACAGTCTGAGAGATAAGATCAGAAATGAAGAACTGAGAAAAAAGCTAGGAATAGCCCCCGCCATAGAATATATAAGGAAACAACAGATAAAATGGTTTGGCCACTGACAAGGCAGAAAGAACAAAACACAACACAACGAGCCTTCAACAAACGTTGTGGGAACACCAGACCCAAGGGCCGACCACGAAAAAGATGGGTCGATGGAATATTAGAAGCACTAGGAAAATAACAGTGCAGAGGCGAACAGAAGAGCAAAAGACCACAAAGTATATCTCCCCTCGACGCTGAAAGGCAGATGAGGAAGGAAAGAAGAAGAAGAAGAAGAAGAAGAAGAAGAAGAAGAAGAAGAAAAAAGAAGAAGAAGAAGAAGAAAAGAAGAAGAAGAAGAAGAAGAAGAAGAAGAAGAAGTAGGAGGATGGTCACGGCTTTGATGCATCGCGTAGTAGACCAGACTCGGAGTAACCTGTTCATTTCTGCACGACCAAAACCATTGGACCCTTCAATTAAAAACGACTAATTATACAATAAACGCGGAACCTAAGCCATTTAATCATATCACAAAGAATTTTCAATAAAATAAAGTGTTTTGATACCTCATCCAAACTGTTTATTAAGAGCTCCGGTCTAGCTTCAACCACATGTTGAGAACATTACAACGTTAACCCAGATACCTTCTTCCCTGTGACTTTAGAGAAAATGAGCCGCTTCTACCCAACGATGAGCCCCCAACGATGAGCCGCTTCTACCCAACGATGAGCCCCCGACGATGAGCCGCTTCTACCCAACGATGAACCGCTCCTACCCAACGATGAGCCCCCAACGATGAGCCGCTTCTACCCAACGATGAACCCCCGACGATGAGCCGCTCCTACCAACGATGAGCCGCTCCTACCCAACGATGAGCCGCTCCTACCCAACGATGAGCCGCTCCTACCCAACGATGAACCGCTCCTACCCAACGATGAACCGCTCCTACCCAACGATGAGCCGCTCCTACCCAACGATGAGCCGCTGCTACCCAACGATGAGCCCCCACGATGAGCCCCAACGATGAGCCGCTCCTACCCAACGATGAGCCGCTCCTACCCAACGATGAGCCGCTCCTACCCAACGATGAGCCCCCAACGATGAGCCCCCAACGATGAGCCGCTCCTACCCAACGATGAGCCCCCAACGATGAGCCCCCAACGATGAGCCGCTCCTACCCAACGATGAACCGCTCCTACCCAACGATGAGCCGCTCCTACCCAACGATGAGCCCCCAACGATGAGCCCCAACGATGAGCCGCTCCTACCCAACGATGAGCCCTCAACGATGAGCCCCAACGATGAGCCCCCAACGATGAGCCCCCAACGATGAGCCGCTCCTACCCAACGATGAGCCCCAACGATGAGCCGCTCCTACCCAACGATGAGCCGCTCCTACCCAACGATGAGCCCCCAACGATGAGCCGCTCCTACCCAACGATGAGCCGCTCCTACCCAACGATGAGCCCCCAACGATGAGCCGCTCCTACCCAACGATGAGCCGCTCCTACCCAACGATGAGCCCCCACGATGAGCCCCCCCCACGATGAGCCCCCCCCCACGATGAGCCGCTCCTACCCACGATGAGCCCCCAACGATGAGCCCCAACGATGAGCCGCTCCTACCCAACGATGAGCCCCAACGATGAGCCGCTCCTACCCAACGATGAGCCCCCAACGATGAGCCGCTCCTACCCAACGATGAGCCCCCAACGATGAGCCGCTCCTACCCAACGATGAGCCCCCAACGATGAGCCCCCAACGATGAGCCGCTCCTACCCAACGATGAGCCCCAACGATGAGCCCCCAACGATGAGCTGCTCCTACCCAACGATGAGCCCCCAATGATGAGCCGCTCCTACCCAACGATGAGCCCCCAATGATGAGCCCCCAACGATAAGCCACCAACGATGAGCCCCCAACGATGAGCCCCCAACGATGAGCCGCTCCTACCCAACGATGAGCCCCCAACGATGAGCCGCTCCTACCCAACGATGAGCCCCCAACGATGAGCCCCCACGATGAGCCGCTCCTACCCAACGATGAGCCCCCAACGATGAGCCGCTCCTACCCAACGATGAGCCGCTCCTACCCAACGATGAGCCCCCAACGATGAGCCGCTCCTACCCAACGATGAGCCCCCAACGATGAGCCGCTCCTACCCAACGATGAGCGCCCAACGATGAGCCGCTCCTACCCAACGATGAGCCCCCAACGATGAGCCGCTCCTACCCAACGATGAGCCCCCAACGATGAGCCCCCAACGATGAGCCCCAACGATGAGCCGCTCCTACCCAACGATGAGCCCCCAACGATGAGCCCCAACGATGAGCCCCCAACGATGAGCCCCCAACGATGAGCGCTCCTACCCAACGATGAGCCCCCCCACGATGAGCCGCTCCTACCCAACGATGAGCCCCCAACGATGAGCCCCCAACGATGAGCCCAACGATGAGCCCCAACGATGAGCCCCCAACGATGAGTCCCCAACGATGAGCCCCCAACGATGAGCCCCCAACGATGAGCCCCCAACAATGAGCCGCTCCTACCCAACGATGAGCCCCCAACGATGAGCCGCTCCTACCCAACGATGAGCCCCCAACGATGAGCCGCTCCTACCCAACGATGAGCCCCCAACGATGAGCCGCTCCTACCCAACGATGAGCCCCCAACGATGAGCCCCCAACAATGAGCCCCCAACGATGAGCCGCTCCTACCCAACGATGAGCCCCAACGATGAGCCCCCAACGATGAGCCGCTCCTACCCAACGATGAGCCGCCAATGATGAGCCGCTCCTACCCAACGATGAGCCCCCAATGATGAGCCCCCAACGATGAGCCCCAACGATGAGCCGCTCCTACCCAACGATGAGCCCCAACGATGAGCCGCTCCTACCCAACGATGAGCCCCAACGATGAGCCGCTCCTCCCCAACGATGAGCCCCCAACGATGACCGCTCCTACCCAACGATGAGCCGCTCCTACCCAACGATGAGCCCCTAACGATGAGCCGCTCCTACCCAACGATGAGCCCCCAACGATGAGCCGCTCCTAACCAACGATGAGCGCCCAACGATGAGCCGCTCCTACCCAACGATGAGCCCCAACGATGAGCCGCTCCTACCCAACGATGAGCCCCCAACGATGAGCCCCCAACGATGACCCGCTCCTACCCAACGATGAGCCCCCAGCGATGAGCCCCCAACGATGAGCCCCCAACGATGAGCCCCAACGATGAGCCGCTCCTACCTATCGATGAGCCCCCAACGATGAGGCCCCAACGATGAGCCCCAACGATGAGCCCCCAACGATGAGCCCCAACGATGAGCCCCCAACGATGAGCCCCCAACGATGAGCCCCAACGATGAGCCCCCAACGATGAGCCCCCAACGATGAGCCGCTCCTACCCAACGATGAGCCCCCAACGATGAGCCCCAACGATGAGCCCCCAACGATGAGCCCCCAACGATGAGCCGCTCCTACCCATCGATGAGCCCCAACGATGAGCCCCAACGATGAGCCCCAACGATGAGCCCCCAACGATGAGCCCCCAACGATGAGCCGCTCCTACCCAACGATGAGCCCCCAACGATGAGCCCCCAACGATGAACCCCCAACGATGAGCCCCAACGATGAGCCACTCCTACCCAACGATGAGCCCCCAACGATGAGTCGCTCCTACCCAACGATGACCCCAACGATGAGCCGCTCCTACCCAACGATGAGCCCCCAACGATGAGCCGCTCCTACCCAACGATGAGCCCCCAACGATGAGCCCCCAACGATGAGCCGCTCCTACCCAACGATGAGCCCCCAACGATGAGCCCCCAACGATGAGCCGCTCCTACCCAACGATGAGCCCCCAACGATGAGCCCCAACGATGAGCCCCCAACGATGAGCCGCTCCTACCCAACGATGAGCCCCCAACGATGAGCCCCAACGATGAGCCCCCAACGATGAGCCGCTCCTACCCAACGATGAGCCCCCAACGATGAGCCCCCAACGATGAGCCCCCAACGATGAGCCGCTCCTACCCAACGATGAGCCCCCAACGATGAGCCCCCAACGATGAACCCCAACGATGAGCCCCCAACGATGAGCCACTCCTACCCAAACGATGAGCCCCCAACGATGAGTCGCTCCTACCCAACGATGACCCCAACGATGAGCCGCTCCTACCCAACGATGAGCCCCCAACGATGAGCCGCTCCTACCCAACGATGAGCCCCCACGATGAGCCGCTCCTACCCAACGATGAGCCCCCAACGATGAACCCCCAACGATGAGCCCCCAACGATGAGTCGCTCCTACCCAACGATGACCCCAACGATGAGCCGCTCCTACCCAACGATGAGCCCCCAACGATGAGCCACTCCTACCCAACGATGAGCCCCCAACGATGAGCCGCTCCTACCCAACGATGAGCCCCAACGATGAGCCCCCAACGATGAGCCGCTCCTACCCAACGATGAGCCCCCAACGATGAGCCCCCAACGATGAGCCGCTCCTACCCAACGATGAGCCCCAAACGATGAGCCCCAACGATGAGCCCCCAACGATGAGCCCCCAACGATGAGCCGCTCCTACCCAACGATGAGCCCCCAACGATGAGCCGCTCCTACCCAACGATGAGCCCCCAACGATGAGCCCCAACGATGAGCCGCTCCTACCCAACGATGAACCCCCAACGATGAGCCCCCAACGATGAGCCCACTCCTACCCAAACGATGAGCCCCCAACGATGAGTCGCTCCTACCCAACGATGACCCAACGATGAGCCGCTCCTACCCAACGATGAGCCCCCAACGATGAGCCGCTCCTACCCAACGATGAGCCCCCAACGATGAGCCGCTCCTACCCAAACGATGAGCCCCCAACGATGAGCCCCCAACGATGAGCCGCTCCTACCCAACGATGAGCCCCCAACGATGAGCCCCAACGATGAGCCCCCAACGATGAGCCCCAACGATGAGCCGCTCCTACCCAACGATGAGCCCCCAACGATGAGCCGCTCCTACCCAACGATGAGCCCCCAACGATGAGCCCCAACGATGAGCCACTCCTACCAACGATGAGCCCCCAACGATGAGCCGCTGCTACCCAACGATGAGCCGCTCCTACCCAACGATGAGCCGCTTCTACCCAACGATGAGCACAGCCTCTGTAGAGAAATCATCTACATGGCACCAAAGTCTCGAGCATACAAGTAGCATACCATCAGAGAGAAATGTCATCAACTTGAGATTAAAACCATGACCCTAGAAATGATACACAACCACGTCTTCACAGACGGGTCTGTAAAATAGGTTGTCAGAGGTGGAGGACGGAGCTTCTAAATAAGATATAGAGATGGAGGACGGAGCTTCTAAATAAGATATAGAGATGGAGGACGGAGCTTCTAAATAAGATATAGAGATGGAGGACGGAGCTTCTAAATAAGATACAGAGATGGAGGACGGAGCTTCTAAATAAGATACAGAGATGGAGGAAGGGGCATCTACACAAAATACAGAGATGAGGAAGGGGCATCTACACAAAATACAGAGATGAGGGCATCATCTACACAAAATACAGAGATGTGGAAGGGGCATCTACACAAAATACAGAGATGAGGAAGGGGCATCTACACAAAATACAGAGATGAGGAAGGTGCATCTACACAAAATACAGAGATGAGGAAGGGGCATCTACACAAAATACAGAGATGGAGGAAGGGCATCTACACAAAAATACAGAGATGAGGAAGGGGCATCTACACAAAATGCAGAGATGGAGGAAGGGCATCTACACAAAAATACAGAGGTCGAAGAAGTAACAACGAGACTTTTGTTCCAGGCAGAACAAAATCCAATTACAGAGCTGGACCAATTGCACTTGTTGAAGCGAGAAGAACACAGAAAAAAAGAGAAGACAACAAAGAACCTTCAGCTAAAAAATGTCTGCTTCAGAGACTGCAAGTCACTTCTGGAGTTCCTGTCAACTTCAAATATCCCGACTCCATCACTCAAGACATCATCTTCAAACTAAATGAGCTGTCACAGTCCACACAAGTGAAGTTGCGAGGGTAACCTCCCATTGTGTAATTGCTGAAAATTAAGTAGCTGATACCATCTCCAAAATTCGCAGCAGAGAAGCTCAGTCCAATCAGCCAGCGAGCTACAGAGAGACCAAGACAATCACATGAAACAAACATGTAGAACAGACCGGAAGCTACAGAGAGACTAAAAACATCACATGAAACAAATGTAAAAGGAACCGGAGTGTCAGAGAGACTAAGACCATCACATGAAACAAACATGTAGAACCAACTGGAAGCTCAGAGAGACCAAGACCATCACATGAAACAAACATGTAGAACTAACTGGAAGCTACAGAGAGACTAAGACCATCACATGAAACAAACATGTAGAACTAACTGGAAGCTACAGAGAGACTAAGACCATCACATGAAACAAACATGTAGAACTAACCGGAAGCTACAGAGAGACCAAGACCATCACATGAAACAAACATGTAGAACTAACCGGAAGCTACAGAGAGACCAAGACCATCACATGAAACAAACATGTAGAACTAACCGGAAGCTACAGAGAGACCAAGACCATCACATGAAACAAACATGTAGAACTAACCGGAAGCTACAGAGAGACCAAGACCATCACATGAAACAAACATGTAGAACTAACTGGAAGCTACAGAGAGACTAAGACCATCACATGAAAACAAACATGTAGCACTAACTGGAAGCTACAGAGAGACCAAGACCATCACATGAAACAAACATGTAGAACTAACTGGAAGCTACAGAGAGACCAAGACCATCACATGAAACAAACATGTAGAACGAACCGGAAGCTACAAGACAAGGGGTGCCAGTGTTCGCAGCAAGTTTTGCCCTTCCAACCTGTTATCTTTTGTATTTCTTATTACTATTTTCTTCTAAAACTTTGCGCCCCATAACATTTGTACCAAGGTCAACCACCCCTCAGAATAATGTAATATTATTGTTGAATTTTTTCAGTTATTTTGTTTATTTGTAAGTTTTCTTCTTTATTCCTATTTGAGGGCATTTACCTAAACATGGAAAAACTAACATGTAGAGTCTACTTTCAAAATAAAGCTTTTAAGTATACAACGTTCATTTGTATATTCTAATAATCTTTATTTTCCTAAATAATATCTGATTTAAAGATACATTTTTTCTTTCTTTCTTTCTTTCTTTCTTTCTTTCTTTTTTCTTTCTTTCTTTCTTTTCTTTCTTTCTTTCTTTCTTTCTTTCTTTCTTTCTTTCTTTCTATTCCCTTCTTTCTTTCTTTCTTTATTTCCTTCTTTCTTTCTTTCAAGATCCACATATAAAGAAATGGCTAATCTAAATACTTCTACACGTTTATCTTGATCAAAACAACTGATGCCTCTGTGTGGACATTGAGCTACTGGCCCGCAGTTATTCTGTGTATTATGGCCACAAAGGAGGCATGTATTTGTTGCTATGGAAACTGAGTCCACTACACCAAACTTGACATTAATAAATCAGGAATAAAAAAATACACGAAGACAAGCAGGAAAGAGCGTCAAATCAGTGTTGCCTGACGACTGTGTTGGGACATCCAATCAGAGGACGTCACCACGACCGGTCAACAAATAGCTGGAAGTCACGGCCCGACCAGAGCAAATAAAACAGGGATTGTGTTCTTCAGCTTCAACTCTGGGCAATGTTCTGAACTGTTAGGTCACATGACGAGATGAGAATGGTAGAGAAGAAGGAAGTGATTAATTGGTGAATATGTCGAGGCCTGAGGGAGCCGTGATAGCTCAGTGGTTAGTGAACTGGACTACAAAGGACAAAAGGTCGGGTTGATCCTGACCGACGGCTTCCAGGTTTACCCAGCCTTAAATGGATACCGGATTTTTTTTTTTCTGGGAAAGTAAAGCGGCACAAGCGTAATACCGACCACGTTACCCTAAAATCATGTGCCGAAGGTCTGTAAAAAAATGATGGTCACTAACACCATATTCAATCCCCAGGGAAAAGGACAAAGAGGAAGACCAAGAAATTATTGGAAAAGACAGACAAAAGCAGAGATGAAGATGATGGGGAAGACATGGAATGATCTTAAAAAAATGGCAAGAAACAGAACGACTTGGTAAGTGTTTGTTGAAGACCTATGCTCCACAGGGAGCTAAAAGGTAGAAGAAGAACACCATATTCCCTATACGCCACCTGGTGTGGCGGGGCTCTTTACGTTTTTTTATGTCGAGGGCTGAGAGTGAGGACCAGAAGGTTGATAATGAGAAATAGTGAGTTAATTAAAACATAAATTATGGCAGATTAGAGACAAGGATCAAGGGACATTTAGTAAGCCAGACATACACGGAGTAACAGAGATAGCGAAAGAATAAGAGAGATTGTCATTTGTCTGCATTTATGAGAGATACGACTAGTTGAGTTTTTTTTTTTTAATAATGAGACCAAAAAGAAGATCAAAGTATAATAAATGTCGGACAAACTGTGGGAGATAATGCGAAAGAGAGAAAGGAAGTGAGAACGAGTTTTAAACAAAAAAACAGAGACTGGCACATAAATGGGCTAAATGAGTTTCAAGATAAAAGCAAACTAAAAATTAATAGAAAAACGAATTGGGAATATCAAATCGAGCCAACTTTAAAAGGACAAAACAGATGTTTCAAAGCGATGATTAAAAAAATAATAAGTGAAATATGTTTGCAACGGTGACGCATAGGCGCAGAGCCAAAACGATGGCTCTTAACGATGCCAGATTCATTAGATAAATTGTTTGTATGTGGTGCCAATTTTGGTTCGACTATAGTGTCATCCCTGATATTACAGAGGTGAAAGGAGGTTGGTTGGTTATTGATCCAGCAAGTTATCAGCCCGTGCCCTTCAGTTCAGAGACTTATATTATGTGGTTTACTATGCTGGGGTGACTGTGGCCCCAGGTCTGAAGCCAAAAAAAAAGAATTATCACATTAATGTTGGTATAGGTTGGCAACTATGCGCTGACTGTTCACAAGACAGGGGTACCCGAGATTAGTCGCTATCTTGTGTATACAAGTCGCCGAAACTCGTGGAAGCTTCATGTGCAGAACAAAGAAGTTAAGGCTGAGTGGTGGTCACGTCATTAGCAGCTGAGCAACTGTAATGAGTTACCAGAAAACAGAGCATTGTTCTCCTTGTTGCAAGATGTGAGCTGTAAGTTTGTGCATTAAATTAAATAAGAAGACACACACTTGTAGGGATAGACTATTGGTAATAATGTAAGATATAAAACATCACTTTATAGTAAAATATTCACTTAAGTAAAGATAAAGGACTTGAACCGGCGTCTTAGCACGCGAGTTTTCATCCATATGTGCTCGGCCGCCTATCCAGAAGTGTTCTGAGACTTCTGGACAGTGTCGCTTCAAGCATCGAAATTCACGATGCGAGGTGGCATTCCTCACCTCCCCGGAGTGTTACCCTGGTACCCATTTCTGCCAGCGACTGGGTCAACCGCGGGGATATATATATATATATTTTTTTTTTTTTTCCAAAGACGAGTACAATTCACACTGCTTCCAGCGGGAATCGAACATGAGTTGTCTGAACGTCAGAAGTAGGTTGAGTGATTTTCCCAACTAGGCTACCGAGGCCCCCAAAATTCACTTAGATAACTTATAGCATAGAGTCACATCTGATTTGTCAAGACGGAGGTCGACAAAAATGGTTTGTGGTGTGATCTAATCTACAAGAAGAATCGCAATAATATGGGGTGGGGGAATGAATGCAATAGGATAAAGATTAGGATATAATAGATCACATAATGGGATGTAGATAGCATGGGTCGGATAGCTTAGTTGTTACTCCAAACGCAATTGATTATAGCGGTAACCAAATTGAAGGCATTTATAGACACATGATACAGTAGCTAGCTTTGCAGATAGAAAGTTGTTAGCTGTTATTGGAAAAGATATGGGGATAGAGGCAACATGACTTGACCCATCACCTGCCCAGAAATTAGGTTGATAAACAAACTCGGAGGCAGGTCAAGTTTACGAGAGAGATGACACGCTTAAGAGTTCATGGCAAGCCTTTGTTTTTGAAACACACAGGTTAAGAAAGTGTCAAGATTACAACATTGTTATGTCAATTTCGACACAAAAGTTATATTAAGTTCTCATCATCATCATCATCATCATCATCATCGCGTGCCTTCTCCGCAACGAAGGTTGGCTACCATAGATCGTCATTCTACTCTGTTTCTTGCTTTGATGGTGCAGGCTGACATAGATTGACTTGTCCATCTTTTGATGTTACTCGTCCATGTTAGTCTTGGTCTGCCTCTGCCTCTTTTATCTTGTATTTTTCCTTCCAATATTACTTTTAGTAGGCTGTTGTGTCTTTTAACATGCCCCAAAAATTTCATTTGTCTTGTCTTAATTGTATTTAGTAGTTCTAAATTATATTAAGTTCTACTTCGCGGTCATTCATTGGCTGAGCGGAGACTGAGTCAAGGAGGTATGCAAATGAGACAGAGGTACTTACCCTCATGCACACAAGGAACTAGACAATGAGCGGAGACTGAGTCAAGGAGGTATGCAAATGAGACAGAGGTACTTACCCTCATGCACACAAGGAACTAGACAATTAGCGGAGACTGAGTCAAGGAGGTATGCAAATGAGACAGAGGTACTTACCCTCATGCACACAAGGAACTAGACAATTAGAGAATGAAGTACAGAAAGAAGAACAAGTTTACAATAATTAAAGCAACCCCCAGAAACACCGAAGGAGAGAGAATACATAGAACTATAGCGACAGAGAACAAGTTCAATGTAGTTAGAGATATAGAATCACTTAGTGAAGTCGGGAAGATACAGTTTGGTAGAGAAGTGTTTCAAGCTATATTCAGAAGTTGTTGCCTCACAGAACAATGGTAAGTAGTTATAAGTTGATTCAGAGTTAGAACATAGCAATAGAATTAAAGTATTGCCAAGAGAAGTTGTGAATGAAAGTCAGAATTTGAAATGTCACAGACAATATGTACAGAGAGAGAACTCAATATCTATCGACGGGAGCCTCTGAGTTCATCTCAATAAAGAATATTTATTTACAATTTTAAATACTACACTAATTCATCATGTATCAATAGAAATTGTTATTAGTGATAAAAAAAACTTGAATGAACATGATTTTCATCGTCTGTGATTGTTGACTAGGTCAAGATATTGTTAAAACGTTGTGCTGTGGTCTATGTGCAACTTATCATATCAACATAGTTAGCAGTAGTCCAATCAAGATATAGATAAACTTATCCAGCTATGAGACAATGCTGATGAAGGGGAGGTAGTCCATCAAATCACATCTTGGCGAGAGTTTGTTGAATGATGGCTTCAATGAGAACTTTCAAGCCCACACAATTTAGCATTTAGTTCTTTAGCTCAGCTCTCAGTTGTAGTAGTCTACCTCTCTCTGGGGCTTGTAAAACACATCAAAGAACAGATGACTTTGAAATAACCTGAACGTTTGTACAGACAATAATGTCAGCTCCCTCTGTGTCATTAGTCTCAGCTGTGTAGGTTTGAGCAGAACTCTCCTTAAGAAAGAGATATTGCCTCGCCTCACTAGTATTAACTAACAACAGGTCAGAGGAACAGAGGCCGACCTTTCCATCTCCTATGAGAAGAACATTGATAAGAGAGGTAAGAGCAGCAGGAATCGGCTCCCTCAATGAGATGAGTTGCTTGCACAGAAAAGAGACAAATTGCGAGATTTGATAAAAGATCTTTACAAAGATTGAAAGCGGCTAGAATAAAAATTTAGATAAGAGAAAGAGTATCTGGGTCTATGCCCCATGGGCCGGCTACGGTTCAAAAGGTCAATAGATAGATAGTATTGACTGGGTATGACACTATGCCACATACTGACATATTAGGTCTACAGTCCTTGACAGTAAGTATTAATGTTTGTTAAATCCTCTTTCTACATATAACACACTTCTAGGTAACTAACCAGAGTTGTATTTTACTGACTGTAAAAGCGACCAGGGTATTAGACAAGGTTGCGTGGTGTTACCAGATTTATTTAATATGTTTAGTTAGATTATTTTAAGATCCATAAGGGGCATGCCTTAAATAACAATCAGAGGTCATAATATAAATAATCTAAGGTATGCTGGTGATACAGTCTTAATCGCTAAGAGTGAAAATGAGTTACAAGAAATGTTAGACACTATAGTGAAGTAAAGCAAAAATAATGGACTTTAGCCTTAATTGCAAAAAGACAGAAGTAATGGTAGCAGCAAAACTTTTGGAGGCCAAAGCAAAAAGAGAGCTAATATCCAAAATTAGGAAGAAACAATCATCATTTCTCAGTCTGAGTGACTATGGCAATTCTAAAACAAGCAAGTCCCTCTCTACGCTTTCTTCAGCTCTCGTTTTTCCATGGAAAACCAAACAATTGTTATTTGTGCTAGAATGCGTGGAAAACCAAACAATTGTTATTTGTGCTAGAATGTGTGGACAACCAAACAATTGTTATTTGTGCTAGAATGTGTGGACAACCAAACAATTGTTATTTGTGCTAGAATGCGTGGAAAACCAAACAATTGTTATTTGTGCTAGAATGTGTGGACAACCAAACAATTGTTATTTGTGCTAGAATGTGTGGACAACCAAACAATTGTTATTTGTGCTAGAATGTGTGGACAACCAAACAATTGTTATTTGTGCTAGAATGTGTGGACAACCAAACAATTGTTATTTGTGCTAGAATGTGTGGACAACCAAACAATTGTTATTTGTGCTAGAATGCGTGGAAAACCAAACAATTGTTATTTGTGCTAGAATGTGTGGACAACCAAACAATTGTTATTTGTGCTAGAATGTGTGGACAACCAAACAATTGTTATTTGTGCTAGAATGTGTGGACAACCAAACAATTGTTATTTGTGCTAGAATGTGTGGACAACCAACAATTGTTATTTGTGCTAGAATGTGTGGACAACCAAACAATTGTTATTTGTGCTAGAATGTGTGGAAAACCAAACAATTGTTATTTGTGCTAGAATGTGTGGACAACCAAACAATTGTTATTTGTGCTAGAATGTGTGGAAAACCAAACAATTGTTATTTGTGCTAGAATGTGTGGAAAACCAAACAATTGTTATTTGTGCTAGAATGTGTGGAAAAACCAAACAATTGTTATTTGTGCTAGAATGTGTGGAAAACCAAAAAAATTGTTATTTGTGCTAGAATGTGTGGAAAACCAAACAATTGTTATTTGTGCTAGAATGCGTGGAAAACCAAACAATTGTTATTTGTGCTAGAATGCGTGGAAAACCAAACAATGTTATTTGTGCTAGAATGCGTGGAAAGCCAAACAATTGTTTATTTGTGCTAGAATGCGTGGAAAACCAAACAATTGTTATTTGTGCTAGAATGCGTGCTCAGATGTCAACATTGCTAGGAATTAAGCCAGTCCAACTAAAAAAAGAGGTACCCACAGCTACTGTTTTTAAAGTCTTGTTTGTGTTTTTTTTTTCCATATCATCCTAAATATCCCCCTCCCCCCTTTTCTTTGCCCCAACGCATGTCGTGGACCAAATGTTTAGAAGATTTCTTTTCTCTTCTCGACATCGGTTCTGGTTCTCATACAATGTCACAAATATCAAGAAGAGAATTTCCTTTTATCTGAGAGCTTGTTCAGTGTAGTCATCCACAATGGACTAAGTATGCAAAGAGTTGAGCAAATAAAATCAGAATATCGCGAACTTGAACAAGACATTCTAAATTAGCCATTTATCTACTTGGGATATGTGTGCTCTTTTGTCATGAAACTGTAGGACTAGGGTCTGTTCTGTAACTCGGTGACAGGTGCTTTGTTTTGTCAATGGTGGTGGAACGAGTGGAAAATCCGTCAGGGCGAGATAAAGGGCGGGACAGAAATACTTGAAAGTGTGGTTTGACCATTCCAGCACGCGTCGACAGTGACTGAGTCCCTTCAGTCGTTTTAAAGATGGTTTTGGCGGAAAGGTTGGGGGGATGGGGGAAGGGGTTCTAAGTGGCCGCCTTTATGCTCTTCGAGTAGGATTTGGCGTGGTGGGGGGGGGATTCAAAGAGGGCAAGGGCGACATTTGGCACGTGCCAGTGTCCTACAGGTCACGAATACAAGGGAGTGGAGATCGTTTTTAGTACTCCCGCCCGCGCGGTGGTTTAGAAGCAATGGACGAAGTGAAGACAGACACGTGGTGACTGGGACTGACAAATACAGAAACATGAAATCTGCATGCGCAGAGAGAATCAATGTACTTATAAAGGTAAAGAGAATTAGTGATCTATAGTAGAGTGAATCAATAATTTAGTAGTGTCAGAGTAGAGAGAATCAATGATATATATATATATATATATATATATATATATATATATATATATATATATATATATATATATATTATTATATATATATAAAGAATCAATGATTTATCATCATCATCATCAAGTACCAAGCCTGCTGGCGTAGGTGATCATGTATCTCTACATCTTTCAATCTCGACAGTTATTTATCATTTCTGTTGTTGGCCTTCTGCCAAACCATTCTCTTAAGCTGTCTGGTATCTTTCTCTTTCTTTTTTTTAAAATCTTTTTTCTTCTAACTTTCTCTCCTCTATCTCTTCGTCCCTCAATTTCCCCAGTTGTCACAATGTATTCCAGCTGCTACCTTCTCATTACATGGCAAAACAAATGATGTCTGTTTCGTCTTACAACTGAAAATACGCTCTCTTTTTGCTTTGGCCTCTTTCAGAACATTTTCATTACTCTTCTTAGCTGTCCATGGTATTCTCAACATTCTTCAGTAAAACCACATTTCTACAGCCACCTGTAATTTTCATGTCTATTGACCTATTATCCATGATTCATATCCAAATAATAAGACTGGCTCTACATAACATTTAAGAACTCTTTTTGTTATTTCTTTCTATTGTCAAAAATGGATTGCACGGTATCTTCCTAATTTTTTTAGAGCTGCTTTTGCCTGAGCCATTCTGCATCTCACCTCTGTTGTACATCTACCATCTGAGGTTAACAACGTTCCCAGATATTTAAATTCATTTACCTGTTTTAATATTGTTCCACTTGTCATTATTGCGCATTGCAGTGATGTCTTTTTCTTTGTTCTTACCATCACTTCTGTCTTTTGCAATTAAGGCTAAATCTTTTAATTTTGTTTCCCTTTCTAACATGTCTACTAACATTTCAATGATATATAGATCGAGAGAATCAATGGTACAGTAGAGTCAAGGTAGAGAGAATCAATAGTATAGTAGAGTCAAAGTAGAGATAATCAATTATATATATAGATAATCAATATATTATAGTAGAGTAAAAATAGAGAGAATCAATAATATATAGATAGAGAGAATAAATGATACATTGATAAAAAGCATAGTCAAAGAAGCAATCAGACAGTCCCATAGTCAGGGCAGGGGATAAAAGAGAAACAGTCATCTTGTAGAGCATGTTCCACAACATATAATGTACAAGTAGGCTACAGCTTACTATAGAGATGTAAGGGATTGCCAACATTCATCAGTGTCATTACCTTTTTAAAGTCAGTGAGTCGAGTAAAAAGGTAAAGGTAGACGCATAGGAATTGCTGTATAATAATGAAGTGATCGTGACTTAATTAAACTAAGCCTCAGGTTCCTGAGGAAGGGTGACTAGTTCCCTTCCTTGCTACCTTTCTTACACACATAATACATCTGGTTCCCTTCCTCGCTACCTTTTTACACACATAATACATCTAGTTCCCTTCCTTGCTACCTTTCTTACACACATAATACATCTGGTTCCCTTCCTCGCTACCTTTCTTACACACATAATACATCTAGTTCCCTTCCTTGCTACCTTTCTTACACACATAATACATCTAGTTCCCTTCCTTGCTACCTTTCTTACACACATAATACATCTGGTTCCCTTCCTCGCTACCTTTCTTATACACATAATACATCTAGTTCCCTTCATCGCTACCTTTCTTACACACATAATACATCTGGTTCCCTTCCTCGCCACCTTTCCTACACACATAATACATCTGGTTCCCTTCCTCGCTACCTTTCCTACACACATAATACATATGGTTCCCTTTTAAAGAGGCTGTTTTAGGTCGGGAAAATGTTTGCTTCAACTGGCATTTGAACCCCGAACCTCCAGGTCAGATGTGATTGAGCTAACCACAACGCCGCTGAGTACTCCTTCTCTTTCCTTTTCCAGTTGGATTGACTGGAGAGTGTCATGCTGTAACCGAATCAACGTCACTTTCTCGCCAAGACTTAGCCCCGTATAGACGTCATTTCCGTATAGACGTCACTGATAACGAATATTACACCAAAAATGTCATTAATGAGATCTTCTCTTTCTTTCTATTTCTCTGACAGCGAAGTGTTGCACAGCTATATATATATATATATATATATATATATATATATATATATAGCTTTCTGGACATCACTAGTTGTGCAGCTTATGTTCTTGTACATATTGAATATATTTAGTGACTATGATTCCACCATTTCACCTTTTCCTAAGTATTCCTTTCGCTTTATTGCATGAAATTTTCATGTAGTATGCTCAAGCTGCGGGAGCCGCGATAGCTCAGTGGTTAGTGAACAGGACTATAAAGGACAAGAGGTAGGGTTCAATCCCAACCGGCGGCTTACAGTTCACCCAGGCTTTAGTGGATACCGGATTTTTTTCTTGAAAGTAAAGCGGCACGGGCGTAATACCGACCACATTACCCAAAAAAGTATGTGCTGATGGTCTGTAAAATGTATGGTCACTAACACCATATTCCCTATACACCACTTGGTGTGACGGGGATACTTTACTTTTTTTTTTTAATGCTCAAGCTGCAGGTTGGTTGAGTTCCGCTCTGATAAGATAGCAAACTCGTTTAACTCTTTGATTCTCGATATAAATATTTGTCGGTATTTCTATCAATGGTTATCGGTCGACATTAAACAAGTTGTTCCGTCCTCTAGGGTCCCCGTGTCATTTGAAAGCAGGCAGAAGGAGATCCAATCAAAATCAAGTGCTATCAGGTGTTTCGGAAAACGGCAGATGGTGGCGCAACGGTTCAAATTGGCGGGAAATGGAAAACAGCTGAGCTGGAAAACTAAGATCTAGATCGAGGACAAGCTAAATATAAACACATTCAGTAGTTAGCGGCTGTCGTACGATAGGTTGTCTTGGATCGGTTACCGAGGGAGAGCGAGTGATAGAATTAGCTAGTTCGTCAGGTATTCACTGAAAGGATGCGGCAATAAATCTCCGTGTTTGGGTGTAAATAAAGACATGAAGACCAAAGTACAACTTTGATGAGGTTCAAAAGTTCACTTACTTTAGATGTAAGAATGTGGAAATATAGATACCTGGAAAAGAGGTCGAAAAGGTAAACAGAACATTACCTGCTACTTTAATAGCGTTTTCCCCTCCCGCACCCTTTTTTTTCTTGTAAAGGAAAATTGTATTTTGTGAGGTGGGTAAGGATTGCGATGCTTGAAATGGAAAGACAGTTTGTTCAACCAGCCAGTGTTCTAGGTTACTCAAGTTATTCTAGAATTCACACTACCCTTATTTTTTAAAGGAAGGCATATCCGCAGAGCAAATGTGGTTTTTATTCGTTTGCAGTGATACCGGGGCCTTCCATAACCATAACCATTCTGTTATTTGCCTATCTGCGCTGGCAGCATTGATTATGTATTGTTGGTTTGAAATCTTAGAGCTCACATACAAATCTGACTGGACCGTTTGTAATGTTTCTGGTACTGAATCAACAAGCAGCTTGTAGGTTCAAACAGTTACTGGTATAACAAGTGGGACAACTCTTGCGAAAGCTAGTACGTCGAGATTGACGCTGGAAAGCACCTAACTTCGAAAAGAGCTGCTTAAAGTATGCCCAAGAGAAAATAAATACATACAGTTTTAATAATGCTAGGTAGGGACAGACAATGAACAATAAAGACAAGTGGAACAATATTACAACTGGTAAATTAATTTAAACATCTGGGTACAATGTTAACCTCAGACGGTAGATGTACAACAGAGGTAAAGGTAAAGTACGAGACTTGAACCGGCGTCTTATCACGCGAGTTTCCACCCATATGTGCTCGGCCGCCTATCCAGAAATGTTCGGAGATTTCAGGATAGTGTCGCTTCAAGCATCGAAACTCACGATGCGAGGCGACATTCCTCACCTTCCCAAGGTAATACATCATCATCATCATCGAGTGCCTTCTCCGCAACGAAGGTTGGCTACCATGGATCGCCATTATACTCTGTTTCTTGCTTTGATGGTGCAGGCTGTCATAGATTGACTTGTCCATCTTTTGGTGTTACTCGTCCATGTTAGTCTTGGTCTGCCTCTGCCTCTTTACCTTGTATTTTTCCTTCCAATATTACTTTTAGTAGGCTGTTGTGTCTTTTAACATGCCCCAAAAATTAAAGCAATACACTGGTACCCATTTCTGCCAACGGCTGGGTCGACCGTGACGGTATTTTGTTCCAACCACGAGTAGAATTCACACCAATCCCAGCGGTAATCGAACACGGGTTGCCCGAATGTCGATAGTCCAGTCAAGTGATTTTTATAACTAGGCTACCGAGGCCCCCCCCCCAACAGAGGTGAGATGCAGAATGGCTCAGGCAAAAGCAGCTTTCCAAAAAATGAGGAAGATATTGTACAATCCATTTTTGACAATAGAAACAAGAAAAATAGTTCTTAAATGTTATGTAGATCAAGTCTTAACATATGGATGTGAATCATGGACAATAGGATAACAGACAAGAAAATCTCTGGAAGTTGTAGAAGTGTGGTTTAACAGAAGAATGTTGAGAATACCATGGACAGTTAAGGAGAGTAATGAAAACGTTCTGAAAGAGGCCAAAGAAAAGAGAGAACTAATTTCCAAAATTTGGAAGAAACAATCATCATTTTTTTTTTTGGCCCTGTAATGAGAAGAGAACAGCTGGAATATATTGTAACAACTGGGGAAATTGAGGGACGAAGAGATAGAGGGAAGCAACGAGATAAGATACCAGACAGCTTAAAGAATGGCTTGGCAGAAGGTCAACAACAGAAATGATAAATAACTGTCCAGATCGAAAGTTGTGGAGAGACATGATCATTTACGCCAGCAGGCATCATACTTGATGATGTTGATGGACAGATATAATTTATATTCCTGTCTTATTAATTGAATCATCTTTACATGGCAGCAGACTTCACTAGAACATTCTGTTATTTGGGAATACCGGTCAATATAGCGAATATGAACTTTTAAAGGCTGTTTCTGAAATATATTCCTTGTTGCAGTTTCCTCATATTCCAAGTCTGGCTTGCTGCCGGAGCTACTGAGTTTAGTGCTCTTTGCACACCGTGAGCTGTGCATTTCATCCGTTTTGATCGCGTTTCGATATTCAAATTGCTTACGATGAATGATGATATCGTATGACGGGGAACAGATGGCTGCGCTCATTTTCTGTGCGGTTTCGCCTTATGTCTTTTGGCGTGTGCTGAGACTGCTCTGATGGGGACTGCAGCTACCTTTCTTTGTTTGGGAGATGAGACATTAATTCGGATGATCCACTGGCACGGGCGGTTGATCAATATGGATTTTAATTCGTTTGCAGTGATACCAGGGCTTTCCATAACCATAACCATTCTGTTATTTTCCTATCTGCGCTGGCAGCATTGATTATGTATTGTTGGTTTGAAATCTTAGAGCTCACATACAAATCTGACTGGACCGTTTGTAATGTTTCTGCTACTGAATCAACAAGCAGCTTGTAGGTTCTAACACAACAAGCAGCCTGTAGGTTCTAACACAACAAGCAGCCTGTAGGTTCTAACACAACATGCAGCCTGTAGGTTCTAACACAACATGCAGCCTCTAGGTTCTAACACAACAAGCAGCCTGTAGGTTCTAACACAACAAGCAGCCTGTAGGTTCTAACACAACAAGCAGCCTGTAGGTTCTAACACAACATGCAGCCTGTAGGTTCTAACACAACATGCAGCCTGTAGGTTCTAACACAACATGCAGCCTGTAGGTTCTAACACAACAAGCAGCCTGTAGGTTCTAACACAACAAGCAGCCTGTAGGTTCTAACACAACAAGCAGCCTGTAGGTTCTAACACAACAAGCAGCCTGTAGGTTCTAACACAACAAGCAGCCTGTAGGTTCTAACACAACAAGCAGCCTGTAGGATCTAACACAACATGCAGATTGTAGGATCTAACACAACATGCAGCCTGTAGGTTCTAACACAACATGCAGCCTGTAGGTTCTAACACAACAAGCAGCTTGTAGGTTCTAACACAACAAGCAGCCTGTAGGTTCTAACACAACAAGCAGCTTGTAGGTTCTAACACAACATGCAGCCTGTAGGTTATAACACAACAAGCAGCCTGTAGGTTCTAACACAACAAGCAGCTTGTAGGTTCTAACACAACATGCAGCCTGTAGGTTCTAACACAACAAGCAGCTTGTAGGTTCTAACACAACAAGCAGCCTGTAGGTTCTAACACAACAAGCAGCCTGTAGGTTCTAACACAACAAGCAGCCTGTAGGTTCTAACACAACAAGCAGCCTGTAGGTTCTAACACAACAAGCAGCCTGTAGGTTCTAACACAACAAGCAGCCTGTAGGTTCTAACACAACAAGCAGCCTGTAGGTTCTAACACAACATGCAGCCTGTAGGTTCAAACACAACAAGCAGCCTGTATGTTCTAACACAACATGCAGCCTGTAGGTTCTAACACAACATGCAGCCTGTAGGTTCTAACACAACAAGCAGCCTGTAGGTTCTAACACAACATGCAGCCTGTAGGTTCTAACACAACAAGCAGCCTGTAGGTTCTAACACAACATGCAGCCTGTAGGTTCAAACACAACAAGCAGCCTGTAGGTTCTAACACAACAAGCAGCCTGTAGGTTCTAACACAACAAGCAGCCTGTAGGTTCAAACACAACATGCAGCCTGTAGGTTCAAACACAACAAGCAGCCTTTAGGTTCTAACACAACAAGCAGCCTGTAGGTTCTAACACAACATGCAGCCTGTAGGTTCAAACACAACAAGCAGCCTGTAGGTTCTAACACAACAAGCAGCCTGTAGGTTCTAACACAACAAGCAGCCTGTAGGTTCAAACACAACATGCAGCCTGTAGGTTCAAACACAACAAGCAGCCTGTAGGTTCTAACACAACAAGCAGCCTGTAGGTTCAAACACAACAAGCAGCCTGCAGGTTCAAAACACAACATGCAGCCTGTAGGTTCTAACACAACAAGCAGCCTGTAGGTTCAAACACAACAAGCAGCCTGTATGTTCTAACACAACATGCAGCCTGTAGGTTCAAACACAACAAGCAGCCTGTAGGTTATAACACAACAAGCAGCCTGTAGGTTCAAACACAACAAGCAGCCTGTAGGTTCAAACACAACAAGCAGCATGTAGGTTCAAACACAACAAGCAGCCTGTAGGTTCAAACACAACAAGCAGCCTGTAGGTTCAAACACAACAAGCAGCCTGTAGGTTCTAACACAACATGCAGCCTGTAGGTTCAAACACAACAAGCAGCCTGTAGGTTATAACACAACAAGCAGCCTGTAAGTTCAAACACAACAAGCAGCCTGTAGGTTCAAACACAACAAGCAGCCTGTAGGTTCTAACACAACAAGCAGCCTGTAGGTTCAAACACAACAAGCAGCCTGTAGGTTCAAACACAACAAGCAGCCTGTAGGTTCTAACACAACATGCAGCCTGTAGGTTCTAACACAACATGCAGCCTGTAGGTTATAACACAACAAGCAGCTTGTAGGTTCAAACACAACAAGCAGCCTGTAGGTTCTAACACAACAAGCAGCCTGTAGGTTCTAACACAACAAGCTGCCTGTAGGTTCAAACACAACAAGCAGCCTGTAGGTTCAAACACAACAAGCAGCCTGTAGGTTCTAACACAACAAGCAGCCTGTAGGTTCTAACACAACAAGCAGCTTGTAGGTTCTAACACAACAAGCAGCCTGTAGGTTCTAACACAACAAGCAGCTTGTAGGTTCAAACACAACAAGCAGCCTGTAGGTTCTAACACAACAAGCAGCCTGTATGTTCAACCACAACAAGCAGCCTGTAGGTTCTAACACAACAAGCAGCCTGTATGTTCAACCACAACAAGCAGCCTGTAGGTTCTAACACAACAAGCAGCCTGTATGTTCAACCACAACAAGCAGCCTGTAGGTTCTAACACAACAAGCAGCTTGTAGGTTCAAACACAACAAGCAGCCTGTAGGTTCTAACACAACAAGCAGCCTGTATGTTCAACCACAACAAGCAGCCTGTAGGTTCTAACACAACAAGCAGCCTGTATGTTCAAACACAACAAGCAGCCTGTAGGTTCAAACACAACATGCAGCCTGTAGGTTCTAACACAACAAGCAGCCTGTATGTTCAACCACAACAAGCAGCCTGTAGGTTATAACACAACAAGCAGCTTGTAGGTTCTAACACAACAAGCAGCCTGTAGGTTATAACACAACAAGCAGCCTGTAGATTCAAACACAACAAGCAGCCTGTAGGTTATAACACAACAAGCAGCCTGTAGGTTCAAACACAACAAGCAGCCTGTAGGTTCAAACACAACAAGCAGCCTGTAGGTTATAACACAACAAGCAGCCTGTAGGTTCAAACACAACAAGCAGCCTGTAGGTTCAAACACAACAAGCAGCCTGTAGGTTCTAACACAAGCAGCCTGTAGGTTCAAACACAACAAGCAGCATGTAGGTTCTAACACAACAAGCAGCCTGTAGGTTCAAACACAACAAGCAGCATGTAGGTTCTAACACAACAAGCAGCCTGTAGGTTCAAACAGTTACTGGCCTTGTGCTATACCATCTTTGAAGAATCCCGTAGACTTCCCGCATACGAATGGTTTTCTTTTTCCTAAAACAAACAGAATGCACAATAATAAATACACTGGCGAAAATTGATATAAACTGCTATCTTCTTTCGAAAAGTTGTCATTGCATTGGCATACATTCTGTCACATTTCGAATTTTATTTTGAACACGGAAGCCATGTTATATTGTCCTCTCACGACAATGAGATCAGTGGTCATTAGACTATCACTCCCTTCACCTCGTCTCTACCGTCAATTTCCTGAAAATGATGAAACAATTATCCAATCTAGCAACCTATATATGAACAATTCTTTGAGTGCGAAAAAAATGTTAGTCTTTAAAAGATGATCAGGAAGAAGGCGTTCAGTACTTAGGGATAGTTGTAGTGTTGCAGCACTGAACTATATAGCCTTGAAAACAGAACTCAACTATATAACCTTGAAATCAGCACCCAACTATATAACCTTGAAATCAGCACCCAACTATATAAAATTGAAATCAGCACTCAATTATATAACCTTGAAATCAGCACACAACTATATAAACTTGAAATCAGCAACCAACTATATAACCTTGAAATCAGCACCCAACTATATAAATTGAAATCAGCACTCAATTATATAACCTTGAAATCAGCACACAACTATAAAACTTGAAATCAGCACTCAACTATATTAACTTGAAATCATAACTGAACAATAAAACCTTCAAATCTGCCCTGATGTTAAATTCCGCAGCAGGAAAAATCAACGACAAACATGCACTAAAAATGAAACAATAATTACCGACTTGTAAACTGTGTACAAAGTGAAACATTATGTTGTAAGTTGCATCAATGTATGTAGTTCGCCAATAGTAGAGAACACTGACGAGGGACAATCTGTAGTTCGCCAATAGTAGAGAACACTGACGAGGGACAATCTGTAGTTCGCCAATAGTAGAGAACACTGACGAGGGACAATCTGTAGTTCGCCACAGTAGAGAACACTGACGAGGGACAATCTGTAGTTCGCCAACAGTAGAGAATATTGAAGAGAGACAATCTGTAGTTCGCCAACAGTAGAGAATATTGAAGAGAGACAATATGTAGTTCGCCAACAGTAGAGAACATTGAAGAGAAACAATCTGTAGTTTCCCAACAGTAGAGAACATTGAAGAGAGACAATCTGTAGTTCGCCAATAGTAGAGAACACTGACGAGGGACAATCTGTAGTTCGCCAATAGTAGAGAACACTGACGAGGGACAATCTGTAGTTCGCCAATAGTAGAGAACACTGACGAGGGACAATCTGTAGTTCGCCAACAGTAGAGAACACTGACGAGGGACAATCTGTAGTTCGCCAACAGTAGAGAATATTGAAGAGAGACAATCTGTAGTTCGCCAACAGTAGAGAATATTGAAGAGAGACAATATGTAGTTCGCCAACAGTAGAGAACATTGAAGAGAAACAATCTGTAGTTTCCAACAGTAGAGAACATTGAAGAGAAACAATCTGTAGATCCCCAACAGTAGAGAACATTGAAGAGAGACAATCTGTAGATCGCCAACAGTAGAGAACACTGAAGAGAGACAATCTGTAGTTCCTCAACAGTAGAGAACATTGAAGAGAGACAATCTGTAGTTCACCAACAGTAGAGAACATAGAAGAGGGACAATCTATAGTTCGCCAACAGTAGAGAACATTGAAGAGAGACAATCTGTAGTTTCCCAACAGTAGAGAACATTGAAGAGGGACAATCTGTAGATCGCCAACAGTAGAGAATATTGAAGAGAGACAATCTGTAGATCGCCAACAGTAGAGAACATTGAAGAGAAACAATCTGTAGATCCCCAACAGTAGAGAACATTGAAGAGAGACAATCTGTAGATCGCCAACAGTAGAGAACACTGAAGAGAGACAATCTGTAGATCGCCAACAGTAGAGAACATTGAAGAGGAACAATCTGTAGATCGCCAACAGTAGAGAACATTGAAGAGAGACAATCTGTAGTTTCCCAACAGTAGAGAACATTGAAGAGAGACAATCTGTAGATCGCCAACAGTAGAGAACATTGAAGAGAGACAATCTGTAGATCGCCAACAGTATAGAACATTGAAGAGAGACAATCTGTAGATCGCCAACAGTAGAGAACATTGAAGAGAAACAATCTGTAGATCCCCAGCAGTAGAGAACATTGAAGATCGACAATCTGCAGTTCGCCAACAGTAAAGAATATTGAAGAGAAACAATCTGTAGTTTCCCAACAGTAGAGAACATTGAAGATCGACAATCTGCAGTTCGCCAACAGTAGAGAACATTGAAGAGAAACAATCTGTAGTTTCCCAACAGTAGAGAACATTGAAGAGAGACAATCTGTAGTTTCCCAAAAGTAGAGAACATTGAAGATCGACAATCTGTAGTTCGCCAACAGTAAAGAACATTGAAGAGAAACAATCTGTTTTTTCCCAACAGTAGAGAATATTGAAGAGAGACAATCTGTAGATCGCCAACAGTACAGAACATTGAACAGAGACAATCTGTAGATCGCCAACAGTAGAGAACATTGAAGAGAGACAATCTGTAGATCGCCAACAGTAGAGAACATTGAAGAGAGACAATCTGCAGATCGCCAACAGTAGAGAACATTGAAGAGGAACAATCTGTAGATCGCCAACAGTAGAAAACATTGAAGAGAAACAATCTGTAGATCGCCAACAGTAGAGAACATTGAAGAGAGACAATCTGCAGATCGCCAACAGTAGAGAACATTGAAGAGAAACAATCTGCAGTTCGCCAACAGTAGAGAACATTGAAGAGAGACAATCTGCAGATCGCCAACAGTAGAGAACATTGAAGAGAGACAATCTGCAGATCGCCAACAGTAGAAAACATTGAAGAGAAACAATCTGTAGATCGCCAACAGTAGAGAACATTGAAGAGAAACAATCTGTAGTTTCCCAACAGTAGAGAACATTGAAGAGAAACAATCTGTAGTTTCCCAACAGTAGAGAACATTGAAGAGAAACAATCTGTAGTTTCCCAACAGTAGAGAACATTGAAGAGAGACAATCTGCAGTTCGCCAACAGTAGAGAACATTGAAGAGAGACAATCTGCAGATCGCCAACAGTAGAGAACATTGAGAGAGAACAATCTGCAGTTCGCCAACAGTAGAGAACATTGAAGAGAGACAATCTGCAGTTCGCCAACAGTAGAGAACATTGAAGAGAGACAATCTGCAGATCGCCAACAGTAGAGAACATTGAAGAGAGACAATCTGCAGATCGCCAACAGTAGAAAACATTGAAGAGAAACAATCTGTAGATCGCCAACAGTAGAGAACATTGAAGAGAAACAATCTGTAGTTTCCCAACAGTAGAGAACATTGAAGAGAAACAATCTGTAGTTTCCCAACAGTAGAGAACATTGAAGAGAAACAATCTGTAGTTTCCCAACAGTAGAGAACATTGAAGAGAGACAATCTGCAGTTCGCCAACAGTAGAGAACATTGAAGAGAGACAATCTGTAGATCGCCAACAGTAGAGAACATTGAAGAGAAAACAATCTGTAGTTTCCCAACAGTAGAGAACATTGAAGAGAAACAATCTGTAGTTTCCCAACAGTAGAGAACATTGAAGAGAAACAATCTGTAGTTTCCCAACAGTAGAGAACATTGAAGAGGAACAATCTGTAGTTTCCCAACAGTAGAGAACATTAAAGAGAAACAATCTGTAGTTTCCCAACAGTAGAGAACATTGAAGAGAAACAATCTGTAGTTTCCCAACAGTAGAGAACATTGAAGAGGAACAATCTGTAGTTTCCCAACAGTAGAGAAAATTGAAGAGAAACAATCTGTAGTTTCCCAACAGTAGAGAACATTGAAGAGAAACAATCTGTAGTTTCCCAACAGTAGAGAACATTGAAGAGAAACAATCTGTAGTTTCCCAACAGTAGAGAACATTGAAGAGGAACAATCTGTAGTTCCCCAACAGTAGAGAACATTGAAGAGAGACAATCTGTAGTTCCTCAACAGTAGAGAACATTGAAGAGAGACAATCTGTAATTCCTCAACAGTAGAGAACATTGAAGAGGGACAATCTATAGTTCGCCAACAGTAGAGAACATTGAAGAGGGACAATCTATAGTTCGCCAACAGTAGAGAACACTGAAGCGGGACAATCTGTAGTTCTCCAACAGTAGAGAACACTGAAGCGGGACAATCTGTAGTTCTCCAACAGTAGAGAATATTGAAGAGGGACAATCTGTAGTTCTCCAACAGTAGAGAATATTGAAGCGGGACAATCTGTAGTTCTCCAACAGTAGAGAACATTGAAGAGGGACAATCTGTAGTTCTCCAACAGTAGAGAATATTGAAGAGGGACAATCTGTAGTTCTCCAACAGTAGAGAATATTGAAGAGGGACAATCTGTAGTTCTCCAACAGTAGAGAACATTGAAGCGGGACAATCTGTAGTTCTCCAACAGTAGAGAACATTGAAGCGGGACAATCTGTAGTTCTCCAACAGTAGAGAATATTGAAGAGGGACAATCTGTAGTTTTCCAACAGTAGAGAATATTTAAGAAGGACAATCTGTAGTTCTCCAACAGTAGAGAATATTGAAGAAGGACAATCTGTAGTTCTCCAACAGTAGAGAATATTGAAGAAGGACAATCTGTAGTTCTCCAACAGTAGAGAATATTGAAGAAGGACAATCTGTAGTTCTCCAACAGTAGAGAACATTGAAGAGGGACAATCTGTAGTTCTCCAACAGTAGAGAACATTGAAGCGGGACAATCTGTAGTTCTCCAACAGTAGAGAATATTGAAGCGGGACAATCTGTAGTTCTCCAACAGTAGAGAATATTGAAGCGGGACAATCTGTAGTTCTCCAACAGTAGAGAACATTGAAGCGGGACAATCTGTAGTTCTCCAACAGTAGAGAATATTGAAGCGGGACAATCTGTAGTTCTCCAACAGTAGAGAATATTGAAGCGGGACAATCTGTAGTTCTCCAACAGTAGAGAACATTGAAGCGGGACAATCTGTAGTTCTCCAACAGTAGAGAATATTGAAGCGGGACAATCTGTAGTTCTCCAACAGTAGAGAATATTGAAACGGGACAATCTGTAGTTCTCCAACAGTAGAGAATATTGAAGCGGGACAATCTGTAGTTCTCCAACAGTAGAGAATATTGAAGCGGGACAATCTGTAGTTCTCCAACAGTAGAGAACATTGAAGCGGGACAATCTGTAGTTCTCCAACAGTAGAGAACATTGAAGCGGGACAATCTGTAGTTCTCCAACAGTAGAGAATATTGAAGCGGGACAATCTGTAGTTCTCCAACAGTAGAGAATATTGAAGAGGGACAATCTGTAGTTCTCCAACAGTAGAGAACATTGAAGCGGGACAATCTGTAGTTCTCCAACAGTAGAGAATATTGAAGCGGGACAATCTGTAGTTCTCCAACAGTAGAGAATATTGAAGAGGGACAATCTGTAGTTTTCCAACAGTAGAGAATATTTAAGAAGGACAATCTGTAGTTCTCCAACAGTAGAGAACATTGAAGCGGGACAATCTGTAGTTCTCCAACAGTAGAGAATATTGAAGAGGGACAATCTGTAGTTTTCCAACAGTAGAGAATATTTAAGAAGGACAATCTGTAGTTCTCCAACAGTAGAGAATATTGAAGAAGGACAATCTGTAGTTCTCCAACAGTAGAGAATATTGAAGAAGGACAATCTGTAGTTCTCCAACAGTAGAGAATATTGAAGAAGGTCAATCTGTAGTTCTCCAACAGTAGAGAACATTGAAGAGGGACAATCTGTAGTTCTCCAACAGTAGAGAACATTGAAGCGGACAATCTGTAGTTCTCCAACAGTAGAGAATATTGAAGCGGGACAATCTGTAGTTCTCCAACAGTAGAGAATATTGAAGCGGGACAATCTGTAGTTCTCCAACAGTAGAGAATATTGAAGCGGGACAATCTGTAGTTCTCCAACAGTAGAGAATATTGAAACGGGACAATCTGTAGTTCTCCAACAGTAGAGAATATTGAAGCGGGACAATCTGTAGTTCTCCAACAGTAGAGAATATTGAAGCGGGACAATCTGTAGTTCTCCAACAGTAGAGAATATTGAAGAGGGACAATCTGTAGTTCTCCAACAGTAGAGAATATTGAAGAGGGACAATCTGTAGTTTTCCAACAGTAGAGAATATTTAAGAAGGACAATCTGTAGTTCTCCAACAGTAGAGAATATTGAAGAAGGACAATCTGTAGTTCTCCAACAGTAGAGAACATTGAAGCGGGACATCTGTAGTTCTCCAACAGTAGAGAATATTGAAGCGGGACAATCTGTAGTTCTCCAACAGTAGAGAAATTGAAGCGGGACAATCTGTAGTTCTCCAACAGTAGAGAATATTGAAGAGGGACAATCTGTAGTTCTCCAACAGTAGAGAATATTGAAGCGGGACAATCTGTAGTTCTCCAACAGTAGAGAATAAAACTACAAACAAACACATTGGCCTAATGTAGAAAACAGTAAAGTATTATGTTCGGTATCATTGTAGTTGCACAGCAAACGAAGCAGATACCGACATAGAACCGGAAGACTTCAGGCCCAGCTTCACGCAAAATGTAACAAAAAAATGTAACTACTGAATGCGATGCTAACCTAACACCATAACATGAAATAAACATAAAATGGTATGAAGCCACTAAACTAACAGAAAGATCAGATAAACTACAACGTTTCGGTAGATGCCTTCATTGGGTATCATCATCATCATCATCATCAAGTACCGGGCCTGCTGGCGTAGGTGATCATGTCTCTCCACAACTTTCGATCTCGACAGTTATTTATCATTTCTGTTGTTGACCTTCTGCCAAGCCATTCTTTAAGCTGTCTGGTATCTTATCTCTTTGCTTCCCTCTATCTCTTCGTCCCTCAATTTCCCCAGTTGTTACAATATATTCCAGCTGTTCTCTTCTCATTACATGGCAAAAAAAAATGATTGTTTCTTTCATTTTCATAATCATGTATCATTAGGTATAACAAAATATAAGAATTAAACACTTAAATTTCTCACCATAGCAAAATCCTTTGTCTTTACTGTTATTTTTTTCTAACCATTTACCTGATTAATCGTTACTTTACCAATCGTTTACTGTAAATATTTTTCACGTTTCGCTATTAAGATAACTCCTCACTTCATCGCGTGCTGTTTATGTTTTATCTATCAGCTGATATCACTCATGCTATAAGCAAGTTCACTGCTGCGAGAATACCCCAGGAGATAACTGCGTGTGTTACATAAACCTGCTCTTTGTTTGTTCTAAATTACCTATTTCTCGCCAGCTCGTAGATATGCATGTTTATGTGCAAATACATGCATGGCGTTACATGACGTGCAAATACATGCATGACGTTACACGACGTGCAAATACATGCATGACGTTCCACGACATTCAAATATATAATATTGCTCTCCCAGGCTGCACTGTCAATACTGACGCCCTGTTTATAATGATAGGCCCCAAACCCTCCTGTTGTTATTTACCAGAAATTATGGCGTGATTCGACAGATAAGAGTTAGCTTTGATATGTTCAGCCAAAATCAATTTCACTTCTCATCCTCCCTCCCCACCCACTCCCGCTCTCTTATTCTCCTAGAGCGCACACTCAATAAATGTACAGTATGAGTAAATCACAAACATATACTACATATATATATATATATATATATATATATATATATATATATATATATATATATATATATATATATATATATATAAATATATATATGACATGTGTATATATGTATGAGTATGTGTGTATATTTGTATGTATGTATGTATGTATGTATGTATGTTTGCATATAACATCAATATGCCCACAGACGAACATGGACAGAGATAGACATACGAGCCCATAAACTGTGTGTTTCTGTTCATGGTAGCGTATATGTTCCACGCACATGGACGTAACAGCACATATGAAGACATCATCATCATGATGTGTCATACCTGCTGCCGAAGGTGATCATATCCCTTCCACAATTCTCAGTCCACAGTAAAGGTAAAGGTAAAGTACGAGACTTGAACCGCCGTCTTAGCACGCGAGTTTCCACCCATATGTGCTCGGCCGCCTATTCATAAATGTTCGGAGATATCTGGATAGTGTCGCTTCAAGCATCGAAACTCACAATGCGTGGCGACATTCCTCACCTTCCCATGGTAATACCCTGGTACCCATTTCTGCCAACGGCTGGGTCGACCATGGGGGTATTTTTTTTCCAACCACAAGTACAATTCACACTGCACCCGCTGTCCACAGAGCATCCTATCAATTTTGTTGTTGACTGTTTACCTTACCATGACAGTTAAGCTATCTATATTATAGTATCTTCCCTCTTTGTGCTTGTTTTTGTCGCTTACTATAAACTGTGTGGTTTTGGTCAGAGTATTGTTTGAGCTCCACGCACATGGACATGTAAGCACAGAGACAGACCTAGCAGCCTAACTGTGTGGTTTTGGTCAGAGTATTGTTTGAGTTCCACGCACATGGACATGTAAGCACAGAGACAGACCTAGCAGCCTAACTGTGTGGTTTTGGTCAGAGTATTGTTTGAGTTCCACGCACATGGACATGTAAGCACAGAGACAGACCTAGCAGCCTATAAACTGTGTGTTTTGGTCAGAGTATTGTTTGAGTTCCACGCACATGGACATGTAAGCACAGAGACAGACCTAGCAGCCTATAAACTGTGTGGTTTTGGTCAGAGTATTGTTTGAGTTCCACGCACATGGACATGTAAGCACAGAGACAGACCTAGCAGCCTATAAACTGTGGTTCTGTCAGGGTAACGTTTGAGCTCCATTCACATGTATGACGTGTAAGTACAGAGACAAGACGTAATAACCTATAAACTGTGTGGTTCTGGTCAGGGTATCGTTTGAGCTCCATTCACATGTATGACGTGTAAGCACAGAGACAAGATCTAGCAGCCTATAAACTGTGTGGTTCTGGTCAGGGTATCGTTTGAGCTCCATTCACATGTATGACGTGTAAGTACAGAGACAAGACGTAATAACCTATAAACTGTGTGGTTCTGGTCAGGGTATCGTTTGAGCTCCATTCACATGGATGACGTGTAAGCACAGAGACAAGACCTAGCAGCCAAGAACTGTGGCTCTTGTGGTTTTTGAGTTCGTGACTAAAATGACGCATAAGAAAACACGTCTCTGCGTACACAGATTAATGAAGTAACGCCGATAGCTAGTGAGATCGTTAGGATTGGTACACAGTAATAGAGGTGATTGCCGTTCACTGTGTAGTTGAGGTAACAATAAAAAATATACAAGATACGATGGATCCCTTGTTCTAACCGTGATCTCTTAACTATGAGACTGGTGCACTCTCAAAGAATTGTCCAAAGTACAAGATAGGCCTCTCCCGCTTACTTACTCATGTCAGTGTACGTTATAGAAATTAATTGATTTGCACGGCGTCGTTCAGACAAGAAAAACCGTCATCAGGGTACTAATAATAATATATGCAGTGTCGACCCAATGGTTGCCGACATCCTGGGAAACTGAAGTTCGGTGCCCCTGAATGATACACATTATCACAAGGAAAAAATCTAAAAAATTTGAAAGATTCTCGATGGCGCCCCTTAACACATGGCGCGCCCCGAGCAGCCGCCAATGGTCCCGGTACCTTGAGCCGGCCCTGAATACATGACTGTTGACAGAGTGGAATGGGAAATGTTGTACTGCTTCTATTTCTCAAGTCTCCGAGTCCATAACTCACTCAGGATGGGATTCCGAGCAGTATGATGTTGTCTGTTGGGTATCTGAGGGCTTCACTCCCTTAGTTCAATTGTTCATGGAAGACAACGGGTGGGGTATGTCATGGAAGGCAACGGGTGGGGTATGTCATGTAGATCACGTTCTGTTGTCATATCTGGTAGGCCGCATGTTTTTGGTGATTACCATGAATTTTGAAAACAAATTGAATCTCATTTTTGTGCACTTAGGACATAACCACAATTTCAAAAACAGAAACCTTGCGTGCCAAAATGGCACGTATTGCAGAAATAACTGCTAGGCATATATATATATATATATACTTTCAGCGTTGAGGGGAGATATAATTTGCCGCCGCTTTTGCTCTTCTGTTCGCCTCTGCTACTGCTATGTTTCCTAGTGCTTCTAATATTCATCCATACATCTATTTCGCGGTCGACCAATGGGTCTAGTATTCTCACAACGTTTGCTGAAGGTTCGTTGTGTTTTGATCTTTCTGCCTTGTCACGTGGCAAAACCATTTTATCTGTTCTTTCTGTATATACTCTATGGCGGGGGCTATTCCTAGCTTTTTTCTCAGTTCTTCATTTCTGATCTTATCTCTCAGACTGTTTCCTGTCATTCTTCTAACACTTTTCATCTCAGTAGAGGTTATTTTTCTTATTGTTCTTGCATCTAGGGTCCTGGTCTGGCATTGGTAGCACAAACGTTGGGATGAAGATATATATATAACACATACGCTAGTCAAATTGATACTTCTATACACCATTATTAATGATTTCGTATACACACGTGTGTTCACATAACGCACGCAACATATATTGCCATACAACACAGCAAGAGGGAAAGAGGAGGGCGGGGGCATAAACTGTATGAAAGCTATACACAGAAAAATAAAATAAGAAACAAAAAAGAATCATAAAAAATATAATCAAAATCAAATCTATAAGGTTTGGAGAAGAAAATGCAAGAAACGAACAAAAAAAAAAAAAAAAAAAAAAGCATACACACAGCAACTAAAATAAAGTGAAATGGTTTTACCGTACCTTGTAACAAAACACAGATAAGCAAAGGGAAGGTAGCTGGTGTGAAGGTTTGTGAAATATGAGATAAAGATAGAAGTTGTTTTACACAAGCATGAATAGGGAAAGATGATGTCTGAACGCGTTGATCAGGCGCATGTGTGCAGGTATGACCGCGTTAACAGCTGGAGGCCTTGGGCATTGTGGGTAAAGCAACATCGGGGTGGGTGTGTTTCCTGTTCCAGTGTTTGGGTGCGCGCACATAATTAATGTATGCTCCTGTTCTTTTGTTTTTCCTTCTTTTTTTTTTTTACATTTTGGACGGTCGGGGATTGTACAAGGTAATGGAGGGCGGGAAGCGTATACCTAGATACACAAATCAAACAAAGCGGAATGGAGCAGCGTTAGAAAACATCAACTAAATGGTAAAATAGTGACACTATCGTTTAATGAAAGTGGTATTGTTGTTAATCCGAGAACAAATTGCCGTCAGAAAAATGGTTCAACTTTCGTCAAGTTAGTGAAATTGTTCAACTTTCGAACTGTTAGTGAAATTGTTCAACTTTCGAACTGTTAGTGAAATTGTTCAAATTTCACACAGTGTGAAACTGCCCAACTTTCGCCCAGTTAGAGAAATTATTCAACTTTCGTCCTACTAGTGAAATTATTCAACTTTCGTCCTACTAGTGAAATTATTCAACTTTCGTCCTACTAGTGAAATTATTCAATATCCCATTTCCCCATATCTCAAAATAGACGTTTTTTTATTTCTTCAAATATTTCTAAAGAGCACAAACCCCCCCCCCCCCCCCCCAATTAATTACAACAGGAACATGAATGACAACTGTTATTGATTAGAGAGGATGGGCATTTGAGCAGGTGACATAATCACGAGGGCACATATCACGTTTGTCGGTGTGATTTTCTTGAGGAGATTATCGTTATAGAGGATTGTGGTAGTAGTAGGAGAACTAGTGGGAGACACCGAAAGAGACACCGATAGAGACAGAGAGACTGAGAGAGAAAGAGAGAGACAAAGACAGCGACAGAGAAAGCGAGAGAGGGTGGGAGAGAGAGACAGAGTGAAAGAGAAAAGATAAGGATGGGAGTGAGGGTAAATTTGAAGGAGAAAAGAAAAGCAGGGTGGAGAAAGTAGTGGAGAATGAGAGAGGAATATGGAGAGTGTGCTTGCGATATAGATCATTCTATGCATCAACGGTATCTTTTAATTAAATAGAGGAGTGAAGTTACGGAGATTGTGGGAGGACTGGCCGTTTGTTTGTTAAAATAATTAAAACAGGACTGGGCCAGGGAGCTGAGAGGGGGTCAGGAGGGGAATTGGGAGGTATGACGAGAGAGTGAAAGGAACAGTAACGCTCGACAGGTAATGTGCGAGAATACATCCACAAGGCCAAACTGGAAATTAAAAAAAATAATAAAATAAAAACAGTCGAAAAGGAGCCGTGCCCCCACCACGAAGTCTGGTTTGGGGGGGGGGGGGGGGTGGAGGGGATCGAGGCGAGGAAGGAAGGTGTTTAGGGCAATTAGCCTCGGATCAACGGCCGGCACGCGACCAGGGGTATAAAGTCGGCAGCTGGCGGCGCGTGCCCTCAATATTCTTTCAACCATCAGTCACTCTCAGTCGCAGGCGCGTGTCGGCAACGTTTTACAAAACATTCGTTTTTCTCACCCGACATTCAAGGTAGATTAGATTGTAGATGCGGGGAGCCACATCAATCAGATCATATCTGCGCTTTTAAAATCTTCAGGGGATTATTAAACTAAGGACATGACCTGCTCGAGATAGTCACGCGAACATGGGTAAATAAGCTGGTTCTAGAATATGTAAAATTAGGCATAGAATAGAACAGAACGAAAAGAAACGGAAGAACATTTTCAGTTACATCAACGCAGTATCTGAGAACTAGATTGATCATTTATTTGGATCGTTGAGCGAAGGTTGAAATTGTTGAGCGAAGGTTGAAATTGTTGAGCGAAGGTTGAAATTCTCAATAGAGACCACGGGAATCAAATTAGCACGTAAATGTGTTCACTGATAACCTGCTGGCACAATACCAAACCGTGAGACGCTCAGATAATTCAGATTGGCAGAAGTGACAGTGATTCGTGCAAACTACATTCAAATCTAGCTCAAGCGGATGTCGTCTTCGCCAGTTTCTGTGGCCTTGTAGTCAACACAAAACAACGCAATCAGCCGACGTCATCGAAATGGTAAGTGTGAGTTACGTCTTCGCTAAAAATAACGCCTACCAGAACAATTCTTTTGTCGACATAGAGCCAAACATAACTGGCTGAATGTCTGTTTATTTCATTTATTCCACTAGAAATAATGAAACTATAATGTATTTATATATTCCTCTACTTGCCTACATATCTTTACTCGCTTACATATCTTCGTTCGTTCACATACTCGTGCCAGGTTCAACAAAATATAGACCGGAGAACGCAATACCTTGTACCATGTACCAGACTAACAAACAACTATGGAATCATGCTCACATATGATGAACAATGAAGACTCCTGTGGCCTACGCTGGAACCATTCCAGGACAAGATTTATAGAGATGGCACCAGCATTGACACTGGACAACATGACAACAAAACATGTTCTACAGGATTGTCCCCAGTACACAGACCTGAGAAGTGCAATGTGGACCACACCCACCGCCTGGAAGAGAAACTATACGGGGCAACTGAATCACTTAAACAGACAGCTGACTTCATGAGAGAGTCAGGAATCCTAGTCTGAAAGAGTCATGATCGCAGAATATGAAGAACTGACAATCGCGTTCTGCGAACTCATTGACGTCCTGAGGTGTAACAGGAGAGAAAGAACTAGTACCAGGCAAACTCCAGTGATCAAGGACATGCGATCAAGACGATGACCCTGGTTAGGACACGCACTGTGGATGCCAAGTGACAAGTACACAACAGGCCCCTTTTTGAATCCTATGGAAGAAGACAAAGGGGAAAGCTACAACATACTTTTTTTTAAGACAAGTGGAAGCAGAAATTAAGAAGCTGAGAAAGACATTCAACAATTTTAATAAAATGGCAAACAAGATTTCTAGGAAAATGTTTGCTAAAGACTCCAACGTGGAGATGAAAAGTTCAGGAAGAAGATGGAGGAGGAGAGATAATGATAATAATAATGATAAAATGATACTTTGGAATCATTCAAAGTTGGTCTAGAATTAAAGAGTAAATATTTTACTGTGTATTCTACAGCTCACTCACAGTGTATTCCACCAACTCATTCACAGTGTATTCTTCCTGCTCACTCGCAGTGTATTCTTCCAGCTCACTCACAGTGTATTCTTCCAGCTCACTCACAGTGTATTCTTCCAGCTCACTCGCAGTGTATTCTTCCAGCTCACTCACAGTGTATTCTTCCAGCTCACTCGCAGTGTATTCTTCCAGCTCACTCACAGTGTATTCTTCCAGCTCACTCACAGTGTATTCTTCCAGCTCACTCGCAGTGTATTCTTCCAGCTCACTCACAGTGTATTCTTCCAGCTCACTCGCAGTGTATTCTTCCAGCTCACTCACAGTGTATTCTTCCAGCTCACTCGCAGTGTATTCTTCCAGCTCACTCACAGTGTATTCTTCCAGCTCACTCACAGTGTATTCTTCCAGCTCACTCGCAGTGTATTCTTCCAGCTCACTCACAGTGTATTCTTCCAGCTCACTCGCAGTGTATTCTTCCAGCTCACTCACAGTGTATTCTTCCAGCTCACTCGCAGTGTATTCTTCCAGCTCACTCACAGTGTATTCTTCCAGCTCACTCACAGTGTATTCTTCCAGCTCACTCACAGTGTATTCTTCCAGCTCACTCGCAGTGTATTCTTCCAGCTCACTCACAGTGTATTCTTCCAGCTCACTCACAGTGTATTCTTCCAGCTCACTCGCAGTGTATTCTTCCAGCTCACTCACAGTGTATTCTTCGTGCTCTGTCGCAGTGTATTCTTCCAGCTCACTCGCAGTGTATTCTTCCAGCTCACTCGCAGTGTATTCTTCGTGCTCTGTCGCAGTGTATTCTTCCAGCTCACTCGCAGTGTATTCTTCCAGCTCACTCGCAGTGTATTCTTCAGCTCACTCGCAGTGTATTCTTCCAGCTCACTCGCAGTGTATTCTTCCAGCTCACTCGCAGTGTATTCTTCCAGCTCACTCGCAGTGTATTCTTCCAGCTCACTCGCAGTGTATTCTTCCAGCTCACTCACAGTGTATTTTTCCAGCTCACTCACAGTGTATTCTTCGTGCTCTGTCGCAGTGTATTCTTCCAGCTCACTCGCAGTGTATTCTTCCAGCTCACTCACAATGTATTCTTCCAGCTCACTCACAGTGTATTCTTCCAGCTCACTCACAATGTATTCTTCCAGCTCACTCACAATGTATTCTTCCAGCTCACTCACAATATATTCTTCCAGCTCACTCACAATGTATTCTTCCAGCTCACTCACAGTGTATTCTTCCAGCTCACTCACAATGTATTCTTCCAGCTCACTCACAATGTATTCTTCCAGCTCACTCATAATGTATTCTTCCAGCTCACTCACAATGTATTCTTCAAGCTCACTCACAGTGTATTCTTCCAGCTAACTCACAGTGTATTCTTCCAGCTCACTCACAGTGTATTCTTCCAGCTAACTCACAGTGTATACTTCCAGCTCACTAGCAGTGTATTCTTCCAGCTCACTCACAGTGTATTCTTCCAGCTCACTCACAGTGTATTCTTCCAGCTCACTCGCAATGTATTCTTCCCGCTCACTCGCAATGTATTCTTTCAGCTCACTCACAGTGTATTCTTCCAGCTCACTCGCAGTGTATTCTTCCAGCTCACTCGCAGTGTATTCTTCCAGCTCACTCGCAGTGTATTCTTCCAGCTCACTCACAGTGTATTCTTCCAGCTCACTCGCAGTGTATTCTTCCAGCTCACTCGCAGTGTATTCTTCCAGCTCACTCGCAGTGTATTCTTCCAGCTCACTCGCAGTGTATTCTTCCAGCTCACTCGCAGTGTATTCTTCCAGCTCACTCGCAGTGTATTCTTCCAGCTCACTCACAGTGTATTCTTCCAGCTCACTCACAGTGTATTCTTCCAGTTCACTCGCAATGTATTCTTCCCGCTCACTCGCAATGTATTCTTTCAGCTCACTTACAGTGTATTCTTCCAGCTCACTCACAGTGTATTCTTCCAGCTCACTCGCAGTGTATTCTTCCAGCTCACTCGCAGTGTATTCTTCCAGCTCACTCACAGTGTATTCTTCTAGCTCACTCGCAGTGTATTCTTCCAGCTCACTCGCAGTGTATTCTTCCAGCTCACTCGCAGTGTATTCTTCCAGCTCACTCGCAGTGTATTCTTCCAGCTCACTCACAGTGTATTTTTCCAGCTCACTCACATTGTATTCTTTGTGCTCTGTCGCAGTGTATTCTTCCAGCTCACTCGCAGTGTATTCTTCCAGCTCACTCACAGTGTATTCTTCCAGCTCACTCACAGTGTATTCTTTGAGCTCACTCGCAGTGTATTCTTCCAGCTCATTTCTAACGTTTTCTGAGCGAGCACATCCACATTTCCGCCGCATTCTTTAATACAAGAAGATTTATTGACACAAAGGCGTCACCGAAGAGAGACAAGGAGAGGCGGCCGACTAGGCATAATGAAATCATTAATCGTAAATAACAGGAAAAGAGCGTGGTCAAAGACAGAGAACTGGGCGTAAACAAAAATGATGCTGACAGCAGGTGAAATAAGAAATAAGAAAGCGTGTAAAGCTATTTTGAGTAAAGGGAAGTAAACGATGTGTAAAGAGCGTCATTCAGATTGCCTGCAGTGCACCACGGAAACCACAGCTCCAACAGTGGATGTGTTCAGAATAGCGTGGCGTCTTATAAATGATCTGAAAAAGTGGTAATCACTGCCGGCTTAAATGAAACAGCTTTTGATGACGTGTTCCAGATGTACAGGAACGACTGTATTGTTTTACGTTCTGGTCAGAAATTGGCAGGCAGTAATCTCGTCTGTTGAGGCATGGACGTTATACCGTGTCTGTGTTCTTGATGTGGTGCGAATGGCTATGAGATGGTTCATAACAGCGGAATATCAACCCCAGATTAAGAACCAAAATCAAAAGTCACTGACTGTTTCCACTGACAGGAATCACTGACTGTTTCCACTGACAGGAATCACTGACTGTTTCCACTGACAGGAATCACTGACTGTTTCCACTGACAGGAATCATTGACTGTTTCCACTGACAGGAATCATTGACTGTTTCCACTGACAGGAATCATTGACTGTTTCCACTGACAGGAATCATTGACTGTTTCCACTGACAGGAATCATTGACTGTTTCCACTGACAGGAATCATTGACTGTTTCCACTGACAGGAATCATTGACTGTTTCCACTGACAGGAATCATTGACTGTTTCCACTGACAGGAATCATTGGCTGCTTCCACTGACTTGAATCATTGACTGTTTCCATTGACAGGAATCATTGACTGTTTCCACTGACAGAAATCATTGACTGTTTCCACTTAAAGGAATCATTGGCTGCTTCCACTGACAGGAATCATTGACTGCTTCCCCTGACAGGAATCATTGGCTGCTTCCACTGACAGGAATCATTGACTGCTTCCACTGACAGGAATCATTGACTGTTTCCATTGACAGGAATCATTGACTGTTTCCACTGACAGGAATCATTGACATGCTTTCACTGACTGCAATACTGACTGTTTCCACTGACAGGAATCATGACATGCTTTCACTGACTGCAATTACTGACTGTTTCCAGCTCATTCACCGTACTTGTCCAGTTTTACTCTGATCTCGCTGACAGGAATCTAAGAAAAAATGGACACGTAGAAACTTCTGAACATTGGATGAATATTACGCGGGTTTTCGAGACATAGACAACGCTGATTGGCTATACCTTATGTGCCTATGGATGACGTCATGAACTCTGGCGACGATCGAATGTTAGAAATCGATACGGCTATTAGTGAGAATGCTGTTTTAAGCTTAAAACAATTGAGAATAATAGTGAAGCTTTTAGCAACGATAATGTGTCTGTATGTGTGAGCTTGATTTGTCTATCTTATTTGACACCATGCACGTCACAGGAACCAACAATGTCCATATACTTCGTTGAGTTACTGGATCACCTATGGGTTTGCCTGGAGTACCTTAAGGTCAACTCTAACGATAATGACCAATGATGGAACAGGATAAAAGTAAAGTTTGTTCCGCGACATATTTTAATGTCGTGAGGAATAGGACGGGGGGGGGGGGTGTTAAATATTACACTGAACTATGCCACAGCATATTAGTGGTGAGGGGGCCTGTGCTCTTCTTTGCTGCTGTTTAACAACCCCCCACCATCCCCCAACTAAATCAGGTCGCCGAAAATGCTTTCCACTGGGCTGACTATAGAGCGGCGATCGAACCCACACCACGTCCACTTGATCACTAAACTAACGCGCTACCACCACACTACTAGGTCTCCCAAACTGACAAAATGAAACCAAGAAAACCCAGCGTAAAAATAGTAGCAACCCCTGTGAGCGAATAAGACATAAATAGAAGAAGATATCTGGCATTAATGCAAGACTGAAGCTATTACAGATAGTAATAGAAGACCTTCTGTATATAAGGTATGTGTAGACACTGAAGCCGTGACGGGAGAATGAGTGTCAGGTAGGATATAAGAGATAGGAGAGACAGGTCTGATGTAGTTCCAGATAGTGAAGAAAATCTGGGATGTCCATCGGGCTCTTTTCCCACGCTGAGGGGATTCTAAAAACCAGACGAGAACATGAGAAATGTGGGGTGCTGGTACTTGTTGATGAAGGCTAATGAACAGTCGAGCACTGAAAGTGCCAGCGGCTTGGCGAAAGGTAAGGTGAAAATGCTGGCGGATTGTAGATTGGCGACGTAGGGACGACGGAAAGGTAAAAGTGGATTGAAATATTACATACCTACAGGAAGGGCACGGGTCGGCAATGCGTTATTTAAGATGTAGGTGAAAATAAATAGTTGAAAATAGCTTGAACCTTATGGAGCGTATACTGAACTTCTTCTTCTTCTTTTCTCTTCACTGATACCTAAAAAGTGTCGTGGTTTATATCATTGTCGTTCTTGAGCTGCTCGGACTGTCTGAATTAGTGATTTTCCTTTGTTGTTACATGTCTCTGTCACTGCATCTATCCATCTTCTTCTGCGTCTTCCTCTTGGTCTTTTTCCATGCATTCTCGAGAAGAAACGCCCTTGATGGTGATTGGTGAGGATTCATTCTGACCAGGTGACCAAACCATTTAAGTTGTTGTTCTATATATTCTTGGCAGGGTTTTGTTCCTACTATTTTTCTTATGGTTTCATTTTGTATTCTATCTCTTCTTGTGTTGTTTTGTTACTTTTCTCAAGCATCGCATCTCACATGTATTGATCTTTCTTAAATGTGATTTAGAAAGGTCCATGTTTAACTTTCATAGCATAAAGTTGGTATGAAGATGCTATTTATCATTTGTTGTTTAGCTGGCACAGAAATGTTTGGATGTCTTAGCAATGGTGAAAGCTGGTATGTGACAGCATTTGCTTTTTGTATTCTCATGTCAATTTCTCTGTCTAGTTTCCATCTTCTGTGAACATTGTGCCTAAATACTTGAATTCCTCTACTTGTTTTATTTCTTTATCTTTGATCTTGATATTTAATGGGTGTCTTAATTTGCTTATTCTTATAGCCTCTGTTTTTGCTGTGTTAATTTTCATACTGTAGTTTGTGCAGCTTTTATCTAGAGATGTTAAATGCTGTTGTAGCAGGTTTTCATTCTCATATATTAGGCATTGTCATCTGCGAAGAGTAGCTCGTTGATGTGGAGTTTTCTACATCTATGTTATTATTTGATTTGTCCTTGTTGTTGGTTGTTTCCTGATTTATTTTGTCCATATATATGATGAAGAGGAGTGGTGAGAGGACACATCCTTGTCTTACTCCTGTTGTAACCTGAAACCATTCTGACAGACCTCCGATGTTCTGACGGCACTTTGACTGTTTTTATATAATGCCCTTATATTATCTAGTAGTTGTCCTGCTACCCCGTAGGTTTCTAAAGTTTGCCAAAGTTTGTTCCTGTCCACACGATCAAACGCTTTTTCCTGATCTATAAACACTATATTTAGGTTTCTGTCATATTCTATTGTTTTTCACATAGTTGTCTCAATGTAAATATAGCATCAGTACAGCTTTTGCCTTTTCTGAATCCGAATTGATTATTGCTTAATTGAGGTTCTATTATGTATCTTACTCTCCTCTCTAATATTTTAGCAAACATTTACCAACTTGACTCAATAGGGATATTCCTCTGTACATTTGGCCGATATGCATTGTGACTACGTCTAGCAAGGCAACCTCAAAGTCACTCTATTTTGCACGATTCATAACTCACATTACCAATCTCTGACTGCACTATTGTGCACGATTCATGACTCGCATTACCCACCTCTGACTGCACTATTGTGCACGATTCATGACTCACATTACCCATCTCTGACTGTACTATTTTGCACGATTTATGACTCACATTACCCACCTCTGACTGCACTATTTTGCACGATTCATGACTCACATTACCCACCTCTGACTGCACTATTGTGCACGATTCATGACTCACATTACCCACCTCTGACTGCACTATTTTGCACGATTCATGACTCACATTACCCATCTCTGACTGCACTATTTTGCACGATTCATGACTCACATTACCACCTCTGACTGCACTATTTTGCACGATTATTGACTCACATTACCCACCTCTGACTGCACTGTTTTGCACGATTCATGACTCACATTACCCAATCCGACTGCACTATTTTGCACGATTCATGACTCACATTACCCACCTCTGACTGCACTGTTTTGCACGATTCATGACTCACATTACCCATTTCTGACTGTACTATTTTGCACGATTCATGACTCACATTACCCACCTCTGACTGCACCATTTTGCACTATTATTGACTCACATTACCCACCTCTGACTGCACTGTTTTGCACGATTTATGACTCACATTACCCATCTCTGACTGCACTGTTTTGCACGATTTATGACTCACATTACCCACCTCTGACTGCACTGTTTTGCACGATTTATGACTCACATTACCCACCTCTGACTGCACTGTTTTGCACGATTTATGACTCACATTACCCATTTCTGACTGTACTATTTTGCACGATTCATGACTCACATTACCATTTCTGACTGCACTGTTTTGCACGATTCATGACTCACATTACCCACCTCTGACTGCACTGTTTTGCACGATTTATGACTCACATTACCCATCTCTGACTGCACTGTTTCCAAGTTGCCCTTGTTGCACACTTCTCCCTCTCTCGCCTTCCGCTCAGGACCTACCACGCTGATGCTATGATTAGTATTACCATGAGTAGATCTATTTCGAAATGATTGGATTTAAGTGAATGAATAAACAAAAACAATCAACAACATCCAACTTCAAAGCGGAAGGTGTAAATGTCATCATTTGGTGGAGTAGGAAAACATACGAGCAAACACAACAGTTATAGCACACACACACACACACACAAATAATGGATAAGTGCCACCCGACATGTTGGCGTCCTAAAGGCTATCAAAGGGGGCTAGAGAATCAAGTATGCAGTCTCACAAACCTCCACAATACTGCCGCCCATGTCCAACCTGTTTTCCGGGTTTAGTTCTGTGCCATATCTCACTCAGCCAATCATTTTCATGCACGCAGGAAACAAAATAATCTAGCCATATCTCAGAGTTCAGCGTGTATCGAAGGTCGACTGTAATTGTTGACAAAGTGTGCCCCGGCACTGTGAGGCAGTGCGGTAATTAAGGTAGAGAGATACGCAATCTTCCACTAGGTAACGAGGAGTGAAGTAAAGTGGAATAGAAATAACAACGTAATGTGCAGGAGGAGGTAGATCATCGCTCGGGGGATTCTGGGAGTCACTTCTAGCAGGAAGGGACACTAACACTGGTACTCGCGTAATAACGGTGGACAGAAAGATGAATTGAAATAATATTGTATAGTAAGACAAACAGTCACAAGTCACAAGCAAAGCAGACTTGTATAGTGGCTTTGAATGAATATATACACGCAAGACACGAATGTATGAATATATACGCACAAGACACGAATGTATGAATATATACGCACAAGACACGAATGTATGAATATATACGCACAAGACACGAATGTATGAATATATACGCACAAAACACGAATGTATGAATATATACGCACAAGACACGAATGTATGATATATACGCACAAGACACAAATGTATGAATATATACGCACAAGACACGAATGTATGAATATATACGCACAAGACACGAATGTATGAATATATACGCACAAGACACGAATGTATGAAAATATACGCACAAGACACGAATGTATGAATATATACGCACAAGACACGAATGTATGAATATATACGCACAAGACACGAATGTATGAATATATACGCACAAAACACGAATGTATGAATATATACGCACAAGACACGAATGTATGAATATATACGCACAAGACACAATGTATGAATATATACGCACAAGACACGAATGTATGAATATATACGCACAAGACACGAATGTATGAATATATAATCGCAAGACATTAATGTATAAATATATACGCAAAGGACACGAATGTATGAATGTAAGAGAGGGCATATGTATGTGTGTGTGTGTGTATATATATATATACACACACACACACACATACATATGCTCTCTCTCACTCTCTCGTGTACATATATATATATATATATATATATATATATATATATAATGGTGAGAGAGAAAATGAGGGAAACTCATGTAACAATAACAAAAACAAATTAGCCCTGGCAGGCACTTATAAACGTTGTTATATAAGACTGTGGTGACGAGCGATGCTCACTTCCTGATTGGGGAATCAGCGGATCTTTGTTTTGTTAACGAGAACAATCTGTGAGATAATTTGAACTTACACACAAACAATCCTAGTGGTTGCACTTGACGAGAGGTGAGAGTCAGGTGAGGGCACATGTGCGCCTTAGAACAAGTTAGAAGGAAGAGATGAAGTCTCTAAAGCTGTAATCCAGTAGCTAAATGTGTGCTTTATAAAAAAAAAAAAGTCAAGCAACTGATAATATAGATGTGGGGTTGGCATTAAGTTGTGATTAATTTATTCCAACAATTTATCTTCATGGTTGCCAACAAATTCAGGTTTTCATCGTCCTTATAAAATGATGGCATTTCAGGGATCCATTCTCATTGTCCGTGTGTTACCGCGGGGCCTCATTATGAGGGAAGTAAAGAATAGTGAAACTGTGACCTTCAAGGCATGTCGTAAGAGGCGACTAAGGAGGTTGATCGATGGCTTGACAAGCTGTCATTGTAAAAAGTATTGTTATGGAAACAGAGCCATAGATTTTAGAAGCAGTGATCTCTGCAATATGTGCCGTTTTGGCACGCAAGGTTTCTGTTTTTGAGATTGTGGTTCTGCCTATGTGCCGTCTTCGGCTCGAAAGGACCATAAATAGATAGATTCTCATTGTAATATTGAACTATAAATCACGAGCCGTGTCAATAGTTTAGAGTGTTCGGCTGCTGACGATGAAGTACGGATTCAGAACCCTATCGTGACGACCGGCAAGACACGTCGCTCCATCAGCTGCCCTCTGAAACTAGGTATCGAAGATTTTGTCTGAGAAATTAGGGTGAGATGACGTGATACTGACCACGTTACAAACAAACGTACCGAAGGCAATTTAAAATCATGAGCAGTAACACCACATGCCATATACGTCACAAGCCTTGAAGAGTAACGTGTATTTAGACCTCTCTTAAGCAATAACTGGTTGATATTTGTTCAAGTCTTTATGAAAACACTGTTTTTACGTCAGTGCAAGAGGTCATGGTCGACGCACAGGAAGTACAACAACACATGTAATGCAACACGTGAGTGCAAGAGGTCAAGGTCGACACAGAGGAAGTACAACAACATGTAATGCAACACGTGAGTGCAAGAGGTCAAGGTCCCCACAGAGGAAGTACAACAACATGTATTGCAACACACTATATCCAGAGGTCCTAAGAGGCAAATTCAGCTTCTTACACGATTGGTTGTTTGACGTTTCAACCAGCAGTCTACAGACTCGTGCCAAGTTATCTTTAACTGTGTGTGAGTTGTTTGTTCCACATAGAGGATGAGTTATTATTTGTTCCATACAGAGCGTGAGTTATTATTTGTTCCACACAGAGCGTGAGTTATTGTTTGTTCCTACATAGAGCGTGAGTTATTATTTGTTCCACACAGAGCGTGAATTATTGTTTGTTCCAACACAGAGCGTGAGTTATTGTATGTTCCACACAGAGCGTGAGTTTTAATTTGTTCCAACAGAGGTGAGTTATTGTTTGTTCCAACAGAGGGTGAGTTATTGTTTGTTCCAACAGAGGGTGAGTTATTGTTTGTTCGTGCAAAGAGCGTGAGTTATTGTCTGTTCCTCTTCTACCTTTTAGCTCCAGTGGAGCATAGGTCTTCAACAAACACTTTCCAAGTCGTTCTGTTTTTTGCAATTCTTTTAAGATCATTCCATGTCTTCCCCATCATCTTCATCTCTGCTTCAATCTGTCTTCTCCAAGAATTCCTTGGTCTTCCTCTTTGTCTTACCCCTGGGGATTCCAAAAAAGGGCCTGTTGTGTAATACTCTCAGTTGGTTTCCGTAGTGTGTGTCCTATCCATCGCCATCGTCTTCGCTGTATTTCTTTATCCACTGGTATTTGACCGGTACATTTCCATAATTCCACGTTTGTGACTTTGTCCTGCCATTTCCATCCCTTTATTCTGCGCAAGCATCCATTAATGAAAGTCTGTACCTTCGTGATTGTCAATTTTGTTATTCTCCATGTTTCACAGCCATATAATAGAACCGACTTAACATTGGAGTTGAAAATTTGTATTTTTGTATTTAGCCTAATTTCTTTGGATTTCCATAATGTTTCCCAGTGCAATGAAAGCTCCTCTTGCTTTTGATATCCTTATTTTGGTATCGTTTTCTGTTCCTCCCTCTTTATCTATATTACTGCCCAGATATATATAAGATTGTACGTCTAGTAGAGGTATTTCTCCTAGTTTTATTTGGTTATTGCCAACTGCATTAATTCTCATAATGTTGGTCTTATCTCTATTAATCTTTAGTCCTAGCTGTTGTGATCTCTCATCTAATATACTCATTTTATCTTGCATCTGTTGGTGGCTGTGTGATAGGAGAGCTATGTCATCAGCAAAGTCTAAATCATCAAGTTGTTTGGTCAGTGACCACTGGATCCCATTTCTGTTGTTTTGAGTTATTTTCATAATCCAATCTATGGCCAGTAGAAAGAGAAATGGAGACAGAAGGCATCCTTGCCTTACTCCTGTTCTTATTTCAAATGCTTCTGTAAGCTGTCCTTCATGCACCACACTACATTTTGTTCCTTCATACATTGTTTTTATCAGGTTAATAAACTTTATGGGGATTCCATAATGACTCAGCAACTTCCAAAGCATTCTTCTGTCTAAACTATCAAATGCCTTTTCGTAATCTATGAATCCAATATAAAGTGGGGATTTTAGTTCTAAACTTTGTTCAACTATTATACGTAGAGTAGTTATTTGATCAGCACATGATCTGTTCTTCCTAAAACCTGCTTGTTCATCTCTCAAGTGTTTCTCTATAGCCTCTTTTAGTCTCTCCAGAATGATTCTGCCTAATATTTTTCCTGGCACTGATAGTAGCATAATTCCCCTATAATTTGTGCACTCCTGTAAACTCCTTTCTTTGGTAGTTTGATCATATAACCTTCTCTCCAGTCTTTAGGTATTTCTTCCTCTCCCAAATTTTATCCAATAGATTATGTAACATCTTGGTAGAGGTGATAATATCTGCTTTGATGGCTTCCGAAGGAATTTCATCTGGTCCTGTGGCTTTACCATCTTTTAACAGTTTGATGGCTTTCATTATTTCTTCTTTGCTTGGTTTTCCGCAGTTAACGTGTAATTCTTCTTCTGCTGGTAGTATATCTGGAGGATTATTTGAGCCAGGTCTGTTCAAAAGTTCTTCAAAGAGCTCCTTCCATCTCTCCATTTGTTCCTTTATATTACTAAGCAGATTTCCTTTCTTATCTTTGATAAAGGCGTTGATCTGTTTGTATTTTCCACCTAATTTCTTTGTGCTGTTGTACAGTTCTTTCATATTCCCTTTATTTGCTGCTTCTTCTGCCTCTTTAGCTAATTCATCTATATATTTCCTCTTATCCCTTTTAATGCATCTTCTCACTTCTTTGTTCACCTCTGTGTAAGCTTCCTGTGTCTGGCTTTATTACTTCTTGTTTTGCTTTTATTTATGTCTGCTTTCTTGTTCTTTCTTTCTTTAATTTATCCAGGGTCTCTGCTGTCATCCATGCCTTATTCTGGCGTTCTCTTTTCCCCAGTGTTTCTTCGCATGTCTCTTTCCATATATTTTTTACCTGTTTCCAATGATCTTCTATATTTATTGTATTTTCTAGTTGTTGGAGGACTTGGTATTTGTTTGATATTGTGACTGCGAATTTATCTTTAATTCCTTGTTCTTTAAGAAACCCTACATTGAAATACGTTCTGCCCTTATTCGTTGTAGTATACCTTTTTAATTTAATTTTAAGTTTGGCTAACAGCAGATGATGATCAGAAGCTATATCTGCCCCTCTATATACTTTTACATCCTGTAAGGATGACTTAAACTTATTATTAATACATATGTGATCAATTTGATTTTCCGTTCTATGATCTGGTGACACCCATGTAGCTTTTGTGTTTCTTTTATGTTGGAATATTGTTCCTCCTAGGCTCATTTGATTAAGGGCGCAGAAATTCACAAATATCTCTCCATTCTCGTTTATATCTCCAAGTCCATGTTTTCCCATAATCTCTTCAAAGCCTCTGTTGTCTGATCCTACCTTAGCATTTAGGTCTCCCATCAAGATTATAATATCCTTGGCTCGTCTTGCATCCATCTGGCATTGTAGCTGTTTATAAAAATCATCTTTGAGTGCAAGAGGTCAAGGTCCCCACAGAGGAAGTACAACAACATGTATTGCAACACACTATATCCAGAGGTCCTAAGAGGCAAAATTCAGCTTCTTACATGATTGGTTGTTTGACGTTTCAACCAGCAGTCTACAGACTCGTGCCAAGTTATCTTTAACTGTGTGTGAGTTGTTTGTTCCACATAGAGGATGAGTTATTATTTGTTCCATACAGAGCGTGAGTTATTATTTGTTCCACACAGAGCGTGAGTTATTGTATGTTCCACACAGAGCGTGAGTTTTAATTTGTTCCAACAGAGGGTGAGTTATTGTTTGTTCCAACAGAGGGTGAGTTATTGTTTGTTCCAACAGAGGGTGAGTTATTGTTTGTTCCTGCAAAGAGCGTGAGTTATTGTCTGTTCCACACAATGTAAATGTTCTGAGTGTCCATTAATCTGCTACGAAGAAGGGGAAAACCCCTAATGACGTCACCAAGTGACAGGTACTCCTATCGATGACACTCGACAAAGAATGTGTACACAGTAGGCGCTCTGGGGGGTGTGTAGTCTGGCAGTGGGCAGTGATATTTCCTTTTAGGAAACTGAAAGTCGTCTGCTGAACGATAACAGTGATATCGATATAATGGCGGGGAAAAAAACATAACCCAACCCCCTTTATGTTTCTTTCTTAGCTAAAAAAAAAATATATTAAAAAATATAAAAAATATTTAAAAAAACTCGACGTCTGGGTTATAAGGTCTTAGCGAACTGCGACTGCTGTTGCGTGGTTTTGTTCACATTCCCGAGCTCTGCAGCAGATGCTCGTGCTGGCTGGGGGGGTTAACAATTGTGTTTGGACGTGTTCACCAGACTACTAGACACGCAGTACGTACCGGCCAGGACAACACATGAGGCGGGCGGGTATTGATTGCTTTATAGCCGGAGAAAACAAGTGTTCAATGTAGTCTTGTCGGAAGTAGCTCATCGCGTGCACTCATAAAATGGCTAGACATCAATAACCTAGCAGAGACGAACGCGGAGAACTATATGGTGGCTTCCATCGATTTGAGATTTTTTTTTAGCACTTGCCACAAGACTGTGGAGCAGGTGCGAGACTTCAACTGCCTAGAAGTCCGGTGTGTGTACATTATTAGTTTGTGTAGTGTTTATTCTCAAGTGACGGTTACTCATCTTAAAATTCCCGATGACAGCCTTAATTTATCAGGGGGTAACCGTTTTTGCGTGGGCACTTTCGTGATATACAAAGATACTACTAATAACAGCAAACGAGGCATTTGTTTATAACTGTCAACATAAAATAATGGACATACAAATCTAAGGAATAAACAGTTCGGTGTTTTTTAAACGAATGATATAAAAAGGCATATACCAGTGGTAACTAGTAAAGGTTAGTGCTAAAATGGTTGTGTTTTCCTTCGTTTTACTCTATCAATTATTGTAGGCAATACTTAATATTGGAGTGTATATAATTAGATGTAATTGTAAAACCATAATATTAATTATTTAAATTTGAATTAAATTAAATTTGAAGGTTAGCTTCTATAGATCGTTATTTTACTCTGTCTCTTGTCATGACTGTATCTTCTATAGCAGGTTGTTTTGTTTTTAAATCCATCTCTCGATGTTGTCAGTCCACTAATGTCTTTTAAAGTTAAGAACCCCCGTCACGCCAAGTTGCGTATAGGGAATATGGTGTTAGTGCCCATACATTTTACAGACCTTCTGCACATGATTTTTGGGTAATGTGGTCGGTATTACGCCCGTGCCGCTTTACTTTCGCAGAAAAAAAATCCGGTACCCATTAAAGGCTGGGTGAACTGGGAGCCGACAGTTGGGATCGAACCATACTTCTTCTCCTTTGTAGTCCAGTTCACTAACCACTGAGCTATCGCGGCTCCACTAATGTCTATACCTGTCTTTTTCTACCTCATTTAGCTTGTATTTTCCCTAGATGACATTTAGTCGATTATTGTGTCACTTTATGTCGCCACAAATACCACTTGTTTGTTCGAACTGTGTTAATTAATTTCTTTTGTTCATTATCAACTTCTTCGAAACTTCATCTTGTATATATAATAACATTAGAGTTGCGAGTTCAGATAATTATAATGAAACCCGAGAGGTAGTTCCAGGAAGGGTTAACACGCTGATGTGTGCCGTGTAAAAAGCGTACCGGTTCTGATGGCGTGCCAAAAATAACAACACGTTATAAGGAAAATAATACACGCACGTGATAACGTGAAATATCCCAGGTTACTGTTTATCGCTGTGTGGCAATAACAGTCAATTGTGTCTGTCTGTTATCACTGCCTGTGCATGACACGCTTAACAAGAGAGAAGCATACTCCAGTTACAGCATCTGAATGGTGGTGCTGATATAGAGAATGCTACAAGACAAGCTTGTTTTTGTTTATGGTTGCCTGCATGAATCTTTGTGAGAGACTTACTTGGAGCTTCTCTCACCGTTCTGATCATGGTCTTGTCTCTTATTACCGTTCTGATCATGGTCTTGTCTCTTATTACCGTTCTGATCATAGTCTTGTCTCTTATTACCGTTCTGATCATGGTCTTGTCTCTTATTACCGTTCTGATCATAGTCTTGTCTCTTATTACCGTTCTGATCATGGTCTTGTCTCTTATTACCGTTCTGATCATAGTCTTGTCTCTTATTACCATTCTGATCATGGTCCTTGTCTCTTATTACCGTTCTGATCATGGTCTTGTCTCTTATTACCGTTCTGATCATAGTCTTGTCTCTTATTACCGTTCTGATCATGGTCTTGTCTCTTATTACCGTTCTGATCATAGTCTTGTCTCTTATTACCATTCTGATCATGGTCTTGTCTCTTATTACCGTTCTGATCATGGTCTTGTCTCTTATTACCGTTCTGATCATAGTCTTGTCTCTTATTACCGTTCTGATCATGGTCGTGTCTCTTATTACCGTTCTGATCATAGTCTTGTCTCTTATTACCATTCTGATCATGGTCTTGTCTCTTATTACCGTTCTGATCATGGTCTTGTCTCTTATTACCGTTCTGATCATAGTCTTGTCTCTTATTACCGTTCTGATCATGGTCGTGTCTCTTATTACCGTTCTGATCATAGTCTTGTCTCTTATTACCATTCTGATCATGGTCTTGTCTCTTATTACCGTTCTGATCATAGTCTTGTCTCTTATTACCATTCTGATCATGGTCTTGTCTCTTATTACCGTTCTGATCATGGTCGTGTCTCTTATTACCATTCTGATCATGGTCGTGTCTCTTATTACCATTCTGATCATAGTCTTGTCTCTTATTACCGTTCTGATCATGGTCTTGTCTCTTACCATTCTGATCATAGTCGTGTCTCTTATTACCATTCTGATCATGGTCTTGTCTCTTACCATTCTGATCATAGTCGTGTCTCTTATTACCATTCTGATCATGGTCTTGTCTCTTATTACCATTCTGATCATGGTCTTGTCTCTTATTACCGTTCTGATCATGGTCGTGTCTCTTATTACCGTTCTGATCATAGTCTTGTCTCTTATTACCGTTCTGATCATGGTCTTGTCTCTTACCATTCTGATCATAGTCGTGTCTCTTATTACCGTTCTGATCATGGTCTTGTCTCTTATTACCATTCTGATCATAGTCGTGTCTCTTATTACCATTCTGATCATAGTCGTGTCTCTTATTACCATTCTGATCATAGTCGTGTCTCTTATTACCGTTCTGATCATGGTCTTGTCTCTTATTACCATTCTGATCATAGTCGTGTCTCTTATTACCATTCTGATCATAGTCGTGTCTCTTATTACCATTCTGATCATAGTCGTGTCTCTTATTACCGTTCTGATCATGGTCTTGTCTCTTATTACCATTCTGATCATGGTCGTGTCTCTTATTACCGTTCTGATCATGGTCTTGTCTCTTATTACCGTTCTGATCATAGTCTTGTCTCTTATTACCGTTCTGATCATGGTCTTGTCTCTTACCATTCTGATCATAGTCGTGTCTCTTATTACCATTCTGATCATAGTCGTGTCTCTTATTACCATTCTGATCATGGTCTTGTCTCTTATTACCGTTCTGATCATGGTGTTGTCTCTTACCATTCTGATCATGATGTTATCTCTTACAGTTCTGATCATGGTCTTGTCTCTTATTACCATTCTGATCATGCTGTTATCTCTTACCATTCTGATCATAGTCTTGTCTCTTATTACCATTCTGATCATGATGTTATCTCTTACAATTCTGATCATGATGTTATCTCTTACAATTCTGATCATGATATTATCTCTTACCATTCTGATCCTGATGTTATCTCTTACAGTTCTGATCATAATGTTATCTCTTACCATTCTGATCATGATGTTATCTCTTACAGTTCTGATCATGATGTTATCTCTTACCATTGTGATCATGATGTTATCTCTTACAATTCTGATCATGATGTTATCTCTTACCATTCTGATCATGATGTTATCTCTTACAGTTCTGATCATGATGTTATCTCTTACAGTTCTGATCATGATGTTATCTCTTACAGTTCAGATCATGGTGTTATCTCTTACAGTTCTGATCATGATGTTATCTCTTACAGTTCTGATCATGATGTTATCTTTACAGTTCTGATCATGATGTTATCTCTTACAGTTCTGATCATGATGTTATCTCTTACAGTTCAGATCATGGTGTTATCTCCTACAGTTCTGATCATGATGTTATCTCTTACAGTTCTGATCATGATGTTATCTTTTACAATTCTGATCATGATGATATCTCTTACAGTTCTGATAATGGTGTTATCTCTTACAGTTCTGATCGTGGTGTTATCTCTTACCGTTCTGATCATGATGTTATCTCTTACAGTTCTGATAATGGTGTTATCTCTTACAGTTCTGATCATGATGTTATCTCTTACAGTTCTGATCATGATGTTATCTCTTACCATTCTGATCATGATGCTATCTCTTAGTTCTGATCATGGTGTTATCTCTTACAGTTCTGATCATGATGTTATCTCTTACAGTTCTGATCATGATGTTATCTCTTACAGTTCTGATCATGATGTTATCTCTTACAGTTCTGATCATGATGTTATCTCTTACAGTTCTGATCATGATGTTATCTCTTACAGTTCTGATAATGGTGTTATCTCTTACAGTTCTGATCATGATGTTATCTCTTACAGTTCTGATCATGATGTTATCTCTTACCATTCTGATCATGATGCTATCTCTTAGTTCTGATCATGGTGTTATCTCTTACAGTTCTGATCATGATGTTATCTCTTACAGTTCTGATCATGATGTTATCTCTTACAGTTCTGATCATGATGTTATCTCTTACAGTTCTGATCATGATGTTATCTCTTACAGTTCTGATCATGATGTTATCTCTTACAGTTCTGATCATGGGGTCAGAGTGAAAGTTTAGAAAGGAATGGATGAAGACAAAATGACAGAACATTTTTTTCTCCTTGCGTTGTGTTTGTTTATAACCAGCTTTATATCTCTAGCAAAGTCCACAGGAAGAGAAGTATGCGTGAAAACCACTTTTGCCTATTGTTAATACCGACAGCCTCATGACTCACTGGTCCCTCGCCATACAGACCAGAGCTACTTCGCCGTTTTTGGTTCATTTTTTCTATTAATTTTGCCCTGACACCGGTCATTTTTGACCTACTCTTTTAGATTTTCAACTGACAAGAGTTCTTTAACGTGCGCAGAGTGCACAAGAGGCCTCTTTTTTTTGTTGTTGCTGTTTTCCAAGTTGGCTAGTCTTCGTAACTGACAAACAGGGGAAGCTAGTCATCGTAACTAACAACCAGGGGAAGACACGTCCACGAAGAAACCACCGATTCGAAGTGAAAACCTGTCACTGTCTGTGGTGGGATTCGAACTCAGGAACTTCTTGTTAAGAGTCGACTTACCTCTAGACCACACAGCGTCCCCTTCTCCCTTCATCGACAGAATATTTAATTGCTTTAATATATAGCAGTTGCTTTATATATATATATATATATATATATATATATATATATATATATATATATATACGATTTATTTCTTTGTATAAAGTATCATCACAGTATTGCTGAAACGGCGTCCATTACCACTGCACTCCAGCGGCCTAAATGTTATTAACGAAATGGACAATAAAGTCAATCGCATCTTTTTTTTTAAATATATATCAAGATCTTACAAATAAGCAAAAGAATAGGAATGGCAAAAAGTAATATCATTGTAATGTCATGAAAAATATACTAACATCAAAACAAATAACACCAGGGATAAAGGTGAGAAGAGCAAATTGTTATATTTTCTCAACATTCCTATATGGTGCAGAAACATGGACATTGGACAAGTAAACAGAACAGAATTGAAGCCTTTGAAATGTGTATATACAGAAGAATAGGAATAATTGGATGGAAAGAAAAAAAAAAGAAAACAAACGATGAAGTCTTAAAACAACTACAAATGAAAAGAGAACTACTAAACACAGTTCAAACAAGACAAATGCGATTCTTTTGGAGCATGTTAAAAGACATGGGAGCCGCGATAGCTCAGTGGTTAGTGAACTGGACTACAAAGGATTAGGGGTAGGGTTCGATCCCAATCGACGGCTTCCGGATTCACCAAGCCTTAAATGGGTACCGGATTTTTTTTCTGGGAAAGTAAAGCAGCACGGGCGTAATACCGATCACATTACACCAAAAATCATTTGCTGAAGGTCTGTAAAATATAGGGTCACTAACACCATATTTCCCTATACGTCACTTGGCGTGACGGCGGTACTTTACTTTTTTTTATGTTAAAAGACACAACAGCCTACTAAAAGTAATCCTGGAGGGGAAAATACAAGGTAAAAGAGGCAGATGCAGATCAAAACTAACATGGACGAGTAACGTCAAAAGATGGACAAATCAGCCTATGACAACCTGCACCATTAAATCAAGAGACAGCAGAATGGCGCTCCATGGTAGCCAACCTTCGATGCGGAGAAGGCACACGATGATGATGGTGATCAAGATTTTCACTCTTCATTTGTTCACTTTTAAAAATCAATTTGCATCAAATTGCCCACCAAATTCTTATACCTCAATGATGATGTTTCATACTTCAATTATGATGTTTCATACTTCAATTATGATGTTTCATACCTCAATGATGATGTTTCAGGTCGGTTCCCTATTGAGTGACATGGCTCTGAGATATCTGCTTAGCAGTTTTCTGCTCCTGGCTGTGACTTGTGTTTGGCAAACGGTCTCAGGTAAAGCACACAACCTCTCGTCACTTTACGTTACATTTACGAGTCAAAGTTCTCTTGTTTGCTTCTGTCAAAGCTCTACATCAAACATTAGGTGTGGTGTCCCGCCCCACCCACCGTACACAAAACGTTTTTTAGCGCGTGTCAATCTTGACATCAAATATTTGTTATGTTCTCTACCCCCTACAACAGTTTTTGTTTATTTTTCAACGTCCTACATTCAACGTTGGATGTAGTTGTAAAAGTAGGAGAAATTCTGGAATGAGAAAAGGTAGCACAATTGGCGCAAACGAACAATAAAACATGTGGGCTTAGTGCAAATCCTTAAACAATTTGACTGGAAACTGTTAGAAATTGCGAGACCGCCCAGCCAAACATGGATACATCGACTCCATCAATCTGATCACACAGAAGCGCTGATGAATGCACGCCCTCGGTGTTTGCCTTCAGCTCGTGAAGACTAACAAATCCGGCCGACTCGTGGCTTCTACAAATCTGGGCTAACAAACAAGCAACCACGGATTGGTTGAAACATTTTGTTGGTGATGGTAGTGATGGATACCACAAACCATTTCTAGGTTTGAAATTGTTATCCTGGATGCAGCTCATCAGATGATCAATTTGCTAACAGGGGAGATTGGAAAGCTAACTCCTCCGCTAAAAACGACACGGTGGAAGAAATATTGTTTCGGGGTCAGACATTAATGGTGACAAATATGAGAGATCGATGTGAGAAAAATGATTGGACGAGAGAAGCAGTAGATACGATCTGAAAAAATTACTGTTAACAATACCACGCTAAGTAATGACTTGAACAAAATGGCGCACACAATATACGACGGAAAAAAAAATATAACAAAATTACAAATTGTCGTTATGTTTTATTTTGATAATTAGTTATGAATTCCACCTTTCCCACACACACCATCCTTCCTATTGGGTTATATTTTAAATAAATGTGCCCAGTGAACATTTAATAAAAAGTGCACTGGCCACGCATCGTGGAGGTCTGTGGTGTTACCTATAGGGATGCTGAAAGTGGTTGGATTAAAAAAAAAAATATTCCCCAACAAATTGCAGTGCTGATGTTACACAGCACATACACAATTACAATGTAACTGATACACGGCACATACACAATCACAATGTAACTGTTACACAGCACATACACAATTACAATGTAACTGATACACGGCACATACACAATCACAATGTAACTGTTACACAGCACATACACAATCACAATGTAACTGATACACGGCACATACACAATTACAATGTAACTGTTACACAGCACATACACAATTACAATGTAACTGATACACGGCACATACACAATCACAATGTAACTGTTACACAGCACATACACAATCACAATGTAACTGTTACACAGCACATACACAATCACAATGTAACTGTTACACGGCACATACACAACCAACATGGAACTAACCAATACACAACCAATATGTAACTAACTAATACACAACCAACATGTAACTAACCAATACACAACCAATATGTAACTAACCAATACACAACCAACATGTAACTAACCAATACACAACCAATATGTAACTAACTAATACACAACCAACATATAACTAACTAATACACAACCAACATGTAACTAACTAATAATACACAACCAACATGTAACTAACAAATAATACACAACCAACATGTAACAAACTAACACACAACCAACATGTAACTAACTAATAATACACAACCAACATGTAACTAACGAATAATACACAACCAACATGTAACTAACTAATACACAACCAACATGTAACTAATGAATAATACACAACCAACATGTAACTAACTAATACACAACCACATGTAACTAACGAATAATACACAACCAACATGTAACTAACGAATAATACACAACCAACATGTAACTAACGAATAATACACAACCAACATTTAACTAACTAATACACAACCAACATGTAACTAACTAATACACAACCAGCATGTAACTAACTAATACACAACCAACATGTCACTAACTAATAATACACAACAAACATGTAACTAACCAATACACAACCAAAATGTAACTAACTAATACACAACCAACATGTAACTAACCAATACACAACCAAAATGTAACTAACTAATACACAACCAAATTGTAACTAACCAATACACAACCAACATTTAACTAACTAATACACAACCAACATGTAACTAACCAATATACAACCAACATGTAACTAACTAATACACAACCAACATGTAACTAACCAATACTCAACCAACATGTAACTAACCAATACACAACCTATATGTAACTAACTGATACATAACCAACATGTAACTAACCAATACACAACCAACATGTAACTAACCAATACACAACCTATATGTAACTAACCAATACACAACCAACATGTAACTAACCAATACACAACCAACATGTAACTAACCAATACACAACCTATATGTAACTAACCAATACACAACCAACATGTAACTAACCAATACACAACCTATATGTAACTAACCAATACACAACCTACATGTAACTAACTAATACACAACCTATATGTAACTAATTGATACACAGCACATACATAACCAAAATGTAACCAGCTGATCTCTCTAGCTAATCCTTTATAAAGCTCGCCTAATATTATATAATCCCCATCTAAAATACACACAGACACACACATAACAATCGCCATATAATATTAAATATTCGCTGCCTGGGTATGAACGTTATCACCCGCCTCTCGCCGAAAAGTAGAAAACCTCCAGGACAACGAAACAAATAATGCTGTAGATATGTTTAACGCCCCCACCCCTCAGCGGAAGCAATGAGAGCTCTTTTTCAGTTATACTTCCCAGCTCGATGAGTTAGGTACCCAATTTTTCAGCTGAGTTGACTGTTAAGCATATGTTAAGTCAAGTTTACAGGTATCCAATGTTTTAGCTGAGTTGACTGTTAAACCACATGTTAAGTCAAGTGTAAACGCGTTAAACATTTTGTTTTGTAATTTAAAAATGCTAAAATATAAATCAAAATAAAGAGATAATGGTGTATACTATAATAATAGGCTTTCTGTATCGGGATATAAATATGTGGGTTGTATAGTAAGATATAAAAGAACGAACACAGCCTTTGTTTTTACAGAGAGTCTTATTTCTCGAATGACTTCTCATACTCATACAGAACAGATGTAGTCGGATGATGAAGCTGACGTCGGTGATTTTGTTGTGTCTTTATTCTTGCGTCTTTTCTTTTCCTGCCATGTTTGTTGTCTCTTTACGTCTCCTATGTTCATGCCACTCGTTGTGCACCATTTCTGCATATCTCTGGCAAACTGTTCCAGATTTTCACTGTTTAAGTTGAACTGCCCGGAATTAAAGAGCTCATGTGTGTTTCCTCTATTATTATTGAAATAAATATTTGCTGTTAAGATCACAGTTATTTACAGAGCAACTTGTGATGAAGTTCTTGTCTGTCTGCAGGTCTGACAATGTCTGCATGCTTCAGTGCCAACAAGACCCTGGACATTGACTGTGGAGTAGGCTACATGGTCCACATCACGAAAACGTTCTACGGTTTCAGCCCGACAGGACAGTGTCGGTTAGTGGAGGGAGAAGTCGGTGCGGGTTGCACAACCGACGACCAGGCGCACTACCCATGTGTCGGCCAGAGGTACTGCAGCATCAACCTGCCTACTGGCCAACTGGGTGTTAATATCCCAGCCTGTGGCCAGAGGAGTAACTACTTCCAGGTGGAATACACGTGTGTTTTAGGTAAGTTTTCTCAGAGAGAGAGAGAGAGAGGGGGGGGGGGGGGGGGGGGGGGGGGGAGGGGGAGGGAGGGAGAGAGAGAGAGAGAGAGAGAGAGAGAGAGAGAGAAAGATGCCTAAATAACACACATACCAGCCACAAATGAAACTGATAAAACATCAGCTTTTCACTTTGCCCGTGTTCTGTTTCATCATAATTTGTTGTTTACAGATCTTAGGAAACCTTGCACACAAACGTTTTAGAAGTCATATCTTCTGGCGTATATGGAGTGTGGTTCCCACCATACTTCTTCAATGACACCACAATATAAAAAATCACTATGAAGAATGAAGGATTTTCTCATTTAAAACGAAATTACTCTCCTTTGTTCTTTTATGCCTCACAGCGTCGAGCAAATAGAGTGTTTAAGACAGAGTTCTAAAGTTTCTTTCATGTAATAATTTCTAGCCTCTATTATTTCAAATATTTTATCTCTTTCGAAGACTACTTTTTCTTTTATGTTCCTACTGCTTCTTCACAACTCCTTTCAGTGGGCTTTTTCTTGAATAGTGTAATCTTCTTCTTCTTTCCTTCCTTATGTGCCTTTCAGCGTCGAGGGGAGATATAATTTGCGGTCTTTTGCTCTTCTGTTCGCCTCTGCTGCTGTTATGTTTCCTAGTGCTTCTAATATTCCATCGATCCATCTTTTTCGTGGTCGACCCTTGGGTCTGGTGTTCTCAAAACGTTTGTTCAAGGCTCGTTGTGTTGTGTTTTGTTCTTTCTGCCTTGTCACGTGGCCAAACCATTTTATCTGTTGTTTCCTTATATATTCTATGGCGGGGGACTATTCCTAGCTTTTTCAGCAGTGTAATGAAGAAAACAAATTACATTTCATAGATCTTCTTCTTCTCCCTCTCAGTCCATGATGTATTTTCACAGTAACCTAGAACGTGTTCGGCTGTATCACCTGCGCTCTTATTGGCCTCATCCGTTTCTGTATGGTTCGAGTGGTACACGGGAGATGTGCAGTGCACGAAGGCTGTACGAGGTTTCAGCAATTACTACTGTACCTGACACTCGTTCTATCATGTCTTCACAGAGGAAAGCAGGGGCATTAACACCCCCGTTCCCCCGAAAAAAAAATGAAGCAATTACAGACGCAAGGAAAAAAATGGTGTTGGAAATCATGAATTGTAGGTTAACACGTAGATGTAAAACAAGATTGGTTGGAGCAAACATAAAAATCTGGGATATGTGTAGCAGAGGTTATTGTTTAATTTAAAAAAAAAGAAGGGGAAAAAAAAAACTCTTTATCTTGAAGAAGCCAGATTTAGCTCTCTAGTGGTCTAAATATGGGTTTTAACAACTTTTCTAAGCGTAGGTAGGTTAAAAATAGATCCGATCGTGATGACATTATCTCATCGCAAAGTGTTGTAAACATTCAAAATGGTTTCCCCTTGCTCGCCTCACTTTTAGTTTGTTGACAATGTACGACTTGCGAGTTTGTTTACTTCGTGTGTGGATTATGCTTTTATTAAAGTTTTCCCCGCACCTTTCTCGATGAACCATCAACGAAACCAGTCAGAATTGTCCAGAAACGAGAACTGACATTATAGAAAGAACAAAGCGAATGCGATTTAAAACGAGAATGACCTAATTATGTGAAACTTTATCTAATTATCTTTCATGGACCCCCCGCTAATTCGATAGATTTAATTATTAAGAGTTCTATTTTGTCCAAGAAAGGCATCACATTCTTCTAAAAAGTGTCTTTAACAAGGTGACATGTCCATGTGCATAAGCGGCCATGTCCCATTTCCATGCCCTCTATCTTCCCTATCAGTTCTGTTACTTCTCTCTTTCCACACCAGAGTCGGAACCTGCCATGTTCTGTCTTTGTCTTCATCTGTTTCTCTTTCCTGCTATTGCAACATTGTTACAACGATTTCAAATTGTCTTCATCTGTTTCTCTTTCCTACTATTGCAACATTGTTAGAACGATTTCAAATTGTCTTCATCTGTTTCTCTTTCCTACTATTGCAACATTGTTACAACGATTTCAAATTGTCTTCATCTGTTTCTCTTTCCTACTATTGCAACATTGTTACAACGATTTCAAATTGTCTTCATCTGTTTCTCTTTCCTACTATTGCAACATTGTTACAACGATTTCAAATTGTCTTCTACTCAAGAATTGACCACATAGGATAAACTCTTGCTACATAACAAACTACATGGAGACAATGTTTGAAGCAATCCTCTGCAATTGCATAAACATTGCACAAATCCAAAATACGTAATACAGGGTACCATTTGAATATCTCATGCATATGCTTCTCAAACTGGCGGTGAACCCCTTCCTCATAAGATGGATCGCCGCGGCACTGTTTCAGAGGAAGGTGATACTCAGATGTGGAAGTTGGTCTTCCGAGCCAACATCCATTTGTCCTGGGCTGCCACAAGGCTCACCATTGTCACCAGTTCTATTTAATGTGTACACAATAACGATCACGGCCCAACAGCTGGATGGGAGGGGAAGAACTATGACTTTTGCTGATGATATTCTGGTATATCGACAGGGAAGAGACAAACGGGGAATCGCCTCCACAATGCAAGACGAACTCGATCGCATTTCTTCCTGGTGTGGGGTTTCAGGTGCCTTGGTTAATCCTAATAAAGCATCAGTTTCATGGTTCTCCCTTAACAATCATATCGTTAATACGACCACACCGGTAGTACGAATGGGAGCTGATGAGGTGACCAGGGACAAGTTGATGACATACCTCGGAGTTAAGTTTGATCGCAGCCTGTGTTTTCGGGACCACGTTGACCATGTGATAACAAAATCCCGCAAAGGATTAGCCGCCTTGAAGGTCATGGCAGCTGCCAACATCGAGCAGAGGCTACTTACTCTTCTGTTCCAGGGATTAGTCCTCGCACCAATCGAGTATGCCCTGGCCATTCTTACTGTCAGTACGACTCAAATTGATAGGCTGGAGAAAATACAAAATGAAGCCATGCGCATTATCCTGGGATGTACGAGGGAGACTCCCTGTGTGGCAATGAGGTATCTTCTTGACTTTCCAACCATGGATGACAGAATCAAGATCTGGAGAGCACGAGCATACCTGAAGATTAGTACAGATACAGAGCATCCATTGCACCACGTGCTCAACACAGAGAAAGGTACCAGGCTAAAAAGAGGCAAATCATGGGTGGGCCGAGCAGAAGATGTCATCAAACAGGTCTGTGGGCTTACCAATCTCAGCGTTGGTGAGGAGTGGATACCGGTGCCTACGTCATTCAAGGGGACTTTCTCATGTATTGTCACACTCGACAGGAAAAGTAGGGAACAGAACCCAGTCGTGGTTAATGCTGAGGTCAACGGTCTCATCTGCGATAACACCGATGAGAAAGATGCAGTCATCTATACAGACGGATCTGTAAGACGACACGAAAAAAGTGCATGGGCATTTACAGCATGTTCGGCAGGCAGAATAGCCAAGGAAGACAGTGGTGCATACGCCATGACCACGAGTAGCATGACAATGGAGGTGATGGCAGTGACCAAGGCATTCAAACGGTTAGAGTCACAAGACTACATCCACGCATGTATACTGAGTGATTCGATGAGCATGATAAAAAAGTGGAGGCGGGCTTTGTACGCATGCAATGGGTAGAGTCGTTGCAGAAATCCAAAATACGTAAGGTCACCTTTGTCTATGTCCCTGGACATGCGGGAGTACGGGGAAATGAGAGAGCGGACAGGTTGGCTAGCTGCGCTGTCGTTGAGGACGGGAAACCGATGGATCGGGCGGACGTCATCAATGCACTCCGAGATGTGGGAAGAGCACAGGACTTCGACAAACACAGATCAACGTCGCTTCTTCGGATGATGGAAATGGGAGTTAAGATGGGCACAGCCAGAAATGAGAAACTTGGTGGCCGTGTAAGAAGACTTATCAACCAACATAGAACTGAAGTCGTCAGTCGCTGGACACTGAGGGAATTGCTGAGGAGGGGATCTGAGCACCTATGGACATGTTCGGAGTGCAATGATGATGACCCGCAAATAACTCAATAACTCAATGTTTGAAGCACTTGAAAACACACACAAGAAAACAACAAAAAACATACGCAAACACACAACAGAAAACATACACAAACACACAACAGAACACACACACACACACAAGGGAACAACATAAAACACACACAAGCAAACAACAGAAAACATACACAAACACACAACAGAAAACACACATAAGCAAACAACAGAAACCACACATAAACACACAACAGAAAACATACACAAACACACAACAGAACAAACACACAAGGGAACAACAGAACACACACACAAGGGAACAACAGAAAACACACATAAGCAAACAACAGAAAACACACATAAGCAAACAACAGAAACACACACAAACACACAACAGAACACACACAAACACACAACAGAAAACACACAACAGAACACACACACACAACACACAAGGGAACAACAGAAAACACACATCAGAAAACACACAGAGCAATAGACAGCCCGCCTGAACTAGCATCGAACCCGTACCCCTCGACACAGCAGCGGCTTCCACAAGAAACCAGCATTTTAGCACACTATCACCTAAACGACTTAAGGGCTAGTTCGAGGTGTATGGGTTTGACCCATGGTTCAGGCTCCATTATTCTCAGCGTTTCCTGTTCTCTGTTGATGTTTGTCGAGTGTTTTAGGTATACCCTTGTCTCTGTGTAATTTATCCCTTAAGTCCTCTATTCTAACACATACTTTATTTATTTATTATTGTTGCCTACAGTTGGGATTTTTATTTATGATTTCTCTCTGCGGCAACCACCCCTGGTCTCAGCAGCGAGGCCCGGCTTGAAACGTCAATTACTCATCGACGAAAGAAAATATGAGTACCTCCGAAGACGGAGTTATCTGCCTATGCGGCGAGGGACCCCTGTGCACACGGCTACCAGGGATAAATGGGTTAACACGCAAAATTAAGTCCCTAGCTAGTCTCTAGGGACTTCGTCAGAGGTCAAAGCTGGCGAACGGAAAAAAAAAAATTATAGCCTACTGCTGCTTTATGTGCTTCTTCTAATTTTCTACTGGCTTCGCTCAAGGCGTGACTCCTTTTGGCTCCCAATCGCGTTCTATTCACACTTCGATTGTCTTGCGTTGTCTATATTGTTATTGTTTTCTATGATCATTAATTGTTCATGGCTGACTTTTGTGGAACAGCGCATGATCAATATAACAGGCAATAGCCATTACCTTCGAAAACTATTGAAGGTTTTTAATTAAGTGTGCGATTACTTGAGTCGGCACGAGTTCAAAGAAATGTGATATAGCAGCTGTGAGAACTCTTTAAATATACCAACTGTCTCTCTCCCCCCCCCCTCTTTCTCTCTCTCTCTCTCTCTCTCTCTCTCTCTATATATATATATATATATATATATATATATATATATATATATATATATATATATATATGTATGGACAGAATCATCTCATCCCATACGAGAAAATCGTAGCATACCTGGCATATGAAGCTGTGATGTACTCACATTACAATAGACATTATATTTATCAAATGAACAACAACAAATGAATAAATAAATAAAAGGACAGTTATTGAGTTATAAATGCCAGTCACTATTACAGTTCTAAAAGTTACACTGAACGCGTTCTGGGCAGTTTCGACTGGGGGAAAAAACCAACCCTGTAGGTGATGTTATGTTATGAACATCATCATCATCATCATCATCATCATCATCATCATCATCATCATCATCATCATCATCATCATCATCATCATCATCACTGCACTCCAGAAAACTCATAGGTGCTCTGAGAAACTCCAGGAAGAACCATGACGTGCACGCACTCCGTTGCACGACATATGATCATTGCGGCATAGATAAGATTTGCTTCAACCTGGCAGCAGTCATTAAGATATACTCTTTTCTGATTTTAAAATGACAAGGATCCTTTAACGTGCAAAGAATGCACACGGCACCTCCTGTTTGCCGTTATTCGAGAGAGCGTTTACCGTTATTCGAAAAGACTATAGTTCGTTCAGAAATTCGTGCCCACAGAGTTTATTAATTATCTCGGAAACTGTTTGATGAATTTCTGTAATTCTTGCTCGTGAAATCTTAATTTTTTCACCGACCTCCAGTCTGATTTTTTGCCCTACTGTCATGCATTTAGGAAAGATTTTTGCTTATTTGAGGTATATAAAAATATGATTTTCTTGCTTGTTCTAAATTTTAGGATTTTACAACACCCACATTTGTTGTAATCAACTCACCAATTAAAAAGGAAAATTTCACGTGCTCTCCACACAATCTTTGCACCGATTCGCACTATTAACTTGTAAGACGCATGCCACTCCGAGGTTGTTTTTTTTTTGTAATTTCATTTCCGGTTTCTTGTTAAATTGGTCCAGAGGCGTATTTTGACAAAATATTTACTGCTAAAGAGTATTCCTGTATGTGTGATCATTTGTAAGCTGTTGTGAAGTGACTATTTGATTTTTAAAACCATGAAGAGCTTAAAGTGTAAATTCATCACTATGCAAAAGGTAACTGTGTTATTGTACATGCACTTTTGCAAGGAATCTAAAAGGGATCGGTTATATTACTATTCAATGTAATACGGATACGCCTTTGGCTTGCATTGTTAGAAAATTAACATAATGTACAGTAAAATCTAATGTTTAGAGCACGCGGTTTGATATTTTCCAAAAATTGTATAACAAAAAACGATTTGTGCAAAATTCAGACTACCTTTGTACTTAAATGTTATAAAACTTGAAGGTCGGTGAAAAAAATAAGCTTTCATGAAAAAGAATTACAGAAATTCATTAAACAGTTTCCGAGATAATTGATCAACTCTGTGGGCACGAATTTGTGAACGAACTACAGATATCGGATCTCACTGCTCAGCAACAAAGAGATGGTCAAGCCGCGAACACGGATTCCCAGTGAAACATTTCCAAAATGTCCATCACATGAGGCTTGATTTAAATCGGGGACCTCTGTGTACAGAGGTCGACATCTTAACTACCAGTCTACTCAACCCCCAAGAGTATGCAGAGAGTATACATTGTCGAAAATGGATCAACTTTGCTTACTTGCTCTTTCTCTCTCGCAGATGTACCACTTGCGTCCCTGTGTCCTGACACACCAAATGCCTCACGCCGGAAAACAAATATTAATTATCGAAACACCAGGCAGACATGAGACGCGGAACTTGATAGCTGTGCCATTTATTTGATAAAATTATATCTCATTGTGACGTTGAACAATTTTACCCGCGTCTCGTGTTTCCTTCTATAAACTCGGAAGATAGCGTGTCTCGACCAGTGCATGCGTACACGCACATACACGCACATAATCTCCATGTTTCTAGGTCTACACCGTTCCTTTTTATTTCCTGTGTGGGTTCCAGGTGAAACCCAATGCCTGTATAGCACCAGCCGTCCTCCATATATGTGTATGTATAAGCTGAAAAATGACAAAGAAGATTGAGAAAGATTCAACGCACTTGAAGGCTAATGCCTAAAGACATACTTTGTATTACATGGAATTAAAAGAAGACTATTGCTGAAATGAGAGAAATGGCCACGCAACCATTTAAGTCGTCTACTATTAAGAAAAGAAGATGCACACATGTCGGACATGTATTAAGCAGAAACGACCTTGTAATTACTAAGCAGCTCTCAAATGGGAAACATCAGGTCAGAGGAAAAGAGGACGACATCGAGAAACACTGAAAATAACTCTAACAAAAGAGGCAAGGTTGGCAGGCATAGACTCACTCAGTTTAATCGTACAGCTCGGCCAGAGTAGAGACAATTGGCGGGAGACTCCTATATGTCGTGTAACAGGCACAGGAAGAATAATGAAGAAGAATCAAGATGTGCGTGTGGTCACTAACACCATTATCGTTATACGCCTACTTGAGACCTGAAGTGTTTCCCTCTTTTCTCCTAACGAAATTATTCTGGTGTTGAGCTATGTCTCTCTCTAACACACTTAATCAATCTTTCAATCTCTCATTAAGTGTTTATATCCAAAATGCTTATACCCAATTTTTTTTTTTTTAGCGTGGAAAGATTAGTAAGGTGAGGGAGAAACAAAAAAAAAATGACAGGAACGGAAAGGAAGTGCATGTGCTTGAGCGTGTGTGTGTGTGTGTGTGTGTGATGAGATTGTAAGAACATTCCCGGCAGTCTCCGCGCCATAAATATCTTCAGAGTGTACCATGATACAGGTAACTTATATCAAAGATAACATTTTACATTACCAGAACAGCGTGAACTCAATCAGAGCAGGCAGGCACGTAGATATATTTACACACGTCAGGAAATTGAAAAGAAGAAAAAAAGTCAATAAAAATATAAGATAAAAATATAAGATAAAAATATATTAGAAAATAAAGGGATAAAAAAATAAATCAGTCAAACTGAGGAATACGTGAAGTATTCCATGAAAATGTTTACAAATATCATTGATAAATGTGTACAGGGGTTCCAATTTGAAGTGTCAGTTACAGCCAATTGGGGCTGTGTAGTGGATCGAGAGTGGGAATCGGGAAGTGGTCAACGGGATGGTGTTACGAAACAGTGGATCGTTGATTTGATCATACATGGACCCTCAAGTATGTGACGCACAGTTAAGTTGTAAGAATGGCAAGGAGCTCTGGCCCCCTCATATGGAAATGAGCGATTATAATCTTCCATGTCTTGAAAGACTAGACTTTACGTCTGAGAAGGGATTTATTTGCAGATTATTTTGTGCAGCTTTTTTGTACAGTTGGTGTTAACTGTTATTCAAAGATGAGAGATTTACTGTAGTTCAGTACTGCCGGATGTACTTTAGTTTAGTGCTGAGAGATTTACTGTAGTTCAGTACTGCCGGATGTACTGTGTTTTAGCGCTGAGAGATTTACTGCAGTTAAGTACTGCCGGATGTCCTGTGTTTTAGCGCTGAGAGATTTAATGTAGTTCAGTACTGCCACATGTACTGTAGTTTAGCGCTGAGAGATTTACTGTAGTTAAGTACTGCCGGATGTACTGTGTTTTAGCGCTGAGAGATTTACTGTAGTTCAGTACTGCCACATGTACTGTGTTTTAGTGCTGAGAGATATACTGTAGTTAAGTACTGCCGGATGTACTGTGTTTTAGCGCTGAGAGATTTACTGTAGTTAAGTACTGCCGGATGTACTGTGTTTTAGCGCTGAGAGATTTACTGTAGTTCAGTACTGCCACATGTACTGTAGTTTAGCGCTGAGAGATTTACTGTAGTTAAGTACTGCCGGATGTACTGTGTTTTAGCGCTGAGAGATTTACTGTAGTTCAGTACTGCCACATGTACTGTGTTTTAGCGCTGAGAGATTTACTGTAGTTAAGTACTGCCGGATGTACTGTGTTTTAGCGCTGAGAGATTGACTGTAGTTAAGTACTGCCGGATGTACTGTGTTTTAGCGCTGAGAGATTTACTGTAGTTCAGTACTGCCACATGTACTGTAGTTTAGCGCTGAGAGATTTACTGTAGTTAAGTACTGCCGGATGTACTGTGTTTTAGCGCTGAGAGATTTACTGTAGTTCAGTACTGCCACATGTACTGTGTTTTAGCGCTGAGAGATTTACTGTAGTTAAGTACTGCCGGATGTACTGTGTTTTAGTGCTGAGAGATTTACTGTAGTTAAGTATTGCCGGATGTACTGTGTTTTAGCGCTGAGAGATTTACTGTAGTTCAGTACTGCCACATGTACTGTGTTTTAGCGCTGAGAGATTTACTGTAGTTCAGTACTGCCACATGTACTGTGTTTTAGCGCTGAGAGATTTACTGTAGTTAAGTACTGCCGGATGTACTGTGTTTTAGTGCTGAGAGATTTACTGTAGTTAAGTACTGCCGGATGTACTGTGTTTAAGTGCTGAGAGATTTACTGTAGTTAAGTACTGCCGGATGTACTGTGTTTTAGTGCTGAGAGATTTACTGTAGTTAAGTACTGCCGGATGTACTGTGTTTTAGCGCTGAGAGATTTACTGAAGATAAATACTGCCGGATGTACTGTGTTTTAGTGCTGAGAGATTTACTGTAGTTCAGTACTGCCACATGTACTGTTTTTTAGCGCTGAGAGATTTACTGTAGTTCAGTACTGCCACATGTACTGTGTTTTAGCGCTGAGAGATTTACTGTAGTTAAGTACTGCCGGATGTACAGTGTTTCAGTGCTGAGAGATTTACTGTAGTTAAGTACTGCCGGATGTACTGTGTTTTAGTGCTGAGAGATTTACTGTAGTTAAGTACTGCCGGATGTACTGTGTTTTAGTGCTGAGAGATTTACTGTAGTTAAGTACTGCCACATGTACTGTGTTTTAGCGCTGGGAGATTTACTGTAGTTAAGTACTGCCACATGTACTGTGTTTTAGCGCTGAGACATTTACTGTAGTTCAGTACTGCCACATGTACTGTGTTTTAGCGCTGAGAGATTTACTGTAGTTAAGTACTGCCACATGTACTGTGTTTTAGCGCTGAGAGATTTACTGTAGTTAAGTACTGCCACATGTACTGTGTTTTAGCGCTGAGAGATTTACTGTATTTCAGTACTGCCACATGTACTGTGTTTTAGCGCTGAGAGATTTACTGTAGTTAAGTACTGCCGGATGTACTGTGTTTTAGTGCTGAGAGATTTACTGTAGTTAAGTACTGCCGGATGTACTGTGTTTAAGTGCTGAGAGATTTACTGTAGTTCAGTACTGCCACATGTACTGTGTTTTAGCGCTGAGAGATTTAACTGTAGTTCAGTACTGCCACATGTACTGTGTTTTAGTGCTGAGAGATTTAACTGTAGTTCAGTACTGCACATGTACTGTGTTTTAGTGCTGAGAGATTTAACTGTAGTTCAGTACTGCCACATGTACTGTGTTTTAGCGCTGAGAGATTTAACTGTAGTTCAGTACTGCCACATGTACTGTGTTTTTAGCGCTGAGAGATTTAACTGTAGTTCAGTACTGCCACATGTACTGTGTTTTAGCGCTGAGAGATTTAACTGTAGTTCAGTACTGCCACATGTACTGTGTTTTAGCGCTGAGAGATTTAACTGTAGTTCAGTACTGCCACATGTACTGTGTTTTAGCGCTGAGAGATTTACTGCAGCTTAGTAAGGTAAAGTAAAGTAAGTGCAGTGCAGTAAAGTGAAGTGAGGTAAGGTGAGGTGAATTAAAAGTAAAAGATGTATTGGGAATATGGTGTTAGTGACCATATTTTTTTTAATGACACCGCATATTTTTGGGTGGTGTGGTCGGCCGGCTTTACTTCTCAGAAAATCTCTGGCACAAAGTTTTAGAGGCTGGGTGAACTCAGGAGCCTTGTCGACTCGAAAAACAAATAATCCGCCACTTCTGGGGATCGAACCCGTACCCTTCTGATCAGGAAGCGAGCACACTAACCACTGAGCTACCGAGACTTTGGGGGTGGGGGGGGCTTTGATAGAAGCCGTTGACAGAAATGGGTACCAGGGTATTACCCTGGGAAGGTGAGGAATGTCGCCTCGCATTGTGAGTTTCGATGCTTGAGGCGGCATTATCCAGAAATCTCCGAACACTTCTGGATACGTGGCCGAGCACATATGGGTGGAAACTCGCGGGCTAAGATACGTGGCCGAGCACATATGGGTGGAAACTCGCGGGCTAAGATAGGTGGCCGAGCACATATGGGTGGAAACTCGCGTGCTAAGATAGGTGCCGAGCACATATGGGTGGAAACTCGCGGGCTAAGATAGGTGGCCGAGCACATATGGGTGGAAACTCGCGGGCTAAGATAGGCGGCCGAGCACATATGGGTGGAAACTCGCGGGCTAAGATAGGCGGCCGAGCACATATGGGTGGAAACTCGCGGGCTAAGATAGGTGGCCGAGCACATATGGGTGGAAACTCGCGGGCTAAGATAGGTGGCCGAGCACATATGGGTGGAAACTCGCGGGCTAAGATAGGTGGCCGAGCACATATGGGTGGAAACTCGCGGGCTAAGATAGGCGGCCGAGCACATATGGGTGGAAACTCGCGTGCTAAGATAGGTGGCCGAGCACATATGGGTGGAAACTCGCGTGCTAAGATAGGCGGCCGAGCACATATGGGTGGAAACTCGCGTGCTAAGATAGGTGGCCGAGCACATATGGGTGGAAACTCGCGTGCTAAGATAGGTGGCCGAGCACATATGGGTGGAAACTCGCGTGCTAAGATAGGCGGCCGAGCACATATGGGTGGAAACTCGCGGGCTAAGATAGGTGGCCGAGCACATATGGGTGGAAACTCGCGGGCTAAGATACGTGGCCGAGCACATATGGGTGGAAACTCGCGGGCTAAGATAGGTGGCCGAGCACATATGGGTGGAAACTCGCGTGCTAAGATAGGTGCCGAGCACATATGGGTGGAAACTCGCGGGCTAAGATAGGTGGCCGAGCACATATGGGTGGAAACTCGCGGGCTAAGATAGGCGGCCGAGCACATATGGGTGGAAACTCGCGGGCTAAGATAGGCGGCCGAGCACATATGGGTGGAAACTCGCGGGCTAAGATAGGTGGCCGAGCACATATGGGTGGAAACTCGCGGGCTAAGATAGGTGGCCGAGCACATATGGGTGGAAACTCGCGGGCTAAGATAGGTGGCCGAGCACATATGGGTGGAAACTCGCGTGCTAAGATAGGTGGCCGAGCACATATGGGTGGAAACTCGCGTGCTAAGATAGGCGGCCGAGCACATATGGGTGGAAACTCGCGTGCTAAGATAGGTGGCCGAGCACATATGGGTGGAAACTCGCGGGCTAAGACGCCGGTTCAAGTCTCGTACTTTACCGTTTCCGAGACTCCTGCTGTTGCTTAATACTGCGAGGTTTACTGTAGCCTAGCAACAAGAGTTGTACTACAGTTTAGTACTGCGAGATTTCTCTGCAGCCTAGCACTGCTAGTACCGTGTGATTAAAGCACCACACTCTTCCCCCCCCCCCCACACACACATACGATATAATATGCATTGAGTTATGTGCACATTTAATAGATAGAACGAAAAGATACATCTTTTTTTTTTTCATTAAAAAATGCACATTAATATTAATCCGAACGCAGCAGCAAAAAGGCTTGCTTAGACTCAATGCAAAACCATTTCTATGACGCACTGAGTCTTGACTCCGCTCAAGCAGAGCACGTGCAATGTGTCCATTATTATACACAGCCTTCACGTGCTGAATAATAAGTGTCCCGCGTGAAACCGAATAAATAACGAGATGTATAGAGATTGGCGAGATAATGGGAAGGCTGTTTAACATGGAAACAGATTGCACGAATCGCTGTCTTTATTAGGAGAAGATGACTGGTCGTGCGCATGTGTTACTGTCTGCTTGCGTTAGAGTGCGTTTTGAAAATAATCAAGTGTAGGTATCGAATTATAAGCGAGAAAGAGTGTATGTATGTAGGTAGGTATGTATGAGAGAGAGAGAGAGAGAGAGAGAGAGAGAGAGAGAGAGAGAGAGAGAGAATAAGGGATAGCAATTCAGATAAATTATTAGCTGTGTTAAAAGAAAATAAAACAATGGAACGCTCTAGGAGGCCTAAATGTAAACATGTAAAACGCTTAATTTATTGGTTGTTTCGTCCAATCACTTGATTGTATTCGCAGCACTGTATTGATTATCGATACAGTTCAGTAGAGTTCTAACTGTGCTTGTGACATTTTTGTTGCTGTTGTAACATGATCATGGGATGTGACAACATATAATATTTATATCTCATCATCATCAAGTACCGGGCCTGATGGCGTATGTGATCATGTCTCACCATAACTTTCTATCTCGACAGTTATTTATCATTTCTGTTGTTGACCTTCTGCCAAGCCATTCTTTAAGCTGTCTGGTATTTTCTCTCTTTACATCCCTCTATCTTTTCGTCCCTCAATTTTTCCAGTTGTTACAATATATTCCAGCTGTTCTCTTCTCATTACATGGCCAAAAAAAAAAATGATGATTGTTTCTTCCTAATATTGGAAATTAGCTCTCTTTTTGCTTTGGCTCTTTCAGAACATTTTCATTACTCTTCTTAGCTGTCCATGGTATTCTCAACATTCTTCTGTAAAACAACATTTCTACAGACTCCAGTGATTTTCTTGTCTGTTGTCATAATGCCCATGATTCACATCCATACGGTAAGACTGGCTCTACGTAACATTTAAGAACTCTTTTTCTTGTTTCTATTGTCAAAAATGGATTGCATAGTATCTTCCTCATTGTTTTGGAAAGCTGCTTTTGCCTGCGTATAGATAAAAGAGATAAGATACACACACACACACACACACGATAAAACCGATTTCACAACAGGCGCTAGTCAACATAGCACTAAACAGCAGGTATCGTGTACGACAGAAATATATACTGCTACACCTGAGAGCACGTCCATTGTATACATTTAATATGCAGAGAATTGGTTGCTAAAGAACATGAAAACAAGGAAAATAAAAATGTTAGTCATAAAACGAGATAACGGCGAAGAGAAAATCATTATGAGGGCATAGTACCGAGAAGAGAAGAGGAGAGAAGAGAAGGGTAGAGAAGAGGAGAGGAGAGAGAGGAGAGGAGAGAAGAGAAGAGAAGAGGAGAGGAGAGAAGAGAAGGGTAGAGAAGAGGAGAGGAGAGGAGAGAAGAGGAGAGGAGAGGAGAGGAGAGGAGAGGAGAGAAGAGAAGAGAAGAGAAGAGAAAGGAAGAAGAGAAGAGAAGAGAAGAGAAGAGAAGTGAGGCCAAAAAGGTGGGCCCAAGATATCACAGATGAACATGGATTGACTGCCGTTGGCCATCTCCATAAGGAGATAGAACATTTTCAGAGTAGCTGTTATGGGAGGCAAGAACATTTTCAGAGTATCTGTTATGGGATGATGGAACATTTTCAGAGTAGCTGTGCGTGCGTGTCTGTGTTAGTCACATCTCAGATCTTTGTGTGTGCATGTCTGTGTTAGTCACCTCTAGTGACTCGGGCAGATGGTGCTCGTAAACCTGGGAGGGCCGACCATCTAAGGGCAAAATCCCCCTACAGAAAAGACAATCTGCTGCCTTGCAGGAAGATTGGGGACAATCAAAGGCTAGGGAAAGCAAACCCGAATAAAATGCTGGCTGAAATCGGATGCACTGGGCCACTGGCGCAGAACACAGTGCAACGTTTTAACGGGTGTTCAATCAGAGTGGATCTGGCGAACTCTACTTGTGATATTCTGTCTGTGGGGCGATCATAACACTTAGCCTGACAGCTGACTTCATGTGAGAGTCTGGAACCCTTACTCTGATTGAGTCCTGATCGCAGAGAGAGAGAGAGAGAGAGAGAGAGAGAGAGAGAGAGAGTAGCTGTTATGGGAGGCAAGAACATTTTCAGAGTATCGGGAAGAATATTGCTGTTATGAGAGGCAAATACTAGCAGGGGCAAGCTAGATGATAATGGGACTTGATAATGGAAATGATAAAGCATGTGACAATATCAGATAACTGTGATGTAAACATTCTTTCTTCTTCTTTCTGTCCTCATTTGTCTTTTAGCGTCGAGGTGAGATATCATATACCGCCATTTACTCTTTTGATACTCTCTGTTGGTGTTTTACTTCCTAGTGTTTCTTATATACCATCGATCCATCTTTTTCGTGGTCGGCCCTTGGGTCAGGTTTTCTCGCAACGTTTATTGAAGATCCGCTGTGTTGTATTTTTGGTCTTTCTGTCTTATCATGTGGCTAAAAATTGTTATATTTTTTTTTCTTTATGTATTTTACAGCGATAATTATTCCCGACTTTTTTTCTCAGTTCTTCATGTCTGATCTGAAAGTGGTGGGGATTAAACATTACAATAAAAAGTGTATATATTCGTCCTGCAATATAATAACACAACAAAGAACAATACCGATGTTTTGGCAAAAAGAAATCTGATACAACAGACACAATCTGTTTGTAAATAAGACTGACAGACACAATCTATCATTTGTAAATAAGACTGACAGACACAATCAATCTGTTTGTAAATAAGACTGACAGACACAATCTATCTGTTTGTAAATAAGACTGGCAGACACAATCTATCTATTTGTAAATAAGACTAACAGACACAATCTATCTATTTGTAAATAAGACTGACAGACACAATCTGTTTGTAAATAAGACTGAAAGCATTGTATTTATTTTATTTTACTTTCCACTACCACCATTTTAACGCAAGGTTACCCGCAGATTGTGAAATAATTCTCATTACTTTTCCTTTTTGTATGTAAAGTTTGACACGCACGCACACACACACACACGCACACACACACGCGCACACACAAGCGCGCACACACACACACACACACACAAATACTTACTTTTCTCTTTATACAGCTTAGCTCGCATCCGAAGATTAAAAAAAAAAAACCAAACAAACATGCACATAATCCTATACAAACACACACGCAATAACACAAAAGCACATGGAGACAGGCATTCACACACACATAAAAGGAAGCATCGTTCACCTGCAATGTTCAAAGATTCATTTTTATCAAAGTCACGGGATTTTCTTGTTGGGCTTACTTTGATGGCTGGTTGTGGAGGCTCACAGGGCGAGTCAAATCTGCGTTCTTCGCTGGGAACAAAGATGGCAGCGAGGGGTGGAGCAGACCAGAAATAAACATGCATCTACTGATAAGGTGGTAATGTATCCCAGGAACTCGAAACAATAAATCAAATTCTCGAAATTCTGCTAACGATTTTGAAAAAAATGATAACTCCGGGAACTTCAGAAAAGCAGTTATCTTCGTCTCTTATGTAGTACGTGGACAGTCTAACTTCACTTCTTCCGTTTTAGATTGTGCTATTACTGATTGGCCATATTCAGGAAGATGACTGTGTATAACCTTTTTTTCTGCGTAAACCTGGAGGCCAATCTTAAGATAAAAACAAACATTGGTCAGCTTAAGGTCGGCATCATCTTCATACAGCTTGTTAATGCGTGGTACTGGCTACAAGAGCCACTCTTATGAAGTAGGGGGTAGAGGTTGATATGGTACTGGTGTCATATCATGCGTTGATGGGTGATGTGATAATAGCTATGAATAGACACAGGCATTGATACCACGATTCCCCCACACGATACAAGGCGTGGCGGATATCCTTTATTACCACACAGAAACAATACTCCCAGGCTCTGTTAGATTTACTACATTTCAAAAATAAGAAGTGAAATCGAGCTAGATTTAGAGCCCAGATAAATCACCGGTTGACGTGAACCAGGTGTTGTCATTAGCTGTTTCACCATTTTCTGCAGTCGACATCGAGCTTTTAGCTTTAGTTTTCCTTCAAATGGATTGGAAGGAATGAAGCAGCGTTGGCTTGCCGGCGATATCCAGGAACTGGCAGGCAATCTGAGTCCAACAAACATTACCGTCACGGTAATGTATTTGGCTGGCCCCTAGCGCTCACTTTCTACAGCGCTGGAGAAAGAAGTAGAAAAATTTGCAAACCAAAAAGCAATTGTTTCATTGAGGCATTCACTATAGATTTCCGTGGCCAGCCTTTCGAAATATTGATCACCTGTTGGGATCGATGAATTCTTTGTCTCTTTTATACTTTGCATTTCGACTTCTGAGTGAAATCAATCGTTTCTTTCTCATTATAAAGGGAGGTAATTCAGAAGTTAGGCGGAGAAAACAAAATAAAGCATATCCTTTAGGAAAAAAAATATCGGTTCAAAGAGCATAGTCTTTCGTTATAGTTGAAAGTTCATTTCTCATGAAATAAAAGGGACACAATTTGTTACTTAAGTCTGCAAAGGTGATTAGTGCTGAATGAGAAAACTTAACAAAACTATCCCAGTAGAAGAGAGAAGCATGAAACGTTCTAAGAAAGGATCATAGTTGGGATAAATGAGAAAGTCGTGTGTACATTGAGGAAAGTACGGCAACGGTAATGTTGTTTTCTAAACATTGCAAGTGTATAATAAAACCTCACGACGACGTTACGTCAACTGACGTACAGTAATAACTTCTCATAAAGTTTTGTGTTTTAACTGTCAGTAGAAAGGATTGCGAGACCCGTATCGTGTTGCCGTCTGACATTTTTGTAATGCAACGAAAGGTTTGCGTGTTGGGGGTTATAAGTTGGAACCCATGTCACCATTTGAACCACACAAAAAACAGAAAGACGGAAGAAAAAACTGATTCACCACGGCGTTATCCCATATCTGATTTAGAGGGCAAGTGAAATGAGTGGCTGGGAATATAAGCCACGATGAGTGGTTGGGAATATAAGCCACGATGAGTGGTTGGGAATATAAGCCACGATGAGTGGCTGGGAATATAAGCCACGATGAGTGGTTGGGAATATAAGCCACGATGAGTGGTTGGGAATATAAGCCACAATGAGTGGTTGGGAATATAAGCCACGATGAGTGGTTGGGAATATAAGCCACGATGAGTGGTTGGGAATATAAGCCACGATCAGTGGTTGGGAATATAAGCCACGATGAGTGGTTGGGAATATAAGCCACGATGAGTGGTTGGGAATATAAGCCACGATCAGTGGTTGGGAATATAAGCCACGATGGGTGGCCGAGCAATGCCTCCTTGTTCCCTTGGCCACACAGTTAGACCAACAAAGCAGCTATTAGCTGGAACATCTTCTAGCGTACTGTAGAACAACAATAGCGTTACCCAACATCATGGAGTCCTTGGCCATCCTTTGTAGAATGTATGCGGACTACACCTTCACTCAAATGTAGACCGTTGTGACGTCCATCTGACTAGAAAGCAACCGGTTTAATGAAATCCGCCACTCACTCTCCAACGACAGAACCAAATCTTCACCAATGTACATCCCAGCAGACGTCGTAACAAATAAATCATAGTCTTTACAAACGATTACATCCCAGCAGACGTCGTAACAAATAAATCATAGTCTTTACAAACGCTTACGTCCCAGCTGACGTAACAAATAAATCATAGTCTTTACAAACGATTACGTCCCAGCTGACGTCGTAACAAATAAATCATAGTCTTTACAAACGATTACGTCCCAGCAGACGTCGTAACAAATAAATCATAGTCTTTACAAACGATTACGTCCCAGCTGACGTCGTAACAAATAAATCATAGTTCTTTACAAACGATTGTGGGAGCCGCGATAGCTCAGTGGTTAGTGAACTGGACTACCACGGACAAGGGGTAGGGTTCGATCCAAACCGACGGCTTCCGGTTCACCCAGCCTTAAATGGGTACCGGATTTTTTTCTGGGAAAGTAAAGCAGCATGGGCGTAATACTGACCACATTACCCCAAAAATCATGTGCTGAAGGTCTGTAAAATATAGGGTCACTAACACCATATTTCCCTATGCGCGGACTTAACAGAAATTACAGAAAATAATTGTGGAGATGGTAGGAATTTTACTTTTTTAATTTTCGAAATTCTGCCCAGGCAGCGGCATACAGCCAACTCTTTTAAATTTTCAACCGCCGAGAGTTCTTCCTCTATGTGGTGTACTTAATATCGGCACCTCCTTTATATCATCTTCCGGCAACGATAGAACTATCAGTCTCATTGATCTTGAGGTCAGGTGGTCACTACACGGTTCCAAATTGGGTTCCAACAGGGTAACTTCTGATTGTGAGACGAGCACATTAACCTCAACGCTACACACCATGACAATGTTAACTAACATAGCCAGCCCCGATAGACTACAGCGTTTGATTTCACGTGGCAATGCGCTGTGCCAAGGAGTACGGGTTCGATCCTACTTCGGACCATATATTGTTCTTTGTTCTTTTTTTTCTCTTCTTTTTTTTCTGTTGATTATTTCTGATTTTTTTTTTTCGAGTGCTGTAAACATACCCCCTCCTCTGAAATAATTCCCCGATAGACGTATCTGCTTTGACGTGTCGTCAAAGTTCCACACACTAAATTACGCCTGAGATTAATATTTAAAAGACGCTATCGATTTTTCGACAGATATGGAAGTATATTGCCTCGACGAGAAAATCTCGTTGGAATTTTCATAATATTGCAAGTAGCCATCTTAGCATAAAGAACGACTTGAAGGTGGGGGTCTCTCACATATTTCATTTAAACGGTTTGAGGGCGGTGGTGTGTGGAGCTTGCTGAAAATGACTTTTCTTTTTTCCGGGCAATATTTAACGACCGTTCTCCTTTTATCATTACAGCGAGCTCTGTGAGCGACATCTGTCAGAACAATCAACTCACAGCACAAAGCGGCTACATTGCGACTCCCAGGTACCCGGCCAACTATAACAAACAGGTACGTCATAAATAACTGTGGCAGCTGTTGTTACTAGGAGTAGTAGCAGAATTAGTTGTAGTAACTGTAGTAGCAATAATAGTAGCAGCAGGAGTAATAGTAAAAGTAGTAGTAGGTTTAGTAGTAGTAGAAGTAGTCTTAGTATCAGTAGAAGTAGTCTTAGTAACAGTAGAAGTAGTCGTAGTAACAGTAGTAGTAGCAATAACAGTAGTAGTAGAAGTAGTTGTAGTAACAGTAGTAGTAGCAATAATATTAGCAGCAGAAGTAATAGTAACAGTAGTAGTAGGTTTAGTAGTAGTAGATTAGTCTTAGTAACAATAGAAGTAGTCATAGTAACAGTAGTAGTAGCAATAACAGTAGTCGTAGTAACAGTAGTAGTAGAAGTAGTCGTAGTAACAGTAGTAGTAGCAATAACAATAGTCGTAGTAACAATAGTAGTAGCAATAACAGTAGTCGTAGTAACAGTAGTAGTGGCAATAACAGTAGTCGTAGCAATAACAGTAGTAGTAGCAATAACAGTAGTAGTAGCAATAACAGTTGTCGTAGTAACAGTAGTAGTAGCATTAACAGTAGTAGTAGCAATAACAGTAGTCGTAGTAACAGTAGTAGTAGCAATAACAGTAGTAGTAGCAATAACAGTAGTAGTAGCAATAGCAGTAGTAGTAGCAATAACAGTAGTAGTAGCAATAACAGTAGTCGTAGTAACAGTAGTAGTAGCAATAACAGTAGTCGTAGTAACAGTAGTAGTAGCATTAACAGTAGTCGTAGTAACAGTAGTAGTAGCAATAACAGTAGTAGTACAAGTAGTCGTAGCAGCAATAACGGCAGTAGTAGTAGTAACAGCGGCAGTAACTACACTAGTATTAGTTCATGTGATAGTAGCAGTAGGTAGTTGCTAATATATTGTTACTGAATACATTTATAATAGCTGCGGCTAGCAACGACTAGTGAGATACGATTAACACCCCCCCCCCCCAAAAAAAAAAAAAAATCAGATTAATATATAGACGAACTAAGGCAGGTTAGTTGCAGTTGCTCTTGAAATCTTATTATATTGTATGCCATCCCATATCCATCTATTGAATTACACCCCATCCAACCTAATCATTTCAAATCTATTCATATATATATATATATATCAATGCTGACAACTCCATCTCTCAGGGCGACTGCGCTACCACAATTGTGGTGCACCCAACCCAGAAGTTGAACCTACACATCATCGACATGGGTCTGGAGGCCAAGGGCAGGACTGACTGTGCTGACCTGCTCTACTTCAACGACAAGCTCCGCAGCATCACGCTCTGTGGCCAGCGCACCAACAACAGCTACAACATGCACTCAAACTACCTGCACATCGAGCTCCGCTCCAGCAGTGGTGGACTCAGCAAGGGCTTCTGGCTGTACTACGAAGGTGAGCCACTCGTTTACGTAATGCCAAAATAAAGATACTTTTTTTTTACATACAAAATATCATCTACAATCAAGAAAAGATGATGGTCATTATCATCATCATTGTGCGCCGTCTCTGCATCGAAAGTTGGCTACCATGGAGCACCATTCCCAAACTGTCTTTCGCTTTGATAGTGCAAGTTGTCATAGACTGATTTGTCCATCTTTTGATGTTACTCATCCATGTTAGTCTTGGTCTGCCACTTTTACCTTATATTTTCCTTTCCAAGATTACTTTTAGTAGGCTGCTGTGTCTTCTAACATGCTCCAAAAATCTCATTTGTCTTGTTTGAATTGTGTTTAGTTGTTCTCATTTCATTGTTAATTGTTTAAAGACTTCATTGTTTGTTTTATTTCTTCCACCCAATTCTTCCATAAATTCACATTTAAAAGGCTTCAATTTCCTGCTGTTTTTTTTTCTTGTCTAATGTCCATGTTTTTGCACCACATAGAAATGTTGAGAAGACATAACATTTTGCTATAAAAAATGATGGTCATATGATGGGAAGAGATGCTAAGCGAATCTCAAAGCATTTCCTCAAATAGGAACTATATGGTAAAATATAAAGAGGCAGATCTAGAAAATACTAAACAGTACAATGAAGCGAAAGGCAACACTAGCAGGTGTCAGCTCCCTTGCTGATATTTAGTGACTCACCAAGAACAGGGACGTATGACATAACATAATTCGGATCTCGTGCAAAGTCTGACACTTGATTACAAACATCGTTGGACAGGCAGTCTACAATTTCTGTCCAAGCGCCGTCTTCGACTCAAAAGGACAATAGATATATGAAGTATATAAGTCTCCGGGTGTTTAACTATAGTTTGTTCAAGACAAACATCAATTAATATATCGTTACAGAAATAGCAACTCTGACCCAAGCATCTTGTGACGACCGCACTGTGCAAGTAGCCTTTACTTCACAACCCAAAAGAATACTCACCGCGCCAGGAAGGGAACAATGCTGACCGTTTATTTATTTGTTTAGTCTTGTAAAGTGATATCATCAGCAATTCTGTCAATTATATTCCTACAGCTGTTCCTCCCCTACCAACCTCACTCCTCCCTCCTGTGGACAACGACAAGCCTTCCCAGTCAAAGACAGAAACACTAAATAATGGTGCAAACTCTGCGGTGGATGAGACCGAGTATATAGAAAGAGATTCTACAGCAACGACTACACAGAGCTACAAGTATGCCCGGACAACGGTCCCACTGTACAGAAACGTGAACAATTCCAGCAAGCAGCTCCCTTTTGGTAAGATTAGAACCACACTCACAACAAAAGCTATACAATTATAGGGCGATACGAAAATAACAGCAACCTTAGTAAAAGTATGACAATTTTACAATATCATAATAATTGTACTACATATTCTCATATCTGTACTCATTTAATTCATCATCATCATCAAGTACCGGGCCTACTGGCGTAGGTGATCATGTCTCTCCACAACTTTTGATCTCGACAGTTCTTTATCATTTCTGTTGTTGACCTTCTGCCAAGCCGTTCTCTTAAGCTGTCTGGTATCTTTTCTCTTTGTTTCCCTCTATCTCTTCGTCCCTCAAATTTTCCAGTTGTTACAATATATTCCAGTTGTTCTCTTCTCATTACATGGCCAAAAAATGATGATTGTTTCTTTCTAATATTGTAAATTATCTCTCTTTTTGCTTTGACCTCTTTCAGAACATTTACATTACTCTCATTTAATTACTCCACCATAAATAACATTAAACAGTTGTGCTCAAAATATATAATCCCATATTTTGATATAAAATAATTGCACTGAAAATAGTTCACTCCATATATTCATATGAGATAACTATACTAAGATAATTCTCCTCACATATAACAGATAACTATATTTAGATACATAATCCATTATTTCCATAAGAAATAACCAGTACATTATTGAATCCCCAATACTATAGCTCGTTTCAAAACATATGCCCAACTTCAAACGCTATTACTCTCTAACCGTTTGTTAAATACTTTTGAAATTTTCCAAATGTTATTAGAATGCAAAAGACCCTTTAAATGTATATTTAACAAATATCTTGCAGCTGCAGTTTTCTTAAAGCGGCGATATTTCTTTGATGTTTGTCAAAATTGTAAATTGTGAAGCCCTAAAGAATAGAAATTACCGTAGTTGCTGGTCTACGATTAATTTTCACTAGGTAAAGGCGTGGCCGTAATGGGGAAATAACTGGATAAAACAAAACACCAGGAGAATTATTGTCTGCTCAGTTCGAGGACGGACGATAATAATATCAAGGTATACCTGTATGTCCAATTTTCATAGTTGTGTGGTCCTGAAAAGGACCGTTTGTTGAAATAATTTAAGGTAATATAGGGCCAACATTGTGGTGGCTATATACTTTCATTCTGAATCAGACGAGTCTAAAAGATTAATAACTGTTTGGGGTTGAACATTCCACAAACCATCATTTTTCCAATATCCCTCTTCCTGTTTTAAGACGTGGTCTTCACATTTAGCCCAATAATCTTTGTCTATATTTAATAAAGCGAGATTAGCAAGAGTCTTTACATCGCATATTTTGAATGTTGTATTTTCATCTGCCACTTGTCCTTTTAATTTTGCCCAGATTAGTTCTATTGGATTTAAATGAGCATGGTAAGGTGGCAGCCTCAAACTTATATGACCGTGCTCTTGGATAATCTTATCTATTTGAAAAATCTTTGTCCTCTGTTTTTGCTTTACTAGAGATAGTAATTCAGGTTTTAAGTGCATGTTATTAAATTGTATGTGCTCCTTTGTGAGCCATATCTTAATAGCATCTTTTGTACTGGATGACATCGGGACTTTATCTTCAAGTGCAACAATGTTGTGGTACGCTGCATTGTCCATTATTAGGCAAGATGGTCGATCTAGTGATGGGAGAACAGAATTTTCAATCCAATGTTTAAATATGTGGCCATTCATCTCAGAGTGATAATCCCGATTGTCTATGGATTTTGAAAGAAAAATGAGCTCTGCATTCTGTATTAGTCCATGTTGTCGACTACCTGCATGAGCAATTATCAAGCGCTGTCCTTTGCTGCTAGGTATTAATCTCTTAATCTTTCCATCTGATGACTGCCATTCCCTTTGGTTAGTGTGGTGAGCATTGATCCATGTTTCATTCAAGTACACAATATCATAACCTTGCTTGCGCACCTCTTTTACTTCACGTAAGTACTTGCTTCTCATGACTACTATATGTGGCTTCTCACAGATGATGTTTCGTCCATTGGAATACTTTCTGAATGTAAAGCCTGCAGCTCTCACATTCCTCCATAATGTAGACTTTGATATTTCAATACTGTTGTTCTTTTTCAGCGATACTTTTAATTTCTTATTGTAACAGTTTCATTCATACCCAACATTTTGCGAATTTCACTTCTAATAAGTTCACTGTCGAAATTATCCAACATTTTTGCTCTTCCTTGTGATTTTGTATATTTTGAACATTGACGGTCACGTGCTTGAATCCAGCGATTAAATGACCGTTTAGATAAATCCAAAATGTGTCTTGTCCTATTCTCAGGGTTTTCTAAAGAATGAATAATCTTCCTCGTTTAGCCTCTTTGCAAAAATAGTCATACATTTTTATTGCGATGTTTTGTAAACTGCAGAATTTCATTTTAAGACTCATGATAAATGTTATTGTTCCACGTTACGCCGCTGAATTAACGGAAATGGAACACACAATGTCTCGTGTTTACTACAAGTGTCTAATTGTGTCAGTTAACTCACACGGAAAGCGTGCAAAATCGTAAATTTGAGCGTGTATAGATTTGTAATCGCTATTTTTAACTTAAATACTGTAAACACTAAGTTTTGACTACATCAATGGGTCGTTATAAATTTATATAAATCAAATAAGCAATAATAATAACCAAATGTTTGTTTTTAATGAAATTAATTCCCTGTTGGGTTCTAATCATTATAACTATACATGCAAATTTTGAAAAAATTACAAAAAGCGGTTTAAAAGATATTGATTTTTAAAGTTGGGCACGACTATGAAACAAGCTATAAACCCCATATTTCCATAAGAAATAACTAGTACATTATTGAATCCCCAATACTAAACCCCATATTTCCATAAGAAATAACTAGTACATTATTGAATCCCCAATACTAAATCCCATATTTTCATAAGAAATAACTAGTACATTATTGAATCCCCAATACTAAATCCCATTTTTCATAAGAAATAACTAGTATATTATTGAATCCCCAATACCAAATCCCATATTTTCATATGAAATAACTACTACATTACTGAATCCCCAGCTGCTATAGCAGGAGGAGTTATCGGAACACTCAGCCTAATTCTGGTCATTTTGCTGGTCCTGCTCTTCATTAAATGGTAAGCTTTCAAGGTTTACAAGATCCTTGCTGGAAGAATGTAATTAATTGTTTTAAATAGGGACTAAGCTGTAAAAAATTAGATGGAATAAGAACGAAAATAAATAATGACCTTGTTGAGTTAGTTAAAATTGAAGACGGAAATATTAAACACAATTTGAGTAAAATTCAAACATTTTGGTGATACTGTATATCAATTCAGCTGCCAAGTGCGGAGTGTGTCAGCCACGATTTTGGTCTAGAAGAAAAATTAGGACACAAAAAGTATATATAAGTATTGACCATGCAACCAGCTCATCTTGTGTTATGATGATGTTCCTACCCTTCTTTGTTGGAACAGGACAAAGAGGCAAGTTCGCATAATCATAGACTGGAACACCGAAGAAGAAGATTATATATAGAGAGACATAATTTACTGACAGTCATATATGACGGAAAAATGATGTGGCAAAAGAGTCAGAGGAATGTATGAAATAAACAGTAGGGGATGAATGGAGAATTTAACACATGTACTGTAACTCATACTACAAAGAACAAGAGGTAGGGTTCGATCCCAACCAACGGCTTCCGGTTCACCCAGCCTTTAATGGGTACCAGATTTTTTTTCTGGGAAAGTAAAGCGGCACACGGGCGTAATACGGACCACATTACCCCAAAAATCATGTGCTGAGGGTCTGTAAAATTTATGGTCACTAACACCATATTCCCTATGCGCCACCTGGTGTGACGGGGGTACTTTACTTTTTTTCTTTTTATTGTAACTCATAGAAGCCACCTTTTTATGTGAATGTGGCATAACATGCTAGTGATATTGATTGAAGATACTACTTTAACATAACAAGTACAAGTGACTAGCCCTTGGAAATTCACAAGCAGGAGCTTTACATCCAAGCAATATTTACTTTATAAAGATGGTATTTATGGACTAGATATGAATATCAAAAAAGACTAAAACTATGATCACAAACAATGAAAATACTCAAAACCCACAAGTGGATATCAAAATTGAAGGAATAGATAGACCTGGAGAGATGTTAAAAATCATTAACTGTATATATTTTTTGTGATAAAATCTAAACTCAAAGATGTAATTTTCTAATTCAAATTTGCATAACATCAGTTTGTTTAGTAACTTAATAGTATAGAAAATGGAAAAGAAAAGTATAATGCCGAGTCCTGGTGGCAAAGAAAACAAGAAAGACCAAAGAAACTCAAAGAAGAAAAATTAATAGAGAGGGTTCAGCTATGGGCTTTAAGAGAAGAAAACAAATCCCAGCAGTGAATTGTCAGACAAGGAAAGTTATTATTTCTGCCCTGTGTCATCTTGAGCCAAGAAGGAAAAACTAATAGAACCAGCCACAGCTTTATTGAGGTGTAGAAGAAACAAACTGCAAGCCTAGTGCAATCATCGAGAAGTTATCTGGTTTTGAATTTCTATTTCACCTCCAATAGAAAAAAAAAAAAACCTGCGACCTTGCCTTGAATCACAACCACTATCCATGGTAAATACACATATTGGCCATCAGTTCCAGCCATGAACAGAATAACTGGACCATAGTTAACGTACACGACATCACAGTATTCAAATGATGTATAAATGAATTTGTGTGGATGTTTATGCTGTATTTAATTACAGGACCTACCAGGCATATGTTTCAAATGTCAATATTATTTCTTTCAGGTACAAAGAAAGAAAATACTACAATGCTGAAAAAATCTTGGAGATTAGGAACCCTGCATTCAGAAGCAGCAGTGACTTCCAAGAGATTCCTCAGTCAAATAATGGATTCTACTGTTGAACATTTCATTGAAACACATCAACCATTTTAAGTATCATTGAAGTCAGAACATTTCCTCCAAAGGCATTGACTACATCATGTGGCTTTACACCATGGATCATAATCTATTCAAGTTGTTTCATTTTAAATTCATAGAGCTGGAATAAGACTTCCTTGATGTTTTAAACTCAGATAATTGGAATACGACTTCCTGGACGTTTTAAACTCAAATAGCTGGAATACGACTTCCTTGACATTTTAAACTCAGATAGTTGGAATACGACTTCCTGGACGTTTTAAACTCAGATAGTTGGAATATGACTTCCTGGACGTTTTAAACTTAAATAGCTGGAATATGACTTCCTGGACGTTTTAAACTCAAATAGCTGGAATATGACTTCCTTGACGTTTTAAACTCAGATACTTGGAATACGACTTCCTGGACGTTTTAAACTCAGAAAGTTGGAATACGAATTCCTGGACGTTTTAAACTCAGATAGTTGGAATACGACTTCCTGGACGTTTTGAACTCAGATAGTTGGAATATGACTTCCTGGACGTTTTAAACTCAAATAGCTGGAATACGACTTCCTGGACATTTTAAACTCAGATAGTTGGAATACGACTCCCTTGATGCTCAGCAGGGTATATTTGACCTTCTTGAAATCATGGCCACAAAATAAATCAGAACCTGGTCATCTCACAATGAAATTGACACATAGCTGGAATGTCGTCTCACAATGAAATTGACACATAGCTGGAATGTCGTCTCACAATGAAATTGACACATAGCTGGAATGTCGTCTCACAATGAAATTGACACATAGCTGGAATGTCGTCTCACAATGAAATTGACACATAGCTGGAATGTCGTCTCACAATGAAATTGACACATAGCTGGAATGTCGTCTCACAATGAAATTGACACATAGCTGGAATGTCGTCTCACAATGAAATTGACACATAGCTGGAATGTCGTCTCACAATGAAATTGACATATTCCTAGAATTTGCAATTAGTTGTGATCTGATATGTTTCTTTCAATGAAAACGTCAACTGGACTAGAACCTCATATTTTATTTGACAAAAGAGAGAAAACACAAATTATTTGACAATAACAAAAGAAACAGTGTTGTGGAGAATCTACTAGCAATTAAGTTGTTATAGCATGGCACAAAATTTGAGGGAAAACAAAGGAAATCTGACTAGACGGCCAGGAAGTGATCTGGGATACTGATCAGTGCTTTTTAGTTGCCTGTGCACTTATTAACAATTCCAGGATCTCTAACAGTGCTGCCAATATCCAAGAATGTATCACAAATGCTGCACATCTAGAACCTCTCAAAAGAAACTACAACTTGTAATGCCTTAACAGAACCTTCAGTTCAGGCAACATGGAAGAAGTCTGGGAGTGGTGTAAAATCATGAACATGAAGGAGAAAGAATGAAAACAATTAATAGACATACCGTTTCACACAACAGTTATTACACATCACCATCATCTTATAAGCTGGTTACGTGATGATGTTGAAACTTGTCCATAAGAAAGAAGCATCCAGAATGTATGGGTAATGTCATTAACACTTGACTAAAACATTATACAAGTCTCCATCAGAGTTCTAACACGCTTGAAAGAAAGGTGGATGAAATTATGCTTCTCCTCATCAATTTTATTACAAATCTTCTATCAAGAACATTGATGACAGCAGCTGTGCATTAAGTAATTTGTGTAATTTGCATGTATCAAGAATAAATAACATTGCACAAAGCTTCAGAAAGCTCCCAGTTAAGACTTTCAGTACTCCACCTACAACTTCATACAAGCAGCTCTGACTGGGCAAATACACAGAGGGTATCATGCATGGAATCAGTGAATCTACTGCTCAGATTGGGCAAACATACAGAGAGTATCATGAATGCAATCAATGAATCCAATGTTTGGATTGGGCAGATATATCTAGGGCATCATGAATGCAATCAGTGAATCTACTGTTCAGATTGGGCAAATATACAGAAGGTATCATGAATGCAATCAGTGAAACTATCACTTTCAGGCTGCGAAAAATTACAGCTGAATACAGAACAGGTAAAAGAGCACAAATGTGAATAAGTGTAATTGTATGAGATGTAAGTAAAGGGGCTTTATCAGCTCACAGGCTATCCATAACAACATGTCAAAGCTCCACAGGAGTCATCTGTATGCATACGTTTCATTGTCAGCTCTAAGATTTGCCCTGAGTACTGTAATACCAATTCTTCCCCATAATCACAACCAGGTTTGGAAATTCTTGATAAACTCAACAAGAAAATATGGTAGAAAAAGACATTCACATCAAAACTTGAGTTCTGGAAGGAAATGTGCCAATGTTTGTTGTATTAAAAACATTTCTCAATGATTAGCCTGCACACAGGAGAGCACAAAACAATACACAAATTTGAATTTGTGTGTACAAACAAAAAAGAATGTTTACATTTTTCCTGTGAGTTATGCAAATCCATATTGGCACTCGGTTGTGAGATAAAAATGGCTATTTGGAACTGCCAAAGATAGTGAACAAACATTTTATTTCAGAGATGATACATAAGTAAACCTGATTTATATCAAATTTACAAAATATTTGATTTATATGTGTATGTGTTTTTATATTTGCTATGTGTAACAACAAGGCTTCATGGAGGGACGCCAGCAGCATGTCCACATTCCATGTCTGCATGTACATCAATGCTGTAAACACTATTTGTAATCTCCTGCATGAAAATATTAAATCTCTACAAAATAAAGTTCAAGCTTAAATCTATCTATCTATCTATTGTCCTTTCGAGCCGAAGACGGCACATAGGGCAGAACAAATGCCAACATTAAATATATTATAACATAATGTCAGGCTGTGAAAATACTTGAAAATATACTGGACAAATTTAAATATCATAATTTATTATGAAGACATTGTAAAGTTGATATGTATGTTCAGAATGTAGATTAGATAAAGAAAATTCTTTCCATACGGGAGGTTAAACAAAAATAGTATTTACAGCATTATTGCAGTTCTCTTATCTAGAGCAGGATATTATAATTATTGTTATCATCTTATATGATTGATATGTATACATATTGATATGTATATTGATATGTGTTTATTCAAATTTATTACAGAACAATCTTTTGTGTTTGCTTTTTTTTTTTTTTTAAATAAGACAACATTGAGAGAGGACACAAATAAAATGGGTAACATAAGATGGTTGTAAACTACTGTCTTTTCAGGGAACTTCATTTAAGCACCATAACTTTATCATTGCTGCACAATTGTTTAAACACTTTCAATGTACATACACGCATATATACTGTTATTTTTTAATATGTGTATGTTTGAATGGGGTCGCTTTATGTGATCATCAATTGATTTAGGGCACTATCATCATATATTAAATTGTCTCCTATTTTGTTAAATTGTTATTAAGGTTTATATATTCTGAATAACTATTACAGCTCATAGCTCACAGCTAACAAGGGGATTAAGTCAAGTCAAGTCAAGAATAACTATTACATGTTGCATTTAAGTAACAAGACAAATGAAAAGATTTTTGGGCCATGTTAAAAAACACAACAGCCTACTAAAAGTAATCTTTGATGAGAAAATACAAGGTAAAAGAGGCAGACCAAGACTAACATGGATGAGTAACATCAAAAGATGGACAAATCAGCCTGCACCATCAAATCAAGAGACAGAGCAGAATGGCACTCCATGGTAGCCAACCTTCATTGTAGAGATGGCACTTGATGATAATTTAAGTAGAATCAACAATGAAGAAAATAGTCAGCTATTATTAAATTATTTTACATTGTTTAAGCTGCCATGTCGAAGTAATTAGTACATCCACCTGGTGACCAGTTAATATGGGTTAATTTCTAACATGAGGTATATTTTACTATGACTGGTACAGTAACAGTCTTCAGGGTTCATCCAGGTCTGATAATGGGCACCATATACTTTCTCTAGGGATGCAGGGTAGCCTGACAGGGTACTGACAACATCACTCACAACTGCAGTGATGGTCATAGGATAATGTGGTCACTAACATAATATTCTTCAAACACAAGATATGACACTTTTATAAATGTATTAACATTTATGATCAATTGTTAACCAGACAAAGGCAGTAAGTCTTATATTTATTGTTACAAAAATTTGTAGGAAAGAAAGTCTAGAAGGAAAGGTAATATTAAGACAGAATGATACATCTTTCTACTGTGCTTTAAAAAATATATATATTTATATATAGATAAAGTAATTATTAATCTTATGTACAAAGCCTGTACAAAGAACCAGAAATTGTGTATGGTCTGGATGAGTGTGCTGCACATTTCCAGGCTAAGATAAATGAAGAGCTATGTACACGATTGAATGAGTTATAGAAATGATTGAATGAGTTATAGAAATGATTGAATGAGTTATAGAAATGACTGAATGAGAAAGATGCATATCCATGGAAATGACTCAACAAGATAGATATATAATTGAATGAAATGTAAAAATTATTGATAGAGATGGAGAAGACTGCATGAAACAAGAAGATAACTGAATATGATTGAAAATAATTGAATGAGGTGGTAGATTGCTGGATGAGAAAGATGAGACTGAGAAATGACTGTTGCCAACAAGATGGCCGCATGATACAGTGAGATGCCCTTATAAACTGAGAGTTGGTTAAATGTTTTCATTTTTATGCTTAATGCTATTTTGCAAGTATGAACAAAATCATTATTTGTACATAATGAACATTCTATTTTTAGCCTGTGCTTATTTATTTTGTCACATCCTCACCAAATCTAGTCATATCAACTTTTGTGTCCATATTTTGTGACTGTCCATTTTGTTGCAAGTTACATTTTCTGTGTAGTAAATGTATGACTACACTTTGAGCAAATCAGCATCATGTAAAAATATCAAGGGAGATAATGATTAGATAAATGAGAAAACAGTTTCCATTACTTGTCCAAATGTTAACCACGCCTGACAGGTTTTAAGCATTCAAAAATAAATAGACTTTTCAGTGCTTAAAAGCTTTCACGTATAATAATTCTAAATTGAAATAATACAAGAAATATTTATTGTTTGCAAATTGATATGTAGACTCAGTCAGCACATATGTCTCTATGTAGACCTCTTGACTACTAACTACAAAGTAATGCAAACTTAAGCATTATGGCCATATATATCACTCATCCAGACTTAGAAAAAAACGATTTAAGCAAACAAATCTCCTGCCACTTCTTCATAGAAACACAGGAGGAAATATAAATCACTAAGTGAAAGAAAAAAAAAAAAAAGAAAAACCGTATTGTGGAGAATAGTGATTGCATGAAGAAAATATAAAAGACAGAAAAAATATGGGACCACAAAGATCAACCACAAACAGATGAGCATACAAAGATAGTTGCAGCCATCAATATTACCCATATGACCTTGAGAGTTATGGGGTTGGAAGGAAAGACATTTATAAGACATGCATGGACAATTAAAATAATAAAAAGTAATACTAAATTATCAGAAACAAAATATATTGAGGAAATTATTATTGGCTTGAGAGGTAAGAAATATCGCAAAGTATCGATATTCTTTTCTATACATAAGATGGTCAATGTTAAGACAGATATTATACAGTAGGACAACCTGTCTGCATTTTAGGCCATATTAATACCAGCAATTTATATATGGGAACACAGAAGTAAAAAAAAATATAAGAATTTACATTTTATTGATGAAACAAAAAGTGATATTAAACATTAGCAATCTAGGAAGAATAAACTGGCCTAAACAATAGCAGAACAATTAAATGTTTAAATAACAGCTGAGCAAAAAACATAAATTAATCCCCTAAAGAATCACAAGGAGTCAGACAAGGCTGTGTTTTGTCGCAGGATTTGTTTTCACCTTACAGCAAAATATTATGAGATCAATAGTAGACAAAAAAGGAATTGAAATCAATGTTCACAACATAAATAATTTGCGATATGTGGATGACACAGTCTTAATAGCAGCGACAGAGAATGAACTACAAGAAATGATAGACATTATAGTAAAAGAAAGCAACAAGAAAGGTTTCAAGTCTGAATAATAAGAAAACAGAAGTAATGGTCATATCAAAGAAACAATCATCACCATCATGCAGCATAAAAATACTGGCACAATAATAACATCAGAGGAAAGTTGGAATACTTGGTTACAACTGGCAAAATAAAAGGAAAGAGAGATCACAGACGACAAAGAGAGAAAATACTGGACAGCTTGGTATCACAGCATGGAAAACAGTCAACAAAAGAACTGATATGATGCACTGTAGATAGAAAATTGCGGAAGGACATGATCGCCTACGCCAACCGGTATGGCACATGATGATGATGATCATGAAAGAATTACAGAATAGTAATTATGTAGCTTGTTAAATTAAAAATGCAAAGCTGTATCATGAGAAAACAGCATAATAACTGGTTATACTATAGACCAAATATTAGTACAGGGTAAGTAGGTTTGTTTTTTGGTTGCAGTGAATGGAGTGTCACATAGAGAGGCAAACACAGTCACATATAAAAGTGAGCTCAGGCCTCAAATTCACGTGGATCTGTTATCAATCTTAGACGCTTTATTTGATGATAACAAAACATCTCATGAAAAAAGTTGAATTTAATATAACCTGTCAACCTGTGTACTCATGTTAGGGCTAAATTTACTATTATCTATATAGTAATGGTTATTTCAAGTGCATTCAGAATGTTAGAAATAATCTGGACAGTCAATGTGTACAAATTAAAGAAAAAATAGTATCCAAATGCATTAATTCATTTTGATGAACATTGCAGTTATCCACGTTTTAGTGTTTGTAATAAATTATGGAGACAATGACACTTTAAACATGACAAAAAGACTGCAATCAAATCATGTGTGCTAACCAGGCATAATGTGCAATATACAGCAACCAAATTCCTATTTTAAGAAAAGCCATCTGAGTTTTAAAATAGATGAGGTTCTCAGTATAATGTAAAGAGTACTATTATTAATTTATACTCGATGTCTGAATGTAAATGTTGTAAAACAGGTTGTAGTATATAATCAGTATGATGTAAATTATATTTTAATTTTAACTAATTTATTAATTTGTTTCAATTGATATGATATCTTAAAATAAATCTGACATACAATTTTTGCTATTTTATTTTTTTTTATATTCATTCATTGCCTGCACAGTTACTAACTCTAATGTTGAAGAGCTACATTACAACTTATGTGTTTTATTTGTGGACCAGATATTCTCTTATCAATTTGTTTAAAGTGAAATATAATCTTATTGAATGCTTTCTTTAAGAGTGAAATTTAAACTGAGTTATTGTTTTAATTGTAAAAAATAGCAACCTTATATAATGCTTTATAATGAATTGTAACAGATGAAATACAATTTTTATTTATATTTAAAGAAATTAACTTACAAATTTCCTATGTAAATGTTTGAGTTAAAATTTAAATAAAAAAGAACTACATTTGTAATCTTCTGAAGCACAATATAATAATGTAGGAATTATCAAACTAAAATGTTATAACCTAAAAATAAGTGCTGGAGGAAATGTATTTGGTTGGTGGTTTGGATGAAATGGGAGGAGAGAAGTGTCACAGAAGGAAAAAAAATCTGAATCTGCAAAATAGCTAAAGGACACGTATATTTGAAAATGTAAATGATGTGAAGATAATTATTGTTTGGATAAAATGTGAGTAAAAGATTGTAAAGAATAGATAAGATATATTACTTTTAACAGCTGCTGATTAACTTTCTTGAAAATTGACTAACAGTAGCATTTTCTTACTATACAGTCTTTAATACGACTGATAGATTGTGAATACAAATTAATATAATGTTGAGAACAATAACTATACATGATAACTGATAAACTATAAATTGGTAAATACAATCATTAGTCACAGTGACAATAACTAATGGAGAAAGAATGTGAAACATTAGAGATATTGTTTTGAAGAAAGCTGCTCAGCATTTTGTAAACAGGAGGGAGGACAAATTAAGGTCTCAAAGAAATGTCAAAATATCATGAATATCCTAAGGTAAAATACAATCACAGTTCTTTGTATATGCATTGAAAAGGAAATGTTGCTCATCACTGGGGATAATTAGGCAACGTGAAGAAATGGAAGACCAAGAGATGAGACTACAGAATTATTCAGATGGCACAATGACTTAAGACAATAGACTTATTAAAAGAAGTCTAGGAAGGGAAAATAAAGACATATTATTGTGTCAGATGGGAGCAGCGATAGCTCAGTGGCTAGTGAACTGGACTACAAAGGACAAGAGGTAGAGTACGATCCCAACCGACGGCTTCTGGGTTCACCCAACCTTAAATGGGCAGAGGATTTTTTCTGGGAATGTAAAGCGGCACGGACGTAATACCGATCACATTACCCAAAAAATCATGTGCTGAAGGTCTGTAAAATTTATGGTCACTAACACCATATTCCCTATATGCCTTTGGCTTGATGGGGGGGGCTCTTTACTTTTCTTATAGTGTCAGATGCACAAATTGATTCTTTGGTATTCATTAATGTTTGGCTTATAGAACTTGAATTGGAGGTCATAATATAAATAATCTAAGCTATGCTGATGATACTGTCTTAATCGCTAAGAGTGAAAATGAGTTACAAGAAATGTTGGACATTATAGTGAAAGAAAGCAAAATAAAGGGCTCAGGCTTAATAGCAAAGAGACAGAGGTAATGGTAACAACAAAGAAAAAGACATCACCTCAGTGCAAAATAAAGACAAGTGGAACAATATTAAAACAGGTAAATGAATTTAAATATTTGGGAACTTTGTTAACCTCAGACGGAAGATGTACAAAAGAGGTGAGATGCAGAATGGCTCAGGCAAAAGCAGCTTTCCAAAAAATGAGAAAGGTACTATGCAATCCATTTTTGACAATGGAAACAAGAAAAAGAGTTCTTAAATGTTACGTAGAGCCAGTCTTAACATATGGATGCGAATCATGGACAACAGATAAAAAAATCACTGGAGTCTGTAGAAATGTGGTTTTACAGAAGAATGTTGAGAATATCATGGACAGCTAAGAAGAGTAATGAAAATGTTCTGAGAGAGGTCAAAGCAAAAAGAGAGCTAATTTCCAATATTAGGAAGAAACAATCATCATTTTTTTGGCCATGTAATGAGAAGAGAACAACTGGAATATATTGTAACAACTGGAAAAATTGAGGGACGAAGAGATAGAGGGAAGCAAAGAGAAAATATAACAGACAGCTTAAGAGAATGGCTTGGCAGAAGGTCAACAACAGAAATGATAAATAGCTGCCGAGATCAAAAGTTGTGGAGAGACATGATCACCTACGCCAGTAGGCCCGCTACTTGATGATGATGATGATGATGATGATATAGAACCTGAACAAGAATTAAAGGTTGGCTAGTGATGGATATATCTCATATTAAATTTAAAAAAAAAAAAAATTTCACTGACAGACATGTGTGTCATGTTTTTTCAGGTTTTGAATGAGACTGCTCTCATATTTGGATCTGCCGTGTGTAGAATTATAGTGCCAATGTTTACACTAATTTGACTTTGATTAACTGTAGCATAAAAATAGGGTGAAGGCTGAAAGAGATCCTCAAGATCCTTTAAACCAACAATCACTACACCAATTGCAAAAAAACCATCTTGTATGTGCAATATGAGCGATATTTCACAAAGAAACAAGCTTCATGTATATAGTCTTATTGTTTGTTACAATCAGATTGTGGACTCTGACTGGGAGAGTATTTTTGTCTCTGTCTGAAATTGGCATGTCTTTGACATTCATGTCTGTGAGTGATGTGGCTAGTCACAAGTTTGAATCAATGCAGAAATTATTTGTAAATCTTATGTTCCTTTAATTTATTGTGTAGAAAACAGAAAAAACAATAAAACCACTAAATAAACTAAACCAAGCGTTGTCTTTATATTTGTTGCAGCTTCATTACTTCTGTTACAACCAAAATTATTATTAAAAAAAAAAAACTTGGTTATTCCTTTACAAATGAAAACACAGAGAATCAGAAAAAATAATATTGAATGGAGAAGGAGAATGTTATAGAGGACTCCTGTCTTTTAATAGATTCACACATTTGTACAATTAATACTAAAAAATATGATAAAATTGTGTGAACAATGCAAACAAAACAACACAAGAAAGGGAAAGCACCAAGTGAAACCTCACTGGTATAATCAGCTCATCAAGAGTATCTATCAATGCAGTTAAATGGTACATACTAGTCTTATACAGTGATTCAGAAACGACAAAACAAGCCAATGTTTCAACTCTCATAGGTTTTCAACAAGAAATGGCGGGCAACACAAACAAAACAATACAACTTTCAAAATTCTCTATGAAAACATAAGTATACAAGGTGTATGTATAGCAAGCCCATCAAAGCAACTATAAATGGTTTACGGAGCCCACCAAGCTAAGCTCTTGATGTGATGGTTTACCCAGTCCATCTAGTGAAGCTATCAATAGTTTAGCTTGCCATCTAGTGAAGCTATCAATGGTTTAGCTTGTCCATCTAGTGAAGCTATCAATGGTTTAGCTTGTCCATCTAGTGAAGCTATCAATGGTTTAGCTTGTCCATCTAGTGAAGCTATCAATGGTTTAGCTTGTCCATCTAGTGAAGCTATCAATGGTTTAGCTTGTCCATCTAGTGAAGCTATCAATGGTTTACCCAGTCCATCTAGTGAAGCTATCAATGGTTTACCCAGTCCATCTAGTGAAGCTATCAATGGTTTACCCAGTCCATCTAGTGAAGCTATCAATGGTTTACCCAGTCCATCTAGTAAAGCTATCAATGGTTTACCCAGTCCATCTAGTGAAGCTATCAATGGTTTAGCTTGTCCATCTAGTGAAGCTATCAATGGTTTACCCAGTCCATCTAGTGAAGCTATCAATGGTTTACCCAGTCCATCTAGTGAAGCTATCAATGGTTTACCCAGTCCATCTAGTGAAGCTATCAATGGTTTAGCTTGTCCATCTAGTGAAGCTATCAATGGTTTACCCAGTCCATCTAGTAAAGCTATCAATGGTTTAGCTTGTCCATCTAGTAAAGCTATCAATGGTTTAGCTTGTCCATCTAGTGAAGCTATCAATGGTTTAGCTTGTCCATCTAGTGAAGCTATCAATGGTTTAGCTTGTCCATCTAGTGAAGCTATCAATGGTTTAGCTTGTCCATCTAGTGAAGCTATCAATGGTTTAGCTTGTCCATCTAGTGAAGCTATCAATGGTTTACCTAGTCCATCTAGTGAAGCTATCAATGGTTTAGCTTGTCCGTCTAGTGAAGCTATCAATGGTTTAGCTTGTCCATCTAGTGAAGCTATCAATGGTTTACCCAGTCCATCTAGTGAAGCTATCAATGGTTTACCCAGTCCATCTAGTGAAGCTATCAATGGTTTACCCAGTCCATCTAGTGAAGCTATCAATGGTTTACCCAGTCCATCTAGTGAAGCTATCAATGGTTTAGCTTGTCCATCTAGTGAAGCTATCAATTGTTTAGCTTGTCCATCTAGTGAAGCTATCAATGGTTTACCCAGTCCATCTAGTAAAGCTATCAATGGTTTAGCTTGTCCATCTAGTGAAGCTATCAATAGTTTAGCTTGTCCATCTAGTGAAGCTATCAATGGTTTAGCCTGTCCATCTAGTGAAGTTATCAATGGTTTAGCTTGTCCATCTAGTGAAGTTATCAATGGTTTAGCTTGTTCATCTAGTGAAGCTATCAATTGTTTAGCTAGTCCATCTAGTGAAGCTATCAATGGTTTAGCCTGTCCATCTAGTGAAGCTATCAATAGTTTAGCTTGTCCATCTCATCATCATCAAGTACCGGGCCTACTGGCGTAGGTGATCATGTCTCTCCACAACTTTCGATCTCGGCAGCTATTTATCATTTCTGTTGTTGACCTTCTGCCAAGCCATTCTCTTAAGCTGTCTGTTATTTTTTCTTTTTGCTTCCCTCTATCTCTTCTTCCCTCAATTTTTCCAGTTGTTACAATATATTCCAGTTGTTCTCTTCTCATTACATGGCCAAAAAATGATGATTGTATCTTCCTAATATTGGAAATTAGCTCTCTTTTTGCTTTGACCTCTCTCAGAACATCTTCATTACTCTTCTTAGCTGTCCATGGTACTCTCAACATTCTTCTGTAAAACCACATTTCTACAGACTCCAGTGATTTTCTTGTCTGTTGTCCTATTGTTCATGATTCACATCCATATGTTAAGACTGGCTTTACATAACATTTAAGAACTCTTTTTCTTGTTTCTATTGTCAAAAATGGATTGCATAGTATCTTCCTCATTTTTTGGAAAGCTGCTTTTGCCTGAGCCATTCTGCATCTCACCTCTTTTGTACATCTTCCGTCAGAGGTTAACAAAGTTCCCAAATATTTAAATTCATTTACCTGTTTTAATATTGTTCCACTTGTCTTTATTTTGCACTGAGGTGATGTCTTTTTCTTTGTTGTTACCATTACCTCTGTCTTTTTGTTATTAAGGCTGAGTCCTATATTTTTGCTTTCTTTCACTATAATGTCCAACATTTCTTGTAACTCATTTTCACTCTTACCGATTAAGACTGTATCATCAGCATACCTTAAATTATTTATATTATGACCTCCAATTGTTATTCCAGGCATGTCCCTTATGGACATGTCCATCTAGTGAAGTTATAAATGGTTTAGCTTGTCCATCTAGTGAAGCCATCAATAGTTTAGCTTGTCCATCTAGTGAAGCAATTGATGGTTTACCCAGTCCATCTAAGGGAAGCTATTAATTATTCAACCAGCCAATCAAATGAAACACTCAATGGTTTAACCAGCCAATCAAATGAAACACTCAATGGTGTAACCAGCCAATCAAGTGAAACATTCAATATGACTGGTTGGTTGATCTTGAGGTACGACGCCGGCCTCGAGACAGAGAGGTTGTGGGTTCAAATCTCAGCTACACCAGATTTTTATTTATGATTTCTCTCTGCGGCAACCACCCCAGATCTCAGCAACGAGGCCCAGCTTGAAACGTCAATTACTCATCGACGGAAAAAATATGAGTACCTCCGAAGTCGGTGTTATCTGCCTGTGCAGCAAGGGACCCTGTGCACACGGCTGCCAAGGAAAAATGGATTAACACGCAAAATTCAGTTCCTAGTCTCTAGGGACTTCGTCAGAGGTAAAAGCTGGTGAACGAAAAAAAAAACATTAAATGGTTTAACTAATTAAACCATTGAGTGTTTCACTAGTTAAACCATTGAGCGTTTCACTAGCCATTTTATGTATTTACTTAAATTAATCTGATTTCTGCTGTTGACGTGCAAAGATTACAGATAAATAAAACATGAGAGGACTTACCTTGGGTTCATGAGCAATCTTCTAAAAAAGTAAGTCCATGTGATGTAATCCATAGCATCTTGCTTGGAAGAGATTGTTCCTGCCACAACCTCAGCATTCAAGTGATCTGCCAACACTTCAAGCAAGCTGAAATTGTGAGATGTTAACTTCTTCAATAAAGCTTTTATTTATTTAAATTGTAATTTAAACCGTCAAAGAGGTAGCATAGAATCAATCTTAATTCACATTCAGAGACAAGTAAAATGATTTGCCCACAGGCAGATATCGCTTTGTGGCTCGATACTCTCAATGTACTAATGTACTCGATGCGGCTCAATCAATCAATCAATCAATGAGTGAATGAATGAATGAATCAATCAATCAAACAATCAATCAATCAATCAATCAAATCCATCAATCAAAGTGCTATAGGCCCTTTCTAGGGGCACAGACACCTACAGACAATGTAGTACCATCCATTCCTATTCTTGGACATTTTTTTTTCTACTTCCTTCCAGTCTAGACGAATGTTCTTGAAGGGAAGGTCTCCATGACTTCTCTTTCTCATATATTCCTGGGTTTTCATTGCTTTGTCTTTCCCTATGTGTTCCATGGTAGTGTCCAACTTGCAATGCTAGTATGCTGGAATCATGTTTTTTTTTTAGTTTGTATCAATTTCATCCCCATTTTCTATTAATTAGCTGCATGACTACTACATTTCCTTGTGTGTATTTTTGCAACCGGTTGCATTTTATTGTTGGTGACAGGTTGTTGCTTTATAACCTCCTATATATCAATTTTGGCATTGAAGTGATTACATACATATGCAACGACATATACCATACAGGATACATACCAAATGAACTAAAAACATCAACTTTCATTGCATTGCCTAAAAAGAATGGTGCAGTTGAATGCAGTGACTTTAGAACAATAAGCCTAATGAGCCATGTTACAAAAATCTTGCTAAAAGTTATACAAGGGAGGATTCAGAATAAAATCAATACTGAATTAGATGAGCAGCAATTTGGATTTAGGAAAAATAGCGGGACTAAAGAAGCCATATTCTGCATGAGAACATTAATCGAAAAGTACACAGAAGTAAACAAACCAATATATGCCTGCTTCATAGACTACACCAAAGCTTTTGATAGAGTACACCACAAACAACTTATAGAATGCCTAAAAGAGATACATCTAGATGACATGGACATACGACTAATATGCAATCTATACTGGGAGCAAACAGCAATAATAAAATATAACAAAGAGAACTCTACACCCATTGATATAAAAAGAGGAGTAAGACAAGGATGCATCCTATCACAAAGCTTGTTCAATCTATACACTGAGCAAATCTTTAAAAACATCATAAAGATGCCAGGCCTAAACATTAATGGAAAGATAATCAATAACCTAAGATATGCTGATGATACTGTACTACTAGCAGAAAATCCTAAAGATCTACAACAATTACTTAATGAAATAAACATAACAAGCAAAAAATATGGACTAGATATGAATATCAAAAAGACTAAAACTATGATCATAAACAAAGAAAATACTCAAAACCCACAAGTGGATAACAAAATTGATGGAATAGACCTGGAGACAGTTCAGAACTATAACTACCTTGGACATACTATAACCAGTGATGGAAAATGTACAACTGAAATAAACAAAAGAATAGGAATTGGAAAGAGTAATTTTAATGTCATGAAGAACATACTAACATCAAAACAAATAACACCAGAGCTAAAACTGAGAATAGCAAAATGTTACATCTTCTCAATATTCTGTATGGTGCTGAAACATGGGCATTAGACAAGAAAACAGAACAGAGAATTGAAGCCTTTGAAATGTGGATATATAGAAGAATAGGTAGAATTGGATGGAAGGAAAAGAAAACAAACGAAGTCTTAAAACAACTAAAAATGAAAAGAGAACTACTGGACACAATTAGAACAAGACAAATGCGATTCTTGGGCCATGTTAAAAGACACAACAGCCTACTGAAAGTAATCCTGGAGGGGAAAATACAAGGTGAAAGAGGCAGAGGCAGACCAAGATTAACATGGACGAGTAACATCAAAAGATGGACAAATCAGCCTATGACAACCTGCACCATCAAAGCAAGAGACAGAGCAGAATGGCGCTTCATGGTAGCCAACCTTCATTGTGGAGACGGCACTCGATGATGATGATGATGATATATCAATATATATATATATATAAGGGAGCCACGATAGCTCAGTGGTTAGTGAACTGGACTACAAAGGACAAGGGGTAGGGTTCGATCCCAACCGACGGCTTCCGGGTTCACCAATCTTTAATGGGTACCAAATTTTTTTCAAGCATAATACCGACCACTGCACCAATAATGCAAAATACATCTTAAGAACATTGATAGGAAGATCTATAGAGGTAAAGAAAGATCTATATATGTGCTTTATAGAATACATGAAAGCATTTGACAAAGTAAAGCATGTGGAAATAATCAATATGCTGGAGAAATTAAACATTGATGGCAAGGATCTGCGAATCATAAAAAACATGTACTGGCAACGAACAGCAGCTATACGAATTAACAACCAAACAGGACAATTCCAATATAAAAAACAAGGAGTCAGACAAGGCAGTGTTCTGTAGCTGGATTTGTTTTCACTTTACAGCGAATATATTATGAGATCAATAGTAGACAAAAAAGGAATTGAAGTCAATGGTCACAACATAAATAATTTGCGATATGTGGATCAGTAAAGTCCTAGTTTAGAATCTTTCTGCTCACAGTAACATCCCCTTGCACTTTATTCTGTCATTCCTTAATCTGTCATTATAAGCCCCGGGTTAGAGTTAAGAATACCCTAAACTTAATTCTAAACTTTATTTTTTTAAAAATTAATGCACAAAAACTAGAGCAGTTGATGCATAAAACATGTGTGGTCAATCATGGGAGATCACTTGTCTAACAGAAATCAGAAATACCATAAACTAGGAATTTATCAGGGTGCCTCATGAGGACAGAAGAGAAAAGAGGGAAAAAAACAGAAGAAGACGGGGGGGGGGGGGGGGGGGGGGGGGGGGGGGGGGGGGGGGGAAGAAAGAAGAATCTTTTCTTTTGTCCTTTCGAGCTGAAGACGGCACATAGGGCAGAACCACAATCTCAAAAACAGAAAACCTTGCGTGCCAAAATGGCACATATTGCAGAGATCACTGCTTCTAAAATCTATGGCTGTTTCCATAACAATACTTTTTACAATGACAGCTTGTCAAACCATCGATCAACCTCCTTAGTTGCCTCTTATGACATGCCTGGAAGGTCACAGTGTTACTATTCTTTACTTTCCTCATAATGAGGCCCCGGTAACACACAGGAGAGTGTGTTACCGGGGCCTCATTATGTCGCCAGAGTGAAAGAAGAATACAAGAGAATAAAAAACTGAATGCGTAGTTAAAAGATAAGCCTACATTCAAAATGTCTCACTCAGAGAATTCTGCAAAACCTCTCCATGACACAAAACATCATAGTGGCTGCAGGACCTTATACATAAACTTACTTGGACTCCACTGGGAATGGCTCATACAGAAACTTTTTGTAGAAATCTTTCTTGATGTCATGGACTAGAATTACAGCCACACCCTGGTCATCAAACTGAGGTCGTCCTGCACGACCATCATCTGAAGGACATCTGATGATGACAATGATGACAATGATGACAATGGTAACAATGGTTGTTATGATAACACCATACAGCAAAAGATGTAACAATGACTGCTATGATAACACCATACAGCAAAAGATGTAACAATGACTGCTATGATAACACCATACAGCAAAAGATGTAACAATGACTGCTATGATAACACCATACAGCAAAAGATGTAACAATGACTGCTATGATAACACCATACAGCAAAAGATGTAACAATGACTGCTATGATAACACCATACAGCAAAAGATGTAACAATGACTGCTATGATAACACCATACACCACAAGATGTAGCAATGATCACACCATACACCACAAGATGTAGCAATGATTGTTATGATAACATCATACATCAAAAGATGTAACAATGGTTGCTATGATAACACCATACACCACAAGATGGTATGATCACATCAATACATCACAAAAATGTAACAATGATTATTATGACAACATCATACATTAAAAAAATAGCAATAGTGGCTACATATCTATCTATTATTGACCTTTCGAGCCGTAACCGGCCCATAGGGCGTAGACCAAGATACACCTTCTCCTATATGAATTTTTGTTCTAGCAGTTTCTTTTAAAGATATTTTATCAAATCTCGCATCTGTCTCTGTTCTGTGCAAGCAGTTCTATCTCATTGATGGAGCCGATTCCTGCTGCTCTTGCCTCTCTCATCAATGTTCTTCTCAGTGTCTCCCTGGGTCTTCCTCTTTTTCTTTTACCTGTTGTTTCCCATATGAGGGCTTGCTTTGCTATTCGATTATTATCTCTTCTCATCACATGTCCAACGTATGACCATCGTCTTTTCTTTATTACTGAAGATATTAGTGGTTGATTGGCGATTCTGTATCAGGTCTACGTTTCATTAACAACATCGTTTTTACGATAGCGGCTTGTTAAACCTCTGATCAACGGTTCTATAGTGGCTACATACCGAACCACAAAAAAAATGAGTGACACAATACATACCAAACCACAATAAATAATGAGTGACACAATACATACCAAACCACAATAAATTGTGAGTGACACAATACATACCAAACCACAATAAATAATGAGTGACACAATACATACCAAACCACAATAAATAATGAGTGACACAATACATACCAAACCACAATAAATAATGAGCGACACAATACATACCAAACCACAATAAATAATGAGTGACACATTACATACCAAACCACACAAAATAATGCTTACCATGATACATACGAAACCACACAAATAATGGTTACCATGATACACACCAAAACCACACAAAAAATGATTGATGTGATACATACAAAACTACACAAATAAATGGTTGACATGATAGATACCAAACTACAAAAATAAATGGTTGACATGATACATACCAAACTATAAAAATAAATGGTTGACATGATATGTACCAAACTACACAAATAAATGGTTGACATGATACATACCAAACTACAAAAATAAACTGGTTGACATGATACGTACCAAATTACAAAAATAAATGGTTGACATGATATGTACCAAACTACAAAAATAAATGGTTGACATGATACATACCAAACTACAAAAAAAATGGTTGACATGATACATACCAAACTACAAAAATAAATGGGTGACATGATACATACCAAACTACAAAATAAATGGTTGACATGATACATACCAAACGAAAAAAATAAATGGTTGTTGACATGATACATACCAAACTACAAAAATAAATGGTTGACATGATACATACCAAACTATAACAAATAATGGTTGATATGGTACATACCAAACCACAAAAAAAATATAAAATATAAATATAAAAAATAGAAAGTATATTCACAAAGTATTTGTTTTTAGATGTATCTATTAATTCTAATTTATTTTCATTTCTTTAGTTTAATGATCACATAATTCCTTAAAATAATTCTGTCAGCACACTACATTTAAGGAATGTCTTATATTAGCAGAGTGATATGCAGGTCTGTTACAGAGCTGGCAATATGGAAAACAACGAAAATATAACAATATATTTAAATATAAGCAATAATAAACAGCTCATAAAATTATTTTGTTTGCTTTTCTTGAAGTTGGTCCAAATATTAAGATTGTTTCCCTTGTGTTGTCTTTTCAGCCTTTTTATGTGAGTTTTTGTTTTCCATTGTTTTTTAATGTGTAAAAGTGTCTAAATCAACTGCAGCTGTACAATCAGAACAGCAGCATGGTTGCACAGACCATCCTGAAGTTAGAAAGATAGGGATGAATACTATCTCACCTTTATTTATTACATACTTGGACTTAATTACATAAGCCAACTCATCATAGGCAGATGAGAATAATGAGTTTTATTTCTAGATGATCAGATAATAGTACATGGAAAAATAGAAGACCTATAATAAATTTATATAGGCTTAACATCATAGGTATCCAATCCAACATAAAAATAACACCAACAGGTTAGAAGTTACGAACATTGCAAAAGAAAAATAGAACATCCACTACAGTGATGGACAGTAGATAATTATAACAAGTGAAGGAATTTAAATATCTAGGCAGTCTAGTGACAAATGACATTCACAAGCAGCAGAAATAGAGACTCAAAATACAACAGAGCTTGTCAAATCACTGGACAGATGTCCTCACTACTGTCTGAAAAAGAAATAAAACAAGTATCAAAATGGCAAATATGGCACTCTATAAAACAATCTTCATTCCAATGTGCTACCAATGCCAGACCTGGACCTGAGACTCAAGAACAATAAGAAAAATAACCATTATCCAAAATGAAATGTGTCAGACGAATAGAAACAGTTTAGTGCTTCAATGGTTAATTATTGGGTGTTACTGTGGTTTGTGTTTCAATGGTTAAGCATGGGTGTTTTTGTGGTCAAGTGTTTCTATAGTTTGGTCTTTGATGTTGTGTGACTTAGTGATTTGATGGGGCCAAAATCTTCACTTCTTTTAAAAAACGCATCAAAGATATTACTCCTGAAGCTGTCCCTGTTGATCAGTGTTTTTCTAGTGCTGGCTTGTACAGACTGTAAGAATGGAGAGAGGTTTACAACAAAACAATTTATGCTGTTGGCAAACCTGTGATTGGAAAATCGACATAACGTCTGGTCTTGCCATCAAAGTACTCTGTACCCTTGACCACGACCAAGTGGGCAGGAAAGTTAACCCCCAAGCAAGTGGCTGGTGCTATGAGAACCTGATTATAATTAAAAGCAATTACAACTCTTCATTTATCTCAATATTAGGCATGCAGAATTTTATCATATAGAATTTTATCATATAGAATTATAACATTATCATATATAAAATTTATTTAACATAAATATTTTCCCACACTTTTAAAAAAATCCTGTCCTGTCCTGTCCTGTCCTAATCCTATCCTACCTAGTTCCTATCGTATCCTATCTATCCTATCCTATCCTATCCTATCCTATCCTATCCTATCCTATCCTATCTATACTATCCTATCCTATCCTATCCTATCCATCTTATCGTATCTTATCTTATCTTATCTTATCTTATCTTATCTTATCTTATCTTATCTTATCTTATCTTATCTTATCTTATCTGATATCTCTTATCTTATCTATTTATCTTATCTATCTTATTATCTTATCTTATCTTATCTTATCCTATTCACACATGCTGTGAAGCATTATAGGGGGCTGCAGTTGTCTAGGTCAAACCAAGAGTGTTGTACCAATGACTGCTGCTTGTCCATGCTGATGGAGAATCTTTGTGAATCTCATAGTCAGTCCATGTAACTCTTAGTCTTCAAGTCTGATTTCATTCACGAAACAAACACAAAAAATTAATAATGAGGATCTGTTAACACTGTCTTTTTTTTTATTCATTACAACAGATCCTCAATTGTTTATCCTTTGTAAAGTAAAGTAAAGAGCCCCGTCACGCCAAGTGGTGTATAGGTAATATGGTGTTAGTGACCATAAATTTTACAGACCTTCAGCACATGATTTTTAGGGTAATGTGGTCGGTATTATGCCCATGCTGCTTTACTTTCCCAGAAAAATATCTGGTACCCATTTAAGACTGGGTGAACCCGAAGCCGTCGGTTGGGATCGAACCCTACCCCTTGTCCTTTGTAGTCCAGTTTATCCTTTGTACTTTAAACCAATACATCCTTACCCTTAGGCTTGGGACTGGACACTATTTTTAGTTCTTCATTATGAGTCCCAAACCATAGGGTGGGGGATGTTTTGGTTAAAAAACTGAAGGTGTCAACCAATGTATGGTGACAACCAATGTATGTGACAACCAATGTATGGTGACAACCAATGTATGGTGACAACCAATGTATGGTGACAACCAATGTATGGTGACAACAATGTATGGTGACAACCAATGTATGGTGCTAAAGATGAGCTACAGGCAGTCATTAAATATATCACAAGCACATAGATAATGATGTATGCTCACAGAAGGGAACACAAGAAGAGGAATCTGATACTTGTTACATGTTAGGATGTCATGATTGTTCAATGTTGATACAACACAGCACTCTGGGCAAACTCAGAGGTGTTCAGTCACTTTCAAGCGGAAGACAAAGTTTATGTACATGGTTCCTTCCATTAGCTGTGCTAGCTCATCCTTGCAAGCTATCATCCCAACTTGTACGACACAGAATTCCAAATTGCTGCAGTCTGTATATTAATTCCGAAAGACAGCTTAATCGATTTCAAAATACAATTGTTGAAAGCCTTCAAGATGTTGACCGTGCACATGTCTCTCATTCACAGGCACAGAAGATGTTGGTGTATCTTAACTTTCATTATCACAGACTCTGATGTAACCTCAACTGTGTATCCAAGGGTTAGGGTTAATCATGAACCCCTCCTTCAAAGATAAAACATCAATAATATTACACTACTAAAAGGAAGAACATCACACTATAAGAGGGTAGAACATCACACTATAAGAGGGTAGAACATCACACTTTAAGAGGCTAGAACATCACACTATAAGAAGGAAGAACATCACACTATAAGAGAGTAGAACATCACACTGTAAGAAGGAAGAACATCACACTATAAGAGGGTAAAAATCACACACTATAAGAGGGTAGAACATCACACTATAAGAGGGTAGAACATCACACTATAAGAAGGAAGAACATCACACTATAAGAGGGTAGAACATCACACTAAAGAGGGTAGAACATCACACTGTAAGAGGGTAGAACATTACACTGTAAGAGGGTAGAACATTACACTATAAGAGGGTAGAACATCACACTATAAGAAGGAAGAACACCACACTATAAGAGAGTAGAACATCACACTATAAGAAGGAAGAACATCACACTATAAGAGGGTAGAACATCACACTATAAGAGGGTAGAACATCACACTATAAGAAGGAAGAACATCACACTATAAGAGGGTAGAACATCACACTATAAGAGGGTAGAACATCACACTGTAAGAGGGTAGAACATCACACTATAAGAGGGTAGAACATCACACTATAAGAAGGAAGAACATCACACTATAAGAGGGTAAAACATCACACTATAAGAGGGTAAAACATCACACTATAAGAGGGTAAAATATCACACTATAAGAGGGTAGAACATCACACTATAAGAGGGTAAAACATCACATTATAAGAGGGTAGAACATCACACTATAAGAGGGTAGAACATCACACTATATGAAGGAAGAACATCACACTATAAGAGGGTAGAACATCACACTATAAGAGGGTAGAACATCACACTATAAAAAAGCATCACACTATAAAAAAAGCATCACTACTATAAAAAGAAAGAACATCCCATTATTAAAAAAATAACATCACACTGTAAAAAAGAAATATCACACTGTAAAAAGAAATAACATCACACTGTAAAAAAGAAAGTAACATCACACTATAAACAAGAAAGGAACATCACACTATAAACAAGAAAGTAACATTAGACTATAAACAAGAAAGTAACATCACACTATAAACAAGAAAGTAACATCACACTATAAACAAGAAAGGAACATCACACTATAAACAAGAAAGTAACATTAGACTATAAACAAGAAAGTAACATTAGACTATAAACAAGAAAGTACATCACACTATAAACAAGAAAGTAACATCACACTATAAACAAGAAAGGAACATCACACTATAAACAAGAAAGTAACATCACACTATAAACATGAAAGGCACATCACACTATAAACAAGAAAGTAACATCACACCATAAACAAGAAAGGAACATCACACTATAAACAAGAAACTACATAACACTGTAAAAAAGAAAGTAACATCGTACTGTAACAAAGAAAGTAACATAACACTGCAAAAAAGAAAGTATCATCACACTGTAAAAAAGAAAGTAACATAACACTGTAAAAAAGAAAGTAACATAACACTATAAAAAAGAAAGTAACATAACACTGTAAAAAAGAAAGTAACATAACACTGTAAAAAAGAAAGTAACAACATCACACTGTGTACAAGAAAGTAACATCACACTGTGCAAAAGAAAATAACATCACACTATAAAAAAAAGAAAGTAACATAACACTGTAAAAAGAAAGTAACATCACACTGTGTAAAGAAAACAACATCACACTATAAAAAAAGAAAGTAACATAACACTATAAAAAAGAAAGTAACATAACACTATAAAAAAGAAAGTAACATCACACTGTAAAAAAGAAAGTAACATCACACTGTGTAAAAGAAAATAACATCACACTATAAAAAAAGAAAGTAACATCACACTATAAACAAGAAAGTAACATCACACTTAAACAAGAAAGTAACATCCCACTATAAACATGAAAGGAACATCACACTATAAACAAGAAAGGAACATCACACTATAAACAAGAAACTACATAACACTGTAAAAAAGAAAGTAACATCATACTGTAACAAAGAAAGTAACATAACACTGTAAAAAAGAAAGTAACACCACAGTGTAAAAAAGAAAGTAACATAACACTGTAAAAAAGAAAGTAACATAACACTATAAAAAGAAAGTAACATAACACTATAAAAAAGAAAGTAACATAACACTGTAAAAAAGAAAGTAACATAACACTATAAAAAAGAAAGTAACATAACACTATAAAAAAGAAAGTAACATAACACTATATAAAAGAAAGTAACATAACACTATAAAAAAGAAAGTAACATAACACTGTAAAAAGAAAGTAACATAACACTGTAAAAAAGAAAGTAACATAACACTATAAAAAGAAAGTAACATAACACTATAAAAAGAAAGTAACATAACACTATAAAAAGAAAGTAACATAACACTATAAAAAAGAAAGTAACATAACACTGTAAAAAAGAAAGTAACATAACACTGTAAAAAAGAAAGTAACATAACACTATAAAAAGAAAGTAACATAACACTAAAAAAGAAAGTAACATAACACTATAAAAAAGAAAGTAACATAAACACTGTAAAAAAGAAGTAAATAACATAACACTGTAAAAAAGAAAGTAACATCACACTGTGTAAAAGAAAATAACATCACACTATAAAAAAAGAAAGTAACATCACACTGTAAAAAGAAAGTAACATCACACTATAAACAAGAAATAATATAACACTATACACAAGAAATCATCAGCAGCCAGATAAAAACAATGTAAGAAAACACAAATGCACAATCATAAACGGCCAGTATAATAGGCTTGAGATAAATCATGAAAAGACTAAAGTCATGAAAAGCTTGGTTACAACGATGAAAGAATATATACATGGAAAACAGTGGAAGAGATCGACCACTTTATCTGCCTTGGAAGTCACATTGATCAAGAAGGGGATACAAGTAAAGAAATTAGAATCAGAATAGCTAAAGCAGAAATGTCTTTCAGAAGCCTTGAAAAGTTGTGGAAATCAAAACTCATCAGCACAAACACAAAACTTAGACTATTCAAATCAAATGTACTATCAACCCTTATGTATGAGTGTGAAAGCTGGAAAACGAGAGATATAGAAACAAAGCTGAACGCATTCGAAAATAAATGTCTAAGGAAAATACTTGGTATAGCGTGGAACGAATTCAAAACAAACGAGGAAATTAGAGAAATCGCCAATCAACCACTAATATCTTCAGTTATCAAGAAAAGACGTTGGACAATGTTGGACATGTGATGAGAAGAGATAATAAACGAATAGCAAATCAAGCCCTCAAGTGGGAAACAACACAGTAGAAGAAAAGAGGTCGACCCCAAGAAACACTGAGAAGGATATTGATCAGAGAGGCAAAGGCAGCAGGAATCGGCTCCCTCAGTGAGATCGAGCTGCATGCACAGAATAGAGACAAATGGCGAGATTTGATAAACGATCATTGCAAAGATTGAGACTGTTAGAAAGAAAATTTCGAAAAAGGGAAAGAGCATCTGAATCTATGCCACATGGGCCGACTACAGCTCGAAAGGTCCATAGGCAGATATATAAAAAATAAAAGAACATCACACTGTAAAAAAAAGAAAGAACATCACACCGTTAAAAAGAAAGAACTATAAACTATAAAAAAGAAATAACTTCACGCTATAAAAAAGAAAGAACTATAAACTATAAAAAAGAAATAACTTCACGCTATAAAAAAGAAAGAACTATAAACTATAAAAAAGAAAGAACTTCACGCTATGAAAAAGAAAGAACTTTAAACTATAAAAAAGAAAGAACTTCACGCTATAAAAAAGAAAGAACTTTAAACTATAAAAAAGAAAGAACTTCACGCTATGAAAAAGAAAGAACTTTAAACTATAAAAAAAAGAAAGAACTTCACGCTATGAAAAAGAAAGAACTTTAAACTATAAAAAAGAAAGAACTTCACGCTATAAAAAAGAAAGAACTTTAAACTATAAAAAGAAAGAACTTCACGCTATAAAAAGAAAGAACTTCTTAAACCCTATGGCCCCAAAAACTCTCAACCTAAAGACAGTTTAAATCTTCAAACTTAAAAAAAAGTATTAAAATTATTATATTATATTAAATTATATTAAAATTATAATTATAATTATATATAATAATATCTATGAGACACACACACGCACGCACGCACACACGCACGCGCGCACACACAGTGCACACACGGAGAGAGAGAGAGAGGGCGCGAGTGTGTGTGTGTGTGAGAGAGAAAGAGAGAGAGAGAGAGAGAGCGAGAGAGATAGAGAGAGAGAGAGAGTAGGGTATGAAGAAAATCCTCAAACTTTATGACAAAGATGTAACATCCCGAACCGTTTGACTTCAGGAACTGTCAGAAAACAAAATGAATACCAGAATAAGCAGAATCTTACCTGAATCTTCTGATTAACAAACAGCTCCTCAACGACTCTCCTATCTCTCTCCGTGAGACCAGCATGGTGAATGCCGATACCAAATGCTAGAGTTAGCTTCAGGTTCGTCTCCTTAACATCCCCACAAATCTGGGCCATCTGAAATTCAGGGGAAACAATCACAACTTTTAGGAGTCCTGAATAAGATTGGGTGACAGCATCACGGAAACTACAACAGATACACATGTCAGTGGAACAAGGGCTTCGTACAACAGATGCAAACGTCAATGGAACAAGAGCTTCGTACAACAGATACATATGTCAATGGAACAAGGCTACGTACAACAGATACACATGTCAATGGAACAAGGGCTTCGTACAACAGATACACATGTCAATGGAACAAGGGCTTCGTACAACAGATACAACTGTCAGTGGAACAAGAGCTTCGTACAACAGATACATATGTCAATGGAACAAGGCGTACGTACAACAGATACACATGCCAATGGAACAAGGGCTTCGTACAACAGATACACATGTCAATGGAACAAGGGCTTCGTACAACAGATGCATATGTCAATGGAACAAGGGCTTCGTACAACAGATACACATGTCAATGGAACAAGAGCTTCGTACAACAGATACACATGTCAATGGAACAAGGGCTTCGTACAACAGATGCATATGTCAATGGAACAAGAGCTTCGTACAACAGATACACATGTCAATGGAACAAGAGCTTCGTACAACAGATACACATGTCAATGGAACAAGGGCTTCGTACAACAGATACACATGTCAATGGAACAAGAGCTTCGTACAACAGATACATATGTCAATGGAACAAGAGCTTCGTACAACAGATACACATGTCAATGGAACAAGAGCTTCGTACAACAGATACATATGTCAATGGAACAAGAGCTTCGTACAACAGATACATATGTCAATGGAACAAGAGCTTCGTACAACAGATACATATGTCAATGGAACAAGAGCTTCGTACAACAGATACACATGTCGAAGAACCAAGAGCTTCGTGCTTCTCTCACCACCTGGTAGAGATTAGGAGGAAGTGAGAAATAAGAAGAGCATAAAACTTAGAAAGAATAATAAAAAAAAAAAGTAAAGTACCCCCCGTCACGCCAAGTGGCGTATAGGGAAATATGGTGTTAGTGAGCTATATTTTACAGACCTTCAGCACATGATTTTTGGGGTAATGTGCATAATATTAAACAAAAATGATAATTTATATTTACTATTTAATTATATATTTATTATAAAATAATACAAAATAAAGATAATGTTTATCGTACCTTGGAAACCTAGCGATTTCTGCTTCTCGAGCATAATGTCTACATATATATATATATATATATATATATATATATATATATATATATATATATATATATATATATATATATGTATTTGTTCACTCTCGTTTACATTTGCGCCTGCCTGATTGGCCTCTTCCCTTTTTGGGAATAATGAGATGTTCACGAGCATTTCTTAGAAGGTTATATCATTCTCTCTCTACATGACTTGTGAAAGCTGGCAGTCATAGAAGGCGTGTTTGTACATGTTCTTTCTTTGGGCAAAATTTAGTTTGTTGTGTACATTAGCAACCAATATTTATCACTATGGAAACCCCGAGGTGAGAGATAAACATAAAATTATACGCGAGAGATAAACATAAATTATACACCAGAGATAAACATTAATTACACACGAGAGATAAACATTAATTACACACGAGAGATAAACATAAATTATACACGAGAGATAAACATTAATTCCACACAAGAGATAAACGTTAATTACACACGAGAGATAAACATAAATTATACACGAGAGATATACATAAATTACACACGAGAGATATACATAAAATACACACGAGAGATATACATAAATTACACACGAGAGATAAACATAAATTATACACGAATACGGAGGTTATTGATCATATCATACCTTACGTATAATAGTTGAACAGAGTTTAGAACTACATTCTCCACTTTAAGTCCAATTAATAGATTACGAAGATAATACTCAAAACCTACAAGTGGATATCAAAGATGAAGCATATAAACATGAGGACAGTTCAGAGCTACAACTACCTTGGACATACTATAACCAGTGATGGAAAATGTACAACTGAAATAAACAAAGAATAGGAATGGCAAAAAGTCATTTTAATGCCATGATAAACATACTAACATCAAGGCAAATAACACCAGGGCTAAAACTGAGAATAGCAAAATGTTATTTCTTCTCAACATTCCTATATGGTGCAGAAACATATAATGTATAATATATATGTGGTGACAAGAAAACAGAACAGAAAATTGAAGCCTTTGAAATGTGGATTTATAGAAGAATAGGAAGAATTGGATGGGAAGAAAAGAAAACAAATGGACAACAACTAAAAATGAAAAGAGAACTATTAAACACAATTCAAACAAGACCAATGCACTTTTTGGGGCATGTTAAAAGACACAACAGCCTATTGAAAGTAATCTTGGGAGGGAAAATACAAGGTGGCAGAGGCAGACCAAGAGTGACATGGACGAGTAACATCAAAAGACGGACAAGTCAGTCTATGACAACCTGCACCGTCAAAGCAGTAGACAGCAGAATGACGCTCCATGGTAGTCAATCTTCGATTCGGAGACGGTACTGAGTAATGATGAAAGTGATTTGTAGAAGTATGTTAGGACTATGTGAGAAACGAAATTAATTGAATAAAATGAAGGGATGTGAGCACGCTCTGACAGCCATTCATATTTAACACCATGACACGCTTCAATGGATGGAGCACTATAAAGTAAGATATCATGACATCAAATCTAATCAGTGACAAATCATCCACGACCTATTAGATCTGACACTACGACACCCTATATTAGATGGCGCACTATAAAGTAAGATACCATGACATCAAATCTAATCAGTGACAAATCATCCACGACCTATTAGATCTGACACTACGACACCCTATATTAGATGGCGCACTATAAAGTAAGATACCATGACATCAAATATAATCAGTGACAAATCATCCACGACCTATTAGATCTGACACTACGACACCCTATATTAGATGGTTCACCGTAAAGTGAGATACCATGACATCAAATCTAACGTACGTAAATAAATACGTAGGGAGGTCAACAAGTAATGCACACCAATTTTTTTCTCGGAAACTATTCGGGCAAAATGTGTGAAATTTTCACAGATTGTAGCTGAACATCCCCTTTACACTACTATTTTTCAACATAATCTCCGTCCAAGCGTATTGCCTTACGCCAACGCGAAACTAGGTCATGAATGCCTCGTTTGTACCAAGTTTTGTCCTGCTCGCGTAGCCATTTTTTAACGGCACGGATCACACCCTCATCATTGTCAAAGTGTGTCCCACGCAGGAATTTTTTGAGTGGTCCAAACAGATGGAAATCTGAGGGAGAGAGGACAGATCAGGGCTGTAAGGAGGATGGGCAGTACAGTCCAACCAAATTTGTTGATTGCTTCCCGTGTTACCAGACTTGTGTGAGGGCGTGCATTGTCATGTTGAAACAACAAATCTGCAGATGGCTTATTAGGCCGAACTCTGTGGAACCGATTTTTGAGTTTTGTCAGTGTATTGATGTAAGCTGTCGAGTTGATTGTCTCACCTCTTGTCATTACATCAACAAGAATCACACCATCAATGTCCCAGAAGACAGTGATCATCACCTTTCCGGCTGATGGAGATGTTTTGAATTTTTTCTTTTTGGTGACTGCGGATGATGCCATTCCATTGACTGCATTTTTGTTTCAGGCTCATAATAATGTGCCTACGTTTCGTCACCGGTAACAATTTTTGACAAAAACATTTCTCCTTCAACACCGAAACGCTCCAACAATTCAGAACAGAATGTTTTCCTTTGAACTCTGTGATCATTTGTTAGGCACAGAGGAACCCATCGAGCGCAAATCTTTGAATATCCGAGAGTTTTAAAAATTACGATTGCACTTCCTTGCTGACTGTAAGCTGCAATGCCAATTGCTGACTAGTGATACGCCTATCCTTACGAATAATGGCATCAGCCCGGCTTAACATGTCTGTGCTGGTAGCCGAGGCAACACGTCCAGAACGCGGTAAATCATGCAGCTCCACTCGTACACTTTCTGCAGCTTTAATACTCTGAACCCAGCGACTAACTGTGCTCCTATCGACTGCAGAACATTGTACACTGCACACAGTCGTTTATGAATGTTTGCCACAGTTTCTTTTTCCGCAACCAGAAATTCTATGACAATTCGCTGTTTGTAACGGACATTGTTGACAAGCTCCATTTTAACGGTTCATAGATTGCGTAATATTTATCAGAATGCTGTGCATTTGGTGCACATAATTGGAACATGTCATATTCCAAGTGTGCAAAATTTCATATTCCTATCTTTATTATTAGCCGAGAAAAAAATTGGTGTGCATTACTTTTTGACCTCCCGTATTATGTTCAAATTTGTGTCCTATTATTTAACATGATCGGGAGCCGCGATAGCTCAGTGGTTAGTGAATCGGACTACAAAGGACAAGAGGTAGGGTTCGATCCCAATCGATGGCACCCGGGTTCACCCAGCCTTAAATGTGTACCAGATTTTTTTTCTGGGAAAGTAAAGCGGCACGGGCGTAATCCTGACCACATTACTCCAAAAAGCATGTGCTGAAGGTCTGTAAAACTTATGGTCACTAACACCATATTCCCAATGCGCCACTTGGCGTGACGGAGGCTCTTTACTTTTACTTATTTAACATGATCGCACTCAACATAAGAAATAATGAACCAGAACTTCACTAACGAGAAATGCATACGGATGGACACTGCATTATTTTTTTTTCATCACAAAGGTATGATGGTTATGGCTGTGATTCCTTCGCCTTGAACTTATATTCAAATGCCTAGAGCCTTATAAAAGGTAGACGCAACCGACAGGCATATATGTACAGGTGAAAAAAGATGGTGGCAGGAAAGGAGCACAGCGAGCCCTCTCACAGCGACGATACCTTGGACAAGCGCATTGTCGCTAGCTTGACATCAACACCGATGTTACAGTCTTTGTCAAGTCAGAGTACAGTCGTTAACTTACATCTGCCACTGATGTTACACTCCTTACCTCGTCATCAGTTACTAACTTATATCTGTAGCTGATGTCAACGTCCTTACTTCGTTAGAATACAGTCGCTATTTTACATCTATCACTGATGTAATGGTCACAGTCTTATCTCGTGAGAATACAGTCGCTATTTTACATCTATCACTGATGTAATGGTCACAGTCTTACCTCGTGAGAGTACAGTCGCTAACTTATATATATCACTGACGTCACACTCCTTACCTCGTGAGAGTACAGTCGCTAACTTATATATATATATATCACTGACGTCACACTCCTTACCTCGTGAGAGTACAGTCGCTAACTTATATATATCACTGACGTCACAGTCCGTAGCACCGCAGAGCACAGTTGCTAATCTACACCCACCATTGACGTCACAGTCGTTACCTGATTGCTAGTCTGGTTGGGCAGACATTCCTCATTATATTTTACCATTAGAAAAATGCTTACACGATAATAAATTAAAGAACTGAGGCCCGGTGACCAAAAGGTCGGAAATCAATGAATCAACTGCAAAAAAAAAAACAAAGGCACAGAACCTTGATCGCGTTGCACAGCAATATATTAGTCTATGTCGTGGTAAAAATTACCTTGTTTGATGAAATAAAAACAAAAATAACAAGAAAAGAATTAGATTAAGAGTGGCAAATTAGCATCAAAATATTGTACACTAGCATAATGGTATATGAGCAGGGATATCAGCGCTCTGATAAGGACAAAAGAGCTCTGGGAATGGTCTGGGGTATGCCGACAATAATCGGCGGTACCAGTCGACATGGCACTTGATGAGTCATAATGAGGACGGACAAAGATTGCATGATAAAGCTGAAAGGCTGAGGTTTCAACCTTACCCCTGAGCCTCTGATCAGCTAGGAGTGACGCATGCCAGCCAGTATATGATGTGACTCATTATATGAGTGGACTCAATACCCACAATTAGACAAGCCATATACCGAAGGTCTGTGATTTCGAGTAAACACATACGGTAACGGTAAAGTACGAGACCTAAGTCGGCGTATTAGCACGACAGTTTTAACCATATGTGCTCCGTCGCCTATCCGGAAGCGTTCGGAGACTCCTGGATAGTGTCACTTCAAGCATCAAAACTCACGATGCGAGGCGGCATTCCTCACCTTCCCAGAGTACTACTCTGGCACCCATTTCTGCCAGCGGCTGGATCGACAGCGGGGGTGTTTTTTTTTTTTCCACCACGAGTACAACTCACACTGCTTCCAGCGAATTGAACACGAACACATTAGTTGTTTACGTGAAAGAGACAAAATAAAGAGGCAGAGGTGTTCAAGAAGTTTCATAAGTTGGATTTCTACTCCCCCACCACCATCAAAGGGAGCCGCGATAGCTCAGTGGTTAGTGAACTGGAGTACAAAGGACAAGAGGTAGGGTTCGATCCCAAACGATGGCTTCCGGTTCATCCAGCCTTTAATGGGCACCGGATTTTTTTTCTGGAAAAGTAATGCGGCACGGGCGTAATACCGACCACATTACCCCAAAAGTCATGTGCCGAGGGTCTGTAAAATGTATGGTCACTAACACCATATTCCCTATACGCCACTTGGCGTGACGGGGGTACTTTACTTTTTTACCACCATCATCTTTTCTTATTTTTACTCCCCCTTCTTCCTCAAGCTTATTGAAAGTTGATCCGTACTTAATATCCGTTAATTTTAAATGATAATGACAATTACAAAAAGCCTTGTTGATATTAGGATCATCATCACCGCACACCGGACGATTACATAGGTGCTCCGATATTTACCTCGATAATCTCGAAGGGCGTCAGCTCATAGGCTTATAGGTTCATAGCTGAATCTTGGGAAAATTCGAAGAGAAACCTGCCCCACGAACACGAATTGCGCAGCACGGTCTGGGATCCACGGTGTAGGTAAGTTTCTCCTGACAGTTTTGCCAGGAAATGGATCATATTTATGGCCTGCTCTTTTCGATTTTAACTGCCACGTGTTCTTTAACATGAGCCAGTACATACGGGACCTCCTGTTTATTGCCGTTATCCGAGAGGGCTAGACATCGGATCTCACTACACCATAGATCAGGGGAGGGTAACGTCATAAAAATAGAAACGCGGATTAATTTTTTCTATTTTTGAAAAAAAAATCACCTCCGCTTCTGGTGGGCTTCAAACCCGGTTCCTTCCTGACCTGGGGTCGACAGTGTACCTCTAGACTACCAAGCGTACACCGCCCCCCCCCCCCAAACTCAAGTTTAACTTTTTATATAACTACACTTTACTTGTGCCATACATTTATAAGATGGGTTTTTTTGTTTTCAGCCAGAACAGGTTGAGGTAAACTTGAACAACCAGTAGCAGTGCCGACTAGACAAACACAGGATAACACAGGATGTGAAGGCTTTGGTAGTAGCCGAAACATTTCGTTATTTTGTTGTCCTTTTTTCCGAAACAAAAATCTAACACAGTTTTAACGTGCACAAACCCCCCCCCACCCTTTTTTTTTTCTTCTACCTTTCAACTCCCTGTGGAGTATAGGTGTTCAACAAGCACTTTCCAAACCGTTCTATTTCTTGTCTTTCTTTTAAGAAGATTCTATGTCTTCCCAACCATCTTCATTTCTGCTTCCATCTGTTTTCTCCAAAAATATTTATTCTTCCTCTTTGTATTTTTCCTTGGGGGATTCCAAAAAAGAACCTGTTTTGCAATACTCTCATTTGGCTTCCACAGTGTGTGTCCAATCCAGCGCCATTGTCTTCGCCGTATCAAATATCAACTGATATTTGACAGTTACTTTTCTACAATTCTGTGTTAATGCTTTTGACTTACCATTTCCATCCTTTTATTCTGCGCAAGCATCAAATAATGAAGGTCTGTATTTCATGATTGCCATATATGTTGTTCTCCATGTTTCACAGCTATATAATCATCATCATCGAGTGCCATATCCGCAACGAAGGTTGGCTACCACGGAGCGCCATTCTGCTTTGCCTCTTGCTTTGCAAGTTGTGCAGGTTGTCATAGGCTGGTTTGTCCATCTTTTGATGTTACTCGTCCATGTTAGTCTTGGTCTGCCTTTGCCCCTTTTACCATGTATTTTTCCCTCCAAGATTACCTTTACTAGGCTATTGTGTCTTTTAACATGGCCCAAAAATAGCATTTGCCTTGTTTGAATTATGTTTAGTAATTCTCTTTCATGTTTTATTTGTTTTAAGACTTCATCGTTTGTTTTCTTTTCCTTCCATCCAATTCTACCAATTCTTTATATCCACATTTCAAAGGCTTAAATTATCTGTTCTGTTTTCTTGTCAAAATTCTATGTTTCTGCACCATATAGGAATGTTGAGAAGATTACTTTTTGCCATTCCTATTCTTTTGTTTATTTCAGTTGTACATTTCCCATCACTGGTTATAGTATGTCCAAGGTAGTTGTAGTTCTGAACTGTCTCCAGGTCTATTCCTTTTATTTTTTGTTCCACTTGTGGGTTTGAGTATTTTCTTTGTTTATGATCATAGTTTTAGTCTTTTTGATATTCATATCTAGTACATATTTTTGCTTGTGATGTTTATTTCATTAAGTAACTGTTGCAGATCTTTAGGATGTTCTGCTAGTAGTACAGTATCATTAGCATATCTTAGATTATTGATTATCATTCCATTAATGTTTAGGCCTGGCATCTCTGTGATGTTTTTTAAAGATTTGCTCAGTGTATAAATTGAACAAGCCTGGTGATAGGATGCATCCCTGTCTTACTCCTCTTTTTATATCAATGGGTGTAGAGTTCTCTTTGTTATAATTTATTATTGCTGTTTGCTCCCAGTATAAATTACATATTAGTCGTATGTCCATGTTATCTAAATGTAACTCTTTTAGGCATTCTATAAGTTGTTTGTAGTGTATTCTATCAAAAACTTTGGTGTAGTCTATGAAGCAGGCATATAATGGTTTTTTTTTTTTTTTACTTCTGTGTACTTTTCGATTAATATTCTCATGCAGAATATGACTTATTTTGTCCCACTATTTTTCCTAAATCCAAATTGCTGCTCATCTAATTCAGTATTGATTTTATTCTGAATCCTTCCTTGTATAACTTTTAGCAAGATTTTTGTAACATGGCTCATTAGGCTTATTGTTCTAAAATCACTGCATTTAACTGCATCATTCCTTTTAGCCAAAATTTTCAAATCCATGAGGGGCATGCCTGGAATAACAATTGGGGGTCATAATATAAATAATCTAAGGTATGCTGATGATACAGTATTAATCGCTAAGAGTGAAAATGAGTTACAAGAAATGTTAGACATTATAGTGAAAGAAAGCAAAACTAAAGGACTCAGCCTTAATAGCAAAAAGACAGAAGTAATGGTAACAACAAAGCAAAAGACATCACCTCAGTGTAAAATAAAGACAGGTGGAACAATATTAAAACAGGTAAATGAATTTAAATATTTGGGAACTTTGTTAACCTGGGACGGAAGATGTACAAAAGAGGTGAGATACAGAATGACTCAGGCAAAAGCAGCTTTCCAGAAAATGAGGAAGATACTATGCAATCCATTTTTGACAAAAGAAACAAGAAAAAGAGTTCTTAAATGTTATGTAGAGCAAGTCTTAACATATGGATGTGAATCATGGATAATAGGACAACAGACAAGAAAATCACTGGAGTCTGTATAAATGTGGTTTTACAAAAGAATGTTAAGAATACAATGGACAGCTAAGAAGAGTAATGAAAATGTTATGAAAGAGGTCAGAGCAAAAAGAGAGCTAATTTCCAATATTAGGAAGAAACAATTATCACTTTTTGGCCATGTAATGAGAAGAGAACAACTGGAATATATTGTAACAACTGGAAGAATTGAGTGACGAAGAGATAGAGGGAAGCAAAGAGAAAAAATAAGAGACAGCTTAAGAGAATGGCTTGGTAGAAGGTCAACAACAGAAATGATAAATAGCTGCCGAGATCGAAAGATGTGGAGAGACATGATCACCTATGCCACTAGGCCCGGTACTTGATGATGATGATGTCTACTTCTCTCGCCCCCCCCCCCCCCCCCCCCCCCTTTTTATTTTCTTCCACCCGGTCTTACCGTAGCCTCACACATTCATGCTCGTTTCCCCAAGGACAGAATCACTGGCCCTCTCACTCACCTGACGTCTGGCTCCACGAGCGGTTCCCTGACAAACGATATTAACTGGATGAATAAATACGGCAAGGGAGAAGGGTGGGTGATGGTATCACTGAAAGAATTTACATGAACCCAGTCACCGACCTTGAGATCTGGGCCAAGGCTAGTCTCTGGTTATTGGAGGATATCGGCCGTTAAACAAATTTACACAGGCATGAGTGTACTGTCACAGAATCAATTAAGAGGAAGAGGTATGTTTACAGCACTCGGAAAAAAATGACAAATAATCTACAACAGAAAAAAAAAGCAAAGAACAGTATATGAACCGAAGCAGGATCGAACCCGTACTCAGTAGCACAGTGCCTTGCCACGAAAAGCCAAACGCTAAGGAACACTGCCACTCATAAGGTTTTCGTAGCAAGGCGCTGTGCCACTGAGTACGGATTCTATCCTGCTTCGGTCCATATATTGTCCTTTATTTTTTTTTATGTTCTTGATTATTTATTTGTCATTTTTTCCGAGTGCTGTAAACATACCTGTTCCTCTGAATTGATTCGTTGATTATCGCCTCGGATGTTTTCCTTTATGATAATATTCATTTATTATTATTATTTGTCCCCTGTACTGTCACAGCCTTGGTCACGCCTCGGACGTTTCCGCCCTTTAGAAATATTCCTTTATTAATGTAGTCTTCGGCCGTAGCTAGGCTGGGGCATTGGAAACAACTACTTAATGCAACACAAGGGAATGAACAAAACCAGAAACAGGCAAACAGGGAAGCGCGTATTCTGTTGAGGTTCGCTGAGGAATAAGACATATATATTTTTTATTACACCCACAAACACATGAAAGACAACTCAAAACTGTGCTCAGGACAGCATTCAATTTAATAATACTAAATAAACATTCTGCATGGTCTAATCGATACAGGAATACACCTCGATGTCAACATATTTTTTGTTTTAACGAAGATTGTAAGTTGTGTGCTCATCCACCCATCAATGACAAAAGTAAATTTCTTGCAGAGTTTGCATAACGTCTACGTTTTATGTGAACAGCAATATCGAACGTGTAAATGTCACGCGCAGTAGCACAGCTTAGCTTGAACTAGAAAACACCTGCGCATGTGTAATCTTCTAACTTTGAACCAACTTTTCTTATTACTTGAGCTCACTTACATTAAATAATATTATACTCCATTCAATACAACTGAGATAAAGTAGGTACTTTACAACTATTCGTTAGATAACTGTGTTACTGTACAGTTGTAATGGTTATTTGGGGGCAGTTTAGTCTGACAGTAACAAGAGGTAGGGTTCGATCCCAACCGACGGCTTCCGGTTCACCCAGCCTTTAATGGGTACCGGATTTTTTTATGGGAAAGTAAAGCGGCACGGGCGTAATACCGACCACATTACCCACCCAAAAAATCATGTGCCGAAGTTCTGTAAAATTTATGGTCACTAACACCATATTCCCTATACACCACATGGCGTGACCAGGGTACTTTACTTTTTTTTTTAGTCTGACAGTGGGAGAGTTCAGTCAGCCAGGATGTGTCGCGGATCTTCAGTGTCCATATGGAGGTCGACGCTAGGTGAGTCCGCCCCCCCCCCTTCTTAGAGTATCAAGAAGTGAAGGATCGAAGCGGAAACATGCTCCAGGAGTTCTATTATATGCCTTAATCTTCTTGTTATAATTGTGCTGCCTACGTGGTTCAGTAGTGATATGCCACGGTGTTGAGAACATTTTCTTTTTGTTTCCTTTATTCTTCCAAAGGGGAATTATTATTGCTAGCTGCCAGTCAGTAGGTGTTTGTTATTGTACCCATGCTGCATTGAAATCTGTATCTAACTATCTACTTCTAAACTTTCCTGCTGCTTGAATTATTCCCCCTGGTAATCTATTTGATACTGGCAATTTGTATTTCGACGATTGTTCAACCATTTTTTCTGCTTCTGAAAGTACTATTTCTGCTTCTAGGGATGTCACTTTCTGGTCCTTCGAGCCTTCAATTCTTTGTTAGAACTACTTTGTTTTATACCAGCGGTATCAGCATCATCACCACTATCATTACCACAACCATCATCCTCATAACCATCATCAACATAACTATCCTCATCATCACACAAGCCACAGCCTGTCATCATCATCATCATCATCATCAAGAATCGTCCCTGTTGGCGTATATGATCTGTCTGTTCAGCTGTTTATCAATCCGTTTTCGTAAGTGTTTAGTTTCTATCTTTTCTTCCCTCGGACTTCTAGTCTCTGATGTAGATCCCTGGGAAAAAGTCAACCGGAGGTTCCAATTTAAGGACTCAGTTCTACGGAGTTCGTGAACAGACAGCGGTCGTTTCGGTGAATCAAGCGGTGTGAATACGACCTTCCTCTGTTGTCAAGACTTTATGTGTACTACGTCATAGCTTAGAATGCTATTTAATATGATCGCTGTACGCGGTCGTTTGCTTCCAGCTCGGTCATGTGGATCGCTGTGGCAAGTCAACCGGAAGCTCCACTTTAAGGAATCTCCGCGGGATCTACAGTGTTCGTGCACCTGGCTGCGGTATTTTCGGCGAATCAACCACTGGGACCACATCTATTGCTATGAAACGTCGCGTGTAGCACGTCATCATGTTGGACGATGTGGCATTGATGGATAGATTGTATACCCCTAACGCGCTGATCTAAAAGAATTAGGGCGAGATAAAGATTACTCGATATTCGTGACTCCCTGATGGGACTCCCAGGTTTTCGAGGAAATACGGATGTTGCCTTAATTTAAGAAAGCTTCACAAACAACACGTGAAGACTTGTGAACCAGCATGACTTTATTTGCCAGTCTCTTCACGATGCTGATGAGAAGATCTGAGCACTTAAGGACCGTTGTTCGATGTAGATAACTCGAAACTAACAGTAACAACATTTTACCCTCCATATTTTCAAATGTCACAATATTTGTCAGCTGTCTCTGTCTCATTCATTACATAACCACAACATTATGAATGCTTTCTCCTGATGTTGGTAATAATTGCCACGATCTGTCTTAGAATATCTTCGTTGCTTTTGTTCAAATGTCCAAGGTATTCTCAATATTTCTGTAAAACCACATTTCAATAACTTCAAAAGATTTGCGCGTCTGCCGTTTCGGTTGTCTATGATGCATTGCCATTAAAGAAAAATCTTTACATAGCAATGCCATGTGGCTACACATCTTCAAAACATCGCTTGTTATATACTAGATATAGTCACGCATGTTATATTATAGACATAGTCATAACTACTGACTGTAACGATTAACAGCATATTATACACTTTACATTATCAAACATATTTCCAAGAGATACAACACAATTAGCAACAAAACTTAAACAAATAAATAAGTAAAATAATGAAATGCTTCTGGTCAAGGCACCTGTTGATCGGAATGTACTGGCTGGCTCAAAAACAAACGGAATGCATTTATTATGCCGATCATGTAAAACATGAAACAAAACATCACAGGAGTAGTATTAATAATGCATACAATTTTAACTGAAAGATAATCCAAGAAAATTATAGGAAAACGTTTGTCAAACGCATGTGCAAATAAGAGTAAGTGTACCCAGCACATCCATTTGTTAATGATATTTTAGTTGCATTACTCATTTGCTCATTGTCGAAAAAAAGACACGCATATAATTCCACTATGGTTCGGTCAATTTAATTTATCGAAAATAACAGGTATTGAATAATATTAACAGCACAGAGGAATAATTTACACGATAAAATGTCAAATTAATTTTTGAAAATGTCTCTTCACATACTAATTAATGTATTAATGATATCACTAACACCAAAGGGAATAAAGCTTTAAAAAAAAAAAGAATTGGAACCTCCTCCGTAACATATACATTTTAGGAAAGAGGGGAATGTAGTAGATACAGATAGCTTTTTTCTGTAAACATTTCATGTTTATAGGTTTACACCTCAAACGTGACTGTGACATTAAAACAACCATCTGTGACAGTGATAACACGATGGATGTGGAGCTGGACGGTTCAGTGAGCCTATGAAGTAGATATCCAGTGAGCATCACATGAACTGCCATACATTATAGACTCTTTCAGAAGGATGGCGAAAGATGAATAGGCCAAAGACAGCTCGTCGATGCTCAGTGCAGCTAAGATGGAATAGAGAGATGAGGATGTCTCGAGGGCTTCTTTGCGAGAATTGTTCATCGGCGACAGGAATTGGGAGAATCTGGTGGCAGATGGTAACAAAGAGAGAAGAAACACGAGAAATAGTAAAGCAGCGTTCGAAGCAGTGTCAATGTTAAAAAAATAGAAGACAAAAGACGGAAAAGAAAGGAAATGAGACTAGACAATGCATATATACATTGTTCATTTCGCGGTCAGATCTGTCTATCCAAAATTGGGAGAATCAGCAACGAGAGAGGTTGCTTCTCAAGACAGAATCCAGCCAACAACTTGAATAAATGACTAAACTACAGACAAATTATGAACGCTTGCTACTGAACGTCTGTCAAGACGCCAAAGATGTGTATATATTATCTCGCAGCAGATGTAAAATTAAACATAAGGTACAGCTCATCATAACAAATTTCAGAAAAAAAATATGTGAACATTATATTAATAAGACTAGAGTGGAAAAGAAACATAATGTGTCTAAGCATTCTTTACAATAATAGCAATAGAGATACATATACTAATATCATGTGGAAAATTTTCACGAAGAAATAACATTAGAGATACATATACAAATCTCATGAGAAAAATTTTCACAAAGAAATAACATTAGAGACACATATACTAATCTCATGTGGAAAATTTTCACAAAGAAATAACATTAGAGATACATATACTAATCTCATGAGGAAAATTTTCACAAAGAAATAACATTAGAGATACATATACCAATCTCATGTGGAAAATTTTCACGAAGAATTAACATTAGAGATACATATACAAATCTCATGTGAAAAATTTTCACAAAGAATTAACATTAGAGATACATATACTAATCTCATGTGAAAAATTTTCACAAAGAAATAACATTAGGAATACTACCCACACATAAGTACATTCCAGCCAACAATGACACACATTATAAATACTAACAGTACATAAGTTTATTACTACAAACAATGACATTAGAAAATAAGACATTTAAAACACTACCATGGCTTTATGAGCAAGAATATAATTAGTATTAATTAGTTATAATTTATTCAGAGCCATAAATCACAAAGACTTTGTTAATATAGAATAATATAACATGGAGGGGGGAGAAGGAGGGGGTGGTAAATATTATGATGAGCCATAGGAAGTATATTTTTAAAATCTACAGGCAGGGAAAACAAGAACAGTTTGTTTATTAACTGGAAGATCATGACAGTTTTAAATATATTATTAACAATTCTATTATAACTGAGGGTCATTTATTTACATTTTTTAAAATATACTCATTTTAAGCATGTTATTTAATCTCTTTCATTCTCTCATTGTTCACACTAAAATCAATCCAATTAATCCTTATTGCCTATCCATTCATTGTATCACCACTATTGTCCAACAAGGAAATAACTCTGGAGGAAAAACGGGCACTCTACAATACAATCTTCATCCCAACGTTGTGCTACCAATGCCAGACCTGGACCCTAGATGCAAGAACAATAAGAAAAATAACCTCTACTGAGATGAAATGTGTTAGACGAATGACAGGAAAAAGTCTGAGAGATAAGATCAGAAATGAAGAACTGAGAAAAAAATCTAGGAATAGCCCCCGCCATAGAATATATAAGGAAACAACAGATAAAATGGTTTGGCCACGTGACAAGGCAGAAAGAACAAAACACAACACAATGAGCCTTCAACAAACGTTGTGAGAACACCAGACCGAAGGGTCGACCACGTAAAAGATGGGTCGATGGAATATTAGAAGCACTAGGAAACATAACAGCAGCAGAGGCGAACAGAAGAGCAAAAGACCGCGAATTATATCTCCCCTCGACGCTGAAAGGCAGATGAGGAAGGAAAGAAGATTAAGAAGATTCACTGTTACATCTTACCAATTAATCCTTATTGCCTATCCATTCACTGTTAGATCGTACTAACTATAGTCCGTTCAGAAATTTATAACCACACCTGAATTAGCTTTGCGTCATAACCGCTTGTTATTTTGGTTTCAAATGTTGCATGAAATCTTAGAATATTGATGACGTTATATAAATATTTTTTGCTCTGAGAAATTTGATCTAGTTTAAAAGTTTTCTTCTTTAGGCTATATTAAATTCACCCTGTTCGAATTTGACACCATTTTAGGATATATACATTAATTTGGTGCGGTCGTTCACGTAAAATAGTTTGGCTATTGCAGAAACACTAACTTCAGGAAAATCCCGCGCACAAAACTTAATTGTTATTGAACGACATGACGCACCACGCCCTTGGCATTAATTAGCGAAGGGAAGGCGTATCTTTATTAATTTTGTGAAGACACAGTAGACAATTTGTTGATTTTAAATACCAACATTTATATCTAAATTACAATGAGTTTGAAATGCAAATTTATAACTATGCAAAAGGTTACTGATTTACTATATCAGCACTTCCTTAGGGAATCCAAGATGGGGCATTTATATTGTGATATTCATGACCCAGAGAGACGAACGCAACTCGCGCTTGGGCTTAAAAAATCGTCAATTTCTCGTTGGATTAAACAAGACTCAGAGTGCACTCATGTCAATCAAGGAAAGAAAAGGAAAGTCGACAGCTTTTGATTTTCCAATCAAAAAGTACCGACGGTAGGGACTACCATACTGAAATGAATGGAAACATTTTCAGGCACTGGTTGGAGAACGATCTTTTACCAATCCTGGAGAGACCTTCATGCATAGTCATGGATACTGCATCAAATCACAATGTCGTATCAGAGGAAGACAAAGTGCCTACTGCATCAAATACAAAAGAGCAAATTAGGACATGGCTTGTGAATGAAAATGTCAAATTGGACGACACATATTTAAAACCCGAATTGTTACAACTTGTGAAGAATACGAATAAGAAAAAGGTGTACCATGTTGACAAAATCATTGAGAAATACGGCCACACCTCTCTTCGACTCCCTGCATATCATGCGCACCTTAATCCAATCGAACTTTTCTGGGCTCACGTCAAAGGACAAGTTGCAGAACAGAACAGGACGTTTAAAATGTGTGATGTTGAAGTTCTGACGCGCGAGTCTCTCTCAAAAATAGACATTCCGTTCTGGAAGAAGTGTGTTGAACATGTGCTGCGGGTGGAAGATGAGTACTGGAAACGAGATGGATTACTATTTGTCCAGCCAGTAATGATTATCAACCTCTTGAAATCGTCAGATTCGGAATGATTAAAATTAAGATGAATTCAATTCCAGCTGCAGTTAGGACGTCCGGGGGTCTAATGGTGACCGAAGGACAAGACTAATTGTAACCAATTAAATTCATGTTTGCAAATACACATAACGAACAACACCCACAATTAAGCACTATGTAGATACACCTCTGACAAGAATTGCAGTAAACTGGAAAATTTAACACGATTACTGTAAACTCTAAAATTTGAATCAACTTGTGTGATATCGTCATAAAAGATCAAAGGAATTCTCTGATGTGCAAAATCTGTTGTGTTTGTTTGAAAAAAAATACCAAAATCTTTGCGTCATCAATATTCTAAGATTGCATGCAAAATTTGAAACCAAAATAACAAGCGATTATGACGCAAAGCTAATTCAGGTGTGATTATGAATTTCTGAACGGACTATAATCCTTATTGCCTATGTGATCACTGTTACATCGTACTAATTAATCCTTATTGCCTAAGTGATCACTGTTACGTCGTACTAATTAATTGTCGGTGTATTTACTGTTACATCGTACTAATTAATCCTTATTGTCTGTGTATTCACTATTCTATCGTACTATTTAATCCTCATTGTCTAAGCGTTCCCTGTTATTTCACAGTAACTTATCCGTGCAATTCTCCCCATGATAACTTTTTAATCGTAACCTCCATGTAATCATCTCCATTATAACTTTATAATCTCCAGATGATACAGGCACTTGAAGATTTTGGCATTGAAGTGATTACAGACATATGCAACGACATATACCACACAGGATACATACCAAATGAACTAAAAACATCAACTTTCATTGCATTGCCTAAAAAGAATGGTGCAGTTGAATGCAGTGACTTTAGAACAATAAGCCTAATGAGCCATGTTACAAAAATCTTGCTAAAAGTTATACAAGGAAGGATTCAGAATAAAATCAATACTGAATTAGATGAGCAGCAATTTGGATTTAGGAAAAATAGCGGGACTAAAGAAGCCATATTCTGCATGAGAACATTAATCGAAAAATACACAGAAGTAAACAAACCAATATATGCCTGCTTCATAGACTACACCAAAGCTTTTGATAGAGTACACCACAAACAACTTATAGAATGCCTAAAAGAGATACATCTAGATGACATGGATATACGACTAATATGCAATCTATACTGGGAGCAAACAGCAATAATAAAATATAACAAAGAGTTCTCTACACCCATTGATATAAAAAGAGGAGTAAGACAAGGATGCATCCTATCACCAAGCTTGTTCAATCTATACACTGAGCAAATCTTTAAAAACATCATAGAGATGCCAGGCCTACAAATTAATGGAAAGATAATCAATAACCTAAGATATGCTGACGATACTGTACTACTAGCAGAAAATCCTAAAGACCTACAACAGTTGCTTGATGTAATAAGCACGACAAGCAAAAAATATGGACTGGATATGAATATCAAAAAGACTAGAACTATGATCATAAACAAAGAAAATACTCAAAACCCACAAGTGGATATCAAAGTTGAAGGAATAGACCTGGAGACAGTTCAGAACTACAACTACCTTGGACATACTATAACCAGTGATGGAAAATGTACATCTGAAATAAACAAAAGAATAGGAATGGCAAAAAGTAATTTTAATGTCATGAAGGACATACTAACATCAAAACAAATAACACCAGAGCTAAAACTAAGAATAGCAAAATGTTACATCTTCTCAATATTCCTATATGGTGCTGAAACATGGACATTAGACAAGAAAACAGAACAGAGAATTGAAGCCTTTGAAATGTGGATATATAGAAGAATAGGTAGAATTGGATGGAAGGAAAAGAAAACAAATGACAAAGTCTTAAAACAACTAAAAATGAAAAGAGAACTTCTGAACACAATTAGAACAAGACAAATGCGATTCTTAGGCCATGTTAAAAGACACAACAGCCTACTGAAAGTGATCCTGGAGGGGAAAATACAAGGTAAAAGAGGCAGAGGCAGACCAAGATTAACATGGACGAGTAACATCAAAAGATGGACAAATCAACCGATGACAACCTGCACCATCAAAGCAAGAGATAGAGCAAAATGGCGCTCCATGGTAGCCAACCTTCGTTGCGGAGACGGCACTCAATGATGATGATGATGAATCTCCATTCATTGTTCATAGCGCAGCCGTAACATCTTCAGTATGTCTTTTGTGTTGTTCCAATGATGATGGTGCACCAAGTAAATAACCAACATCCTCTGGCTAGGGTACCAACAAACAAATAATAAGTGATCATATAGAACCAACGCGTCAAATATTTGGGCACGATAATAACATCAGATGGAAGATACACCACAGAAAAAAAAAGCAGAATTGCTCAGGCCAAAATAGCATTTCAGAAAATGGAAAATATCTTATACAACAAATCTTTGTCAATAGAAATGAGAAAGAGAGTTCATCGGTACTATATAGAACCAATTCTAACCTATGGACGTGAATAATAGTAAACAAACAAATGAAAAGACGATTAGAGGCCACAGAGATGGGATTTCTCAGAAGAATGTTGAAAGGTTCCTGGACAGCTAAAAAGACAATGAGAAAGTTCTCAAAGAGGCCAACACAAAAAGGGAGCGCCTAAAAAACATCAGAAAGAAACAATCAACATTTTTTGGGCACATCATGAGAGAATGGGAAAGTTGAAATACTTGGTTACAACTGGCAAAATACAAGGAAAAAGAGATCGCGGACGACAAAGAGAGAAAATACTAGATAGCTTGGTGTCATGGCATAGAAAATAGTCAACAACAGAACTGATAAGATGCACTGTGGATAGAAGATTGTGGAAGGACATGATCGCCTACGCCAACAGGTATGGCTGATGATGATAATAAAATTGTTACAACGACAAGCGATGCCAATGATCGTTAGATTAAACACAAAAATACTGAATATGTATTATGACTTAATGGTAACAACAAAGAAAAAGATATCACCTCAGTGCACAATAAAGACAAGTTGAACAATATTAAAACAGGTAAATAAATTTACATATTTGGGAACTTTGTTATCCTCAGACGGTAGATGTACAACAGAGGTGAGATGCAGAATGGCTCAGGCAAAAGCAGCTTTCCAAAAAATGAGGAAGATACTATGCAATCCATTTCTGACAATAGAAACAAGAAAAAGAGTTCTTAAATTTTATGTAGAGCCAGTCTTAATATATGGATGTGAATCATGGGCAATAGGACAACAGACAAGAAAATCACTGGGGTCTGTAGAAATGTGGTTTTACAGAAGAATGTTGAGAATACCATGGACAGCTAAGAAGAGTAATGAAAACGTTCTATAAGAGGTTAAATAAAAACAGAGTTATTTCCAATATTAGGAAGAAACAATAATAATTTTTTTGCCATGTAATGGGACGGGAACAGCTGGAATATATTGTAATTGGGAAAATTGAGGCACGAAGAGATAGAGGGAAGCAAAAAGAAAAAGATACCATACAGCTTAAGAGATTGGCTTGGCAGAAGGTCAACAACAGAAATGATAAATAACTGTCGAGATCGGAAGTTATGGAGAGACATGATCACCTACTCTACAAATGACAGGCCAAGTTTACAACACAATCGAAGAGTGGAAAGGGAATATAAGGGAATATAACTTGGGCGAAACAGAAAAAATAACTCCAATGACGGAGGCTAAGCGTTTCAAAATAACATGATGACGGCTTCATCTGTGAAGCATAAACGCAGTTCCAGGACAACAATCTTAAAAACAAAAACAAAATCGAAGAAAATCAAGACAAATGTATGCAGTAAAAAAAATATATAATTTGTCCTTGGAGAGAGCTAGCAATAAAATATATTTACGTGGAATAGGTTATGACAAATAATGGAATGTAAACTGAATCACTAAAAAAAAGGAGTGTATGCGACGAGCACACCTAGGCAATTGCCTAGAGCGGTAAAGTTATAGAGCTGAGAAAGGTTCAAGGCTGTCAAATTAAATATCTCGCTTACGTTTTTACAATGAGTTAGAGTAATAACATTCTATCTATCTATCTATTGACCTTTCGAGCCGTAACCGGCCCATAGGGCGTAGACCAAGATACACCTTCTCCTATATGAATTTTTGTTCTAGCAGTTTTCTTTTAAAGATATTTTATTAAATCTCGCCATCTGTCTCTGTTCTGTGCAAGCAGTTCTATCTCATTGAGGGAGCCGATTCCTGCTGCTCTTGATCAGGTCTACGTTTCATTAACAACATCGTTTTTACGATAGCGGCTTGTTAAACCTCTGATCAACGGTTCAATACCAAGCCGGAGAAAAATAATAACATTACTGACATTAAATTCACTGTATGAAAAGTATATGAAATTTTCATTAATTTAAACTGAACAAGTTGGAATTGTCGAACTCTTATCTAGTTGCTACATTTTTACTTCGATGCTTGAATCACAGTAATAGTTAAATATATAAACTGAAACAATTGGTTAATATGACCACTCTTCTTAGGTACAGAATAGTGAAATAAATGACCACACATTATGCTGTATAGAATATACATACATAAGGCATATATACCTGCTACGTAGAAAATATTTTTAAAATATACGACAGTTCAACAGTATTTATAAAACCATTTGATTATATAAATACTTAGGGATTCTTTGGTTTTTAGTTTTGAAAGTACATACTTTATGGCTGCTTTATTTCTGGCTCCATTAAATTTATTCAAAGTTATTACCTCAAATGTGCCTTTAATAATTTGTATTTTTATATGTCCCTTCACTTTATTAATATAGGGAATTTTGCTTCAGTGTTCACAAACGGAAAATATTTGTAATTGCCTTATCTCAGATTGTATAACTGCAATGTAACACTTCCATTCACATATTATTTTTTGTTTCTAAATGAAGACAATTACGATTGATGGTATTGGTTTTCTTAAGTTCAAATGTGTCTAATTTTAATATCATTTCATAAAAAATTAATTACAAAACGAATTTGTTTTTCTTTCCCGCTGGACACAGAGAATTATAATTCCTCGCAGTACACAATATTCCATTCCCCCTATAATTTCCCTTTTTTTAAAATAATGAATTACTTCATCTAAACATTTTTTTTAATGTTACTGATTATCGTACACACAGTTGTTCCCTACTTTGATTTAAACATTATTTCGCTAAAATGTATTACTTTTTCGTGTAAAACGAAATTAACGTTATTTTTAATTCCTTTAACTCAAGTATTTAAGTTTTCACATTCTTCTCCTACACTCGTTTCATAAAGACTCTTCCTTATCCCCCGCCCTTAGCGCCGCCTCTAGATGTAACTTTTAAAATAATTTGGAGGAAAGTTGATTTTTTTGTTTAGGGGTGTCGGGTTTTCAAATGCGGACCTGATTGCAAAGAAATACTATAAACAATACAAGTTATAAATATCACATGATTGCATGTTGCTAGTGATGAGGTGTTGCAGTGATGCTGCTATATTTGTATTCACTGAGTGAAATAAGGGACTAGAACATTGCCAGATATCAGTCAGTATAGCAAATAAACAAAACAAAAACCACCAGATCAATTCAATGGAGGTGAACTCAATAAACGAATTAGATGATAACATTACACACATACATAGATAATAAATAAATGCATTATATTTAAATATTACAATTATTGAACATAAATTAATTTTATAATAATAATAATAATAATATATGTACAGTATATAAATCATTTGTTATACCGTATACGTATTTAACATAACCAAATAGTATTTTAGATATGATTACAGATTATTATTGAGAACAAAGGGCTGAAAGTAAATGAGTTTAAACACAAACATGTGACATATATATATATATATATAAAGAACAAAATTCAACTCAGAATTTCTGTCTATATTGTGCTACTTGTGCCAAACATGGACATTACTAGCACATACTCTAAGATCTACCAAGGAGTCCCACAAGGTTCTTTTCTGCCGCCGGATTTGTTCTCACTTTACAGCGAAAGTATTATAAAATCAAATGTAAACAACAAAAAAGAATGAAAGTCAACGGTCACAAGATAAACAATTTGCGATATACAGATAACATAGACTTGATAGTGGAGACGGAGAATGAAATACAAGAAAGTATAGACACAATAGTATAAGAAAGCAACAAGAAAGGTTTCAATCTAAACTGTAAGAAAACAGATGCAATGGTCATATGAAAGAAACAATCATCGCCATCATGCGGCATAAAAATAATTAGGACAAATCTGAAATAAATACAGCGCCTAAAATACGTGGCCACAATAATAACATCAGATGGAGGATGCGCCGTATAAATAAAAAGCAGAAATCAAAGGCCAAAGTAGCATCTTAGAAAACGAAAAACAACTTAAGCAACAAGTCTATATCAATAGAAGTGAGAAAGAAAGTTCATCTGTATTATATAGAGCCAATCCTAACCCATGGAATGAGAATCCTAGATAGTAGACAAACAAATGAAAATACTGTTAGATACCACAGAGAATTTGAGAAGAATATTGAGAGTTCCCTGGACAGCCAAAAAGAGCAACAAGGAAATTCTCAAAGAGGCCAACACGAAAAGAGAACCCCCCAAAAACATCGGAAAGAAACAATCGACACTTTACGTGTACGTCATGAGAAGAGGAAATGAGCATCTCTTAGTTACAACTGGCAAACGCATGGAAAGTGATATTGCGAGCAACAAAGAGAGAAAATACTGAATGGCTTGGAGTCGTGGAAAAAGTAAACAGTCAGCAACAGAATTGTAAAAAATACGATGCACTGTGATCAGATATATGTGGGAAGACACGATCGCCTACGCCAACCGTTACGGCACATGATGATTATATATTACAATTTAATAACAATTTGCGGTGAAAAAAAGTAATATAGCATACCAAAGAGTGTTAATTAGTTCAAGCATGTCTCGGCTTATAAACAATAATTAACTAAAATATAACAAACATTAACTGTGCTAGAAAATTAATGTTCTTTGTGTAGTGTCACAAACGTGAACCACTCCCTCAACAAATGTCAATTTGGAGAATGTGTGGAATGTAGCATCTTGACCCACAAATATTGTACGACTTCTAGAATCTCAGCAAAAAACGCTGTTCTAAGATTACAACGATGAGCAGAGATTGACAATCAAACTGTGCCATGTTTTAGTGGCACAAAACACTGAATGTCAAACAATTACTTCCCTTTCTCGGGGCATGTTCTCTATATGGAAGATGTTACAAACATTTCATGTGATTATTCAACAAAAAACGTCTCTTATGTGATGTTTTCGACCAGGAAGTATATTTTCTGTTCTAACTTTGTCAATAGGCACAAACATTATTTCTAAGCACAGCTCTTTTTTTTATATTTTTTTTATTTAATTGAATTATAAGTGCAAAGAAGTTGTAGAGCGGTAGCTCTACACTCCACACACACACGAAACATAGGGAAAAATATAAACATATCATCATCATTATCAATTACCGGGCCTACTGGCGTAGGTGATCATGCTCTCCACAACTTTCGATTTCGACAGTTCTTTATCATTTCTGTTGTTGACCTTCTGCCAAGCAATTCTCTTAAGCTGTCTGGTATTTTCTCTCTTTGCTTCCCTCTATCTCTTCGTCCCTCAATATTTCCAGTTGTTACAATATTTTCCAATATATATATATATATATATATATATATATATATATATATATATATATATATATATATATATTCGTGAGAAGAACAAAGAAACGAAGAGTGAGAAACAAAATTAAACAAGAATTTCAATAGTTAATAACGAAGAGTGTATTTGTTGGAGGTAAAAATCTCAACAACGAAATACACATCAAAAGATCATTAACAGAAAGTAATTGAAAATAAAATAGATATGTACACATTTTTAATAGACTATACAAAAGCATCTGACAAAAGTAAGGCATCCAGCAACAATCAACATTATATAACATAAAAATAATAGCAACAAAGATCTAAAGTTAGTTAATATAACATGTACTGGCAACAAAAGCGGACACAAAATTTAGAAATCAAAAGGGAATGCTTCAATAAATAAAACAAGGTGTTCTGCAAGTGTGTGAACTATCACCATATTTATTTCATGCATACAGTGAGATTATATTAAGGACATACCGGGAATTTCAGTCGCGGTAATAATATAAACAACCTGGGTATGCTGATGGCAGTCTTAATTGCTAAGAATGAAAATGAGTTACAGAAAATTATTGAGTTTATAGTAATCTAAAATAAGGGCCTTAACCTCAACAAGAAAAAGTAAAACTAATGGTTGCAACAAAGAAAAAGACACATACATGCACAATGAAAAAAAAATCTTGAAACGGGTAAATGAATTCAAATACATGGGAATGGTGTTGATTTGTAGATACACACCAGAGAAGAAACGCACATAAACTGATCTGTTGACATAAACTGATGTGAAACGCACATAGCACAAATGAGCCAAAAGCTCATTCTAAACAATCAAAAATATAGTACGTAAATCGTTATTGTTAATATAAATAAACCGATTTGTTCAGTTTTGTGTAGTCTATCTTGAAATAAGTGTATCCTTGACAACCGTACAGTCAAAAAAAAAAAAATGAACTAAAGTAAAAAATCGTTGGAGACAACAGAAACGTGATTCTACAGAAGAGTGCTCAGACTACTATGGGCAACCGAGATGAATAATAGGAATGTTCTTTAAAAAAAAAAAAAAAGGCCAAAATAAAGAAAGCGGGTTTATGTTCAATATCTGGAGGTAACGATTATTTGTTTGATAATGTCAAGAGAAGGAAACAGCTGGGCAAACATAGGGAGATTCTAGATTGCTAAATAGAATTGTTTGGTAGAAAGTTAACAATAAAATATGTGCTTTTTAACCAAAGACTTTTTTTTTTGGGGGGGGGGGACTCAAGGAAGATATCCCCGATGGAAGAATAAATTGTACTATTAGTCCCATAAATGATTCGCTTCCAGAGGTTTATGATGTAAACAAAGCAGTTTTGTTATTGCAAGTGAATAATCTCCACACCTATAATTGGTCAGGATTGTGTAGCAGCAACAGCTTTACAGCGAACACAGAAAACATCATAGGATTGTGCTGTTCTGAAACAGCTATGCCATGCTACCCTAGAATTGCCTTTAATAGGATTACTGTGACCACAAACCACTCTCCATGTGTGTGCCACATATTTACACCCCAGAAGGAAATACTGAATATAACAACATCATATGACGTCTGTGATATTAATGACCACAAACCAGGAGCCAGCCTCCTGTATGATTGATACAACTGTTGCACCAAGCACTTCATCAGCAGAGCCAGATCTATGGAATGTTAATCTGACATTGTTCTTGAATGATGTCCAAGTTAATGAGACATCAGAATCGTGTGGCAGCAGCTACAAGAAGGGAGCAGAGAACATCAAGTTCGGCTACTATAAAGGAGACTTGCCTTGCTATCCCAGAATTGCCTTAAATGGGATCAATGTAGTTGAAAACTTCTCCTCTTGTGTAAACTACACATTCACAAGAGTGAATCAGTGAAGGTCACAAAATCATATTCTCTCTGTGGTTTTACTAACTACAGGACAGGTGGCTTCTGTTGGATTGGAAATGATAACTTACCACCACTGTGTGTCTATATGTTTGGAATTGGAGTCATCAACGATGGCCTAACATCATCAAGTGCTACGACGATCATCATTTTCGGGAGGACGCGAACTTCCATGGTATATGGTGGATAGGCGGCAGGAACCATTGAAGGCTATGTCTGAAAAGTGTTCCTTCTTGCAGTTTCCTCATATTCCAAGTCCGGCTTGTTGCAGGAGCTACTGAGTTAAGTGTTCTATGCACACCGTGAGCTGTGTGTCTCATCCGTTTTGATCCTGTTTCGATATCCCGCTTGTTTACGATGAATGATAATACCGTATGACAGGGAACAGTTGGCTGTGGTCACTTTCTGCGCGGTTTCGCCTTATGTCTTTTGGCGTGTGCTGAGACTGCTACGATGGGGACTACAGTTACCTTTCTTTGTTTGGAAGATGTGTTAGTAATTCGGATGATTCCACTAGCACGGGCGGTTGAGCAATTATGGATTTTAATTCGTTTGCAGTGATACCGAGGCCTTCCATAACCAATAACAATAAAACTAATAAACAGCTGTAGGGGTAGAAGGTTGTGGAGAGACATGTTCACCTATACCAGCAGGCCTGTACTTGATTGCACGTATGTATATATAACAGACCACAGCCAACTTTAGAGAAACGTGAAGGTAACCAACAAGCGTGACGCCACCGATCAAGCTTCATCTTTGCCAGTTATATTTAGCTGACAGAATCCTACCCACATCTGACAATGCTCGCAAAGCTGTACACGTCACGCTAGTAGGGTTGTACGAAGACATTCTCTGAGTTGACTGTTATAACACACCAAGACAGCAACCTGGACTCGCTATCATCCCCTCGACGCTGTATTAACTGGTTGTGGACAACCTTTACAATTATTGGATCAATAACAACAAGAGGTCGAGTTCGATCCTGACCACGGATTCCAGGTTCACCCAGCCTTAAATGGGTACCTGTTTTTTTTCCTGGAAAAGAAAAGCAGCACGGACGTTAAACTGACTACATAACCCTACAAAATCATGTGTCAAAGGTCTATTTTAAAAAAATATGGGCACTAATACCATAATCCCTATACGCCACGTGGCATAGATGGAACCTTTCTTTAACTTAAAACCACTGACGTAAATCTGTCAACACATACTGAGCTAATGTTAGGTTTTGCCCAAATACGTGTACGATATTCAATATATGGAGGTGCAAAAACTAGATGATATTTCTGGCTGATTTTTATTTGACGTGCCTGTTCCCTTTCTCTATTGCTAAAAGGTTTGGTGAGCGCTGTACGAGTCGACTTCCCTACCATCGTAACACGTTTGGACTTGACGATCGATCTTCGTTGATGGAGTGCACTGGTGATATGTCACGAACCTGTCATGTGGTCGGTAACAGATGTATAAACATGTGGAAGAAATTGGTCAAGAAGATGCCACTGGGAGGCAGGTTGGGACAGGGCACGTACAAATTCTAGAAGTCAGTATGAGAGTAGACGCAAACACTTCTGTTATAATGAGAATGTCAGAGAATATTATAGTTTCCTAACATCACTTGAGTTATGCTCATCTAAGTTCACTAAACCACATGAGCACTTAAAATCTCGAAACGGAAGGTTAACGAAATGTCGAGTTCAAAAGTTAACAAGGTGTGTGTGTATCTGTAATGATAAGCGGAGAACTACTCAATTCTTTGTTTTGAGAAAACGAAATGAAGAGAAAATAGGAAAGACATACATTAGATAAACCCAGTCACAGTCAGGGAAATCAAGCATAGATAGAGTAGGTTATTTTAAGGACAGACAGCAGAAGATAGACATAGGAGACTGGGATATGATCAGAAATCAAATAAGAGGGGACAACAAAACTTTTGATTCCCGGAAACCAACACACAGACTAAATGAAAAGCTAGCATGTAAACTAGTTATAGGATGAACATGTATCGGAAATATACACTCATAAAATCGACAAACAAAAGTAGCTCAGATGACACAGAAGATTGTCTCAAGATATGAGAAGCTATAAGAAGAGAAGGCGTTAATTCTATAGCTGAGATAAACTCCCAGATAACACGTTTCTCATTTCGAAGTGAATGAAGTTTCATGACTTTTACCTGCCAAGGGTGCATGAGTACACTGGACATCTATTTTTCGAGTTTTACCTGCCAATGGTGCGTGAGTACACAGGAGGTCTATTTTTATACTTTTACCTGCCAAGGGTGCGTGAGAACACAGGAGGTCTATTTTTATACTTTTACCTGCCAAGGGTGCGTGAGAACACAGGAGGTCTATTTTTCGACTTTTACCTGTCAAGGGTGCGTGAGTACACCGAAGATCTATTTTTCGACTTTTACCTGTCAATGGTGCGTGAGTACACAGGAGATCTATTTTTCGACTTTTACCTGTCAATGGTGCGTGAGTACACAGGAGATCTATTTTTCGACTTTTACCTACCAAGGGTGTGTGAGTACACCGAAGATCTATTTTTCGACTTTTACCTGTCAATGGTGCGTGAGTACACAGGAGATCTATTTTTCGACTTTTACCTACCAAGGGTGTGTGAGTACACCGAAGATCTATTTTTCGACTTTTACCTGTCAATGGTGCGTGAGTACACAGGAGATCTATTTTTCGACTTTTACCTGTCAATGGTGCGTGAGTACACTGGAGATCTATTTTTCGACTTTTACCTGTCAATGGTGCGTGAGTACACAGGAGATCTATTTTTCGACTTTTACCTACCAAGGGTGCGTGAGTACACAGGAGATCTATTTTTCGACTTTTACCTGCCAAGGGTGTGTGAGTACACAGGAGATCTATTTTTCGACTTTTACCTACCAAGGGTGCGTGAGTACACAGGAGATCTATTTTTCGACTTTTACCTACCAAGGGTGTGTGAGTACACAGGAGATCTATTTTTCGACTTTTATCTACCAAGGGTGTGTGAGTACACAGGAGACCTATTTTTCGACTTTTACCTGTCAATGGTGCGTGAGTACACAGGAGATCTATTTTTCGACTTTTACCTACCAAGGGTGCGTGAGTACACAGGAGATCTATTTTTCGACTTTTACCTACCAAGGGTGCGTGAGTACACAGGAGATCTATTTTTCGACTTTTACCTGTCAAGGGTGCGTGAGTACACAGGAGATCTATTTTTCGACTTTTACCTGTCAATGGTGCGTGAGTACACAGGAGGTCTATTTTTCGACTTTTACCTGTCAATGGTGCGTGAGTACACAGGAGATCTATTCGGATCTCACTGCCTAGAGACAAGGAAAGGTTAAAACCACGAAGAAAACACAACTTCGAAATTTAAAAAGAATGCTCGTTGCCTCTGGAGGGATTCGAACTCCATAGTCCTCTATTATTAAAACACACATTCCTCTATTACTAAACCACAAAGTCCTCTATTACTAAACCACACAGTCCTATATTACTAAACTGCATAGTCCTCTATTATTAAAACACACATTCCTCTATTACTAAACCACAAAGTCCTCTATTACTAAACCACATAGTCCTATATTACTAAACTGCATAGTCCTCTATTACTAAACCATACAGTCCTCTATTACTAAATCAAACAGTCCTATATTTCTAAACTGCATAGTCCTCTATTACTAAAACACACATTGCTCTATTACACAGTCCTCTCACTGTTGTTAATGCTGGCTAATAATACCACACCTATCAAACTGCAACGAAGACACTGCACAAACCATAGTTACTGGAACACGGCTCTGCTATAATATCCTAAATATCATCATCAAGTACCGGGCCTGCTGGCGTAGGTGATCATGTCTCTCCACAACTTTCGATCTCGACAGTTATTTATCATTTCTGTTGTTGACCTTCTGCCAAGCCATTCTCTTAAGCTGTCTGGCAGCTTTTCTCTTTGATTCCCTCTATCTCTTCGTCCCTCAATGTTCTTAGTTGTTACAATATATTCCAGCTTTTCTCTTCTCATTACATGGCCAAAAAATGTTTGTTTCTTCCTAATATTGGAAATTAGCTCTCTTTTTGCTTTGACCTCTTTCAGAACATTTTCATTACTCTTCTTAGCTGTCCATGGTATTCTCAACATTCTTCTGTAAAACCACATTTCTACAGACTCCAGTGATTTTCTTGTCTGTTGTACTATTGTCCATGATTCACATCCATATGTTAAGACTGGCTCTACATACCATTTATGAACTCTTTTTCTTGTTTCTATTGTCAAAAATGGATTGCATAGCATCTTCCTCATTTTTTGGAAAGCTGCTTTTGCCTTAGCCATTGTGCATCTCACCTCTGTCGTACATCTTCCGTCTGAGGTTAACAAAGTTCCCAAATATGTAAATTCATTTACCTGTTTTAATATTGTTCCACCTGTCTTTATTTTGCACTGAGGTGATGTCTTTTTCTTTGTTGTTACCATTACCTCTGTCTTTTTGCTATTAAGGCTGAGTCCTTTATTTTTGCCGTCTTTTACTATAATGTCTAACATTTCTTGTAACTCATTTTTACTCTTAGCGATTAAGACTGTATCATCAGCATACCTTAGATTATTTTCCTAAATATACCAACTTTAAATCAATACATTTTGTGAAGAAATGAGTCACAAAATACATTATAATGAATGCAGTGCAGAAAGGCAATCGTGTACTTGTATATAAAAAAATAAAAATAAGGCAATGAAATCTTGTGCAGTGTGTGGCAAAGGTTGTGTGTTTGGTATTTGACGCACCATTTATCAACCATGAACATCTTCAACAATGAATGGCTAACTTGCTAGCATTAATACAAATATGTAGTCTGACACTCAGAAAAAATTATATCACTTCAATGTTAAGACACTCAGAACAACCTATATCATATTAATGTCGTCACACGATGAACATTCTATGTTACTTACAACAAAAATGGCTAACTTGCTAGCATTAATACAAATATGTAGTCTGCAGTTACAGTAGCAATGATAACATTGTCAAGCTGCGGTTCAGTGCTCTGTCACGTGATATCAAGTATCATGCAAGATATAAATAATTCTCTCAAGTATTAAACATAAAAGGTTTGGTAAATAGAAAGCAGAGAAAGTATAAGAGCATCTCCGAAATATAAGGGATAATAGCAACAGAGAAGTATAATGACATGGGTACAACAAGTCTCTGAACAATCAAATACATGTTATATACTCCAAAACTGGAGCACTGAAGTGACACTGCGCTGAACGTGTTGGAAGCTGAGTTAGTGTGTTCAGGCGTGTATGTCTATTTTTGTTTACACGTCGTTGTGATACCAGTATAATTTATTTCACGCCATTGTTATTGTGATACCAGCATAAATGATATCAATCCATTGTTAAAATGCTACTCAGCATAATTTAAAGTACCTCAAAGCCGCATTCAAACTCAGCACACTACATAACATTTCAAAGTCGTGATATTCAGCACAATTTATAACATCATTGTTGTTGTAGTCATGTACACATCACTTCATACCGCTGTAGTGCATCAGAAGCGCCATTGGTAGCACACTGGCCTGGTGGTGGAGTGAATGTGGGTTCAATTACAGCTTGACTTTCATCACTCGCCTCAACTTAATAAAGTAATGAACACATAAAAAAAATTAAATTAAAAAAAGAGGGCACTTGACTCCCTAAGTTAGGGAAAATTTCTTCTGCTCATACCATGGCGCTGACACCGCCAGACACTCCTCTAGAAGTACAAGCTGCAAGATGCAGGTGGTACACAGTCTCCACTATTATCAACGACTTCTTGCTGGCAGAATGGGCGCATCCCATTACCAAAGACGAAGAAACGCTTGCCGTAAACTACACAGCAATGTCCACTTAGCTTCCTCTAAAGGGCGACGAGGAAGAGGGGTAGGCGTAGGACAAACGCAGCAGAAGATTAAGATCCTAGACCACTGGCTGAACCGACGGCTTCCGGTTCACCTAGCCTATAATGGGTACCGAATTTTTTTTCTTTCTAGGAAAGTAAAGCGGCACGGGCGTAATACCGACCACATTACTCCAAAAATTATGTGCCTAAGGTCTCTAAAATGTATGGTCACTAACACAATATTCCCTATACGCCACTTGGGGTGACGGGAGTACCACTGGCTGGGTAATTTTGTTGCATCTGGACTTAGTATCTCATCCAATCTTAGTCAGATCAGCTGAGATAACAACAATAGCGAGAAGCAGCGATGTCCCAAGTAATGATGTTGTGAGGTAAAGGTTTGCCCTCCGATAAAGTTATGGTACGTCCTTCACCTTTTGTTGTGATACTAAACATATTTTATACCACCCCAAATGGTGATGTTTCCTGTACAATTTACATTGCTTCATTATTGCAGGGATATTCAGCATAACCTATGTCAAACAGAGATTCTCAGCACAGTTTGTATCATTCCAAGTTTGAGGCACTAAAAACAATTTGTATCACTGGAATATTGAGGCACTCAGAACAATTAATATCACTTCAATGTTGAGACATTGAGAATAGTTTCTATCACCAAAATGCTGACGTTCAGAACAATTTATGGCGCTCCAATCTTGACACTCAGAACAACCTATATCATTCCAATGTCGTCACATGATGAACATTCTATGTTACTTCAATGTTAAAACACTCAGAAAAAAATGATATTACTTCAATGTTAAAACACTCAGAAAAAATTATATTACTTCAATGTTAAAACACTCAGAAAAAATTATATTACTTCAATGTTAAAACACTCAGAAAAAAATTATATTACTTCAATGTTAAAACACTCAGAAAAAAATTATATTACTTCAATGTTAAAACACTCAGAAAAAAATTATATTACTTCAATGTTAAAACACTCAGAAAAAATTATATCACTTCAATGTTAAGACACTCAGAAAAAAATGATATTACTTCAATGTTAAGACACAGAAAAAAATGATATTACTCCAATGTTAAGACACTCAGAAAAAAATTATATCACTTCAATGTTAAGACACTCAGAAAAAAAAATGATAATACTTCAATGTTAAGACTCAAAATAATTTCTATCACTTGTCACTAAGAACAATTTCAATTACTCCAATGACACGGTACTCAGGAAAATATGCATCATTTGAAAGTTATCATGATAATTCACACTATTAACACACGTGCTGAAGGATGATGATGTGTTGTGTCGGAAGGCGGAGATATCAGTTTTATTGCAAACCACAACACAACGCAAACACACCCACATCACGTCCTTTTAATGGCGGATGACGAAGAGCTGTAAACATTTAGCCATTGGGTAAACGCAAACGAAAGAACGAACGAACTATCAACTTCATTTGACATTGTCACAATGATAGCTCTCACAATAGAGAGATCACTTCACGAACATTGTCACAACATACATCCCATCTAGCATCATGTCGCGTTCATGCTCAGCGTGTGTTCCTTCAGTCTAGCGATCTGCCTCTCCAGCTCGTCCATACCCCTCTCCAACTGCTCCAGAGTCTCGGCTCTTCCAATGGCAGCTTTGTAGACGGACTCCAAGTGTTGGGTCGTCTCACGGATACTCTCAACGACCTCTACCTGCTGAGCCAGGACCTCTCGCAGGCGCCGCTCATTCGCACCTTCCCGGTCTGGGTTTGAGATCTGCACAAATATGAAGGCCAGGTCAAAGATGCAAATTGCCAGAAGCACATGCCACTTCCCGAAGGGACGAAACATAGTCAGGAGTTCCAACATTGTGAAAACAAAGGCTTGGGATGTGTAGTCGCGACAACAGGCTATTTCTTCTTCACACGAATGTTGTTCCCTATAAAACCCAATTTATTTCCTACAGATATCTTTCCTTCATGTAGATGAAGAAATCATTGAAACAATTAGTTAACGTCGGAACGCTGAATTTGTAGACTGAAAGAAAAATAGTCAAAATAAGTCCATTAACAAAGGTTAATTAGGAACACAGGTCGTAATTGGTATCTCGTTGCGATCTGTTAGCGTCAGGTTGTTGTTCATCAGGCGTGCTTGCGGTTGATTACCGCCTACAGCTGGTTATCTAAAAATAGAAAATTAAAAAAAAACATGAGATACTGTTGGTAAGTCATCAACATGCAAAAAAAGTGATCAGTAAGAAAGTGTTTAGTAAGAAAGTGATTAGCAAGAAAGTGATCAGTAAGAAAGTGGTCAGTAAGAAAGTGGTCAGTAAGAAAGTGATCAGTAAGAAATGACATTATAAGTTACAGGGCTTTCGTTATATTCATGCAACGGAACATATCACTGGTAGTATACATGGGCCACTTACATTCATGCAACTGTTTAATTCAATGGTAGTGTAACTGGGCTACTTACATTCATGCAACGGAACATATCACTGCTAACTTACATTCATGTAACCACGGAACATATCACTGCTAGTGTAACTGGACTACTTACATTCATGTAACGGAACATATCACTGCTAGTGTAACTGGACTACTTACATTCATGTAACGGAACATATCACTGCTAACTTACATTCATGTAACCACGGAACATATCACTGCTAGTGTAACTGGACTACTTACATTCATGTAACGGAACATATCACTGCTAGTGTAACTGGACTACTTACATTCATGTAACGGAACATATCACTGCTAGTGTAACTGGACTACTTACATTCATGCAACGGAACATATCACTGCTAGTGTAATTGGACTACTTACATTCATGTAACGGAACATATCACTGCTAGTGTAATTGGACTACTTACATTCATGTAACGGAACATATCACTGCTAGTGTAATTGGACTACTTACATTCATGTAACGGAACATATCACTGCTAGTGTAATTGGACTACTTACATTCATGCAACGGAACATATCACTGCTAGTGTAATTGGACTACTTACATTCATGTAACCACGGAACATATCACTGCTAGTGTAACTGGACTACTTACATTCATGCAACGGAACATATCACTGCTAGTGTAATTGGACTACTTACATTCATGTAACCACGGAACATATCACTGCTAGTGTAACTGGACTACTTACATTCATGTAACCACGGAACATATCACTGCTAGTGTAATTGGACTACTTACATTCATGTAACGGAACATATCACTGTTAGTGTAATTGGACTACTTACATTCATGTAACGGAACATATCACTGCTAGTGTAATTGGACTACTTACATTCATGTAACGGAACATATCACTGCTAGTGTAACTGGACTACTTACATTCATGTAACGGAGCATATCACTGCTAGTGTAACTGGACTACAATATGATGAAGCCATTCCTCCTCTTCGGCATGTTTGCTAGCCAGAAGTTGGGTGTTACTACAACAAGTGGTTTAAAACTTAGCATCAACAGTCATAGCTCGACATGGCCAGACTGGAGAAGTCAGCTTGTCACTGTCACGACAACAAGTGGCACAGCCACGGATAGGTCTCCGGTGGCATTTGTCAAACACAGCAAATTGTGTTGTGTTGAAGGTAATTGACACTGGCAACACAAACATTTTAGCAGCGCAAATTACAATGGCCTGAGAGACGACGGCAACGATCTACATGACGAGGAAAAGGAGGGTATGTGGTAGGAGCATAAGCAGAGTGAGGACAAATAGGAGTGACAGAGTGGGGATAGTTAAAAACGGTAAAATACAAGGAAAGAGATGACTAACGTGATATAAGAGAGAGAAAAAGAGACAGAGGCAGTTAATGAGTGTGAGTGTAGTGCAATGAAAAAGGGTAGGAAATAAAGAAAGGTGAAGAACATGACAAAGAGAAAGAGGAATTTAGAGATGAAATACGGGGAAAGAGAAGAGGGGATACGGTAAAGGAGATCAAGAAACAGAGAGGGGGAAAAGATGAAGAAAGAGGGAGAAAGAGATGAAGACATGGGGAAATGAGATGAAGAAATAGGGATGGAGTTGAAGAAGGAGGGGGTGAGAGATGAAGAAAGAGGTAGAAAGAGATAAGGAAATGGGAGAATGAGTTGAAGAAAGAGGGGGTGAGAGATGAAGAAAGAGGTAGAAAGAGATAAGGAAATGGGAGAATGAGTTGAAGAAAGAGGGGGTGAGAGATGAATAAAGAGGTAGAAAGAGATAAGGAAATTGGAGAATGAGTTGAAGAGAAACGGGGAAGGAGTTGAAAAAGAGGGGGTAAAGTGATGAAGAAAGAGAGGGTAAGAGATTAAGAAAGAGGGACAAAGAGATCACGGACAGGAAAAGAGATGAAATACTGGGGAAGAAGTGAAAAAAGAAAGAGAAGGGGTGAAATACTGGAAAAGAGATGAAGAAAGAATGTAAAGAGATGAAGAAAGAATGGAAAGGGATGAAGATAGAGGGAAAGGATTAAGAATAATAGGAGAGAAACGAAGTAGACGGGGAAGAGGTAAAGAAAGAGTGGAAAGAGATGAAGAAAGATGAGAAAGATATGATGAAATAGGAAAACGATGTGTGTGTATAAAAATCGGAATGAAGTGGATAATTGCGGGAAAGGAATACAGAATAAGTATGAAGAAAGAAGAGCAATGAAGAAATAAGAGGAGAGAATGAAAAAGAAAAATAGAGAATTAAATGGGAGGGAGGGAGGGAGGGAGGGAGGGAGGGAGGGAGGGAGGGAGGGAGGGAAGGAAGGAAGGAAGGAAGGAAGGAAGGAAGGAAGGAGGGAAGGAAGGAAGGAGGGAAGGAAGGAAGGAAGGAAGGAAGGAAGGAAGGAAGGAAGGAAGGAAGGAAGGAAGGAAGGAAGGAAGGAAGGAAGGAAGGAAGGAAGGAAGGAAGGAAGGAAGGAAGGAAGGAAGGAAGGAAGGAAGGAAGGAAGGAAGGAAGGAAGGAAGGAAGGAAGGAAGGAAGGAAGGAAGGAAGGAAGGAAGGAAGGAAGGAAGGAAGGAAGGAAGGAAGGAAGGAAGGAAGGAAGGAAGGAAGGAAGGAAGGAAGGAAGGAAGGAAGGAAGGAAGGAAGGAAGGAAGGAAGGAAGGAAGGAAGGAAGGAAGGAAGGAAGGAAGGAGGAAGGAAGGAAGGACGGAAGGAAGGGTGAAGAAATTGATAAAAAGTGAGAAGAAAGATGTAGAGAGATGAGACGAGCACGCACCGCATAGAAACAAAACAAACTAAACCAAGAAGTGAGTGAAAGGCCTGGGAACGGTTCCATGATAGAGTAGTGGCTCTCAGTGAGGCTACACAAACCATCTTCCCTTATCCATACCCTCGTATCTAAGACTGTTACACAGTATTTATTACTAATAACAGAATAAATAAATAAAAACGTAGGAATACAGTTTTATCCAAGCTGCTTAGGAAATATTCATCGTTTTTTTTCTTCAAAGTAAGTAATCAATCAGTATAAAGTGCTATATCTGCTTTTATTAATACTTATTAGTCACATCATCATGTGCCATACCGGTTGACATAAACGATCATGTCCTTACAATCTTCTATCTACCGTACAACGTATCAGTTCTGTTGTTGACTGTTTTCCATGTCATGACACCAAACTATCCAGTAGTTTCTCTCTTTGCCGTCCGTGATCTCTCTTTCCCTGTATTTTGCCAGTTGTAACCAAGTATTCCAACTTTCCTCTTCTAGAGGATATGCCCGAAAAATGTTGATTGTTTCTTTCTGGTGTTTCTTAGGAGCTCTCTTTTTGTGTTGGCCTCTTTGAGAACTTCCTCATTGGTCTTTTTAGCTGTCCAGGGAACTTTCAACATTCTTCTGAGAAATCCCATTTCTGTAACCTCTAATCGTCTTTTCATGTGTTTGTCTATTGTCCATGATTCGCATCCACAGGTCAGAATTGGCTCTATATAGCACAGATGAACTCTCTTTATCACTTCTATTGACATACATTTGTTGCATAAGATATTTTTCATTTTCTGAAATGGCACCAAAATGGACGCTTCTTGCGTCCAAGCCATGTAAACAATGTTGACTTTCCTTGTCTCCAACGGTTTATCTCATTCTATTAGAGAATTTCACGCTATCTGTTACCACAGTGAGATGGCGGATTTTTTTTTAATGTAATCACAGGTTTGATAATAAATGTGTGTACACAGTTCGTTAACCATCGCTGTAGATCAAGTCTTTATTCGCTGGCTCCGTTAGCAACCATGGAAGCTAATGACCTTACTTGTGCAGCCGGTTGGTTTGGGACAAATTGTACGTTACAATGTCACTGCTATAATGACTTAGTTTGTGACAAAACTACAGGGACATGCCCAAACAATGACAGTTGTCAGCACAAAATTTTCGCACCCCAGTGTCAGTACTTGGATTGTATTTGCAAATATGCCCAAAAATCTGAACCTACTTTCCTGTTTGATGGCAACGACACCTCATGTAATCCGGACACAGATTCTACATCAGTTGAGGCAACTCTCAATCAATCTTTGCCGTGCTCCTGGTTTAGGATTTATGCGAATGACTTAAAATATCCGGACAGTTAAAACTGAATGGTTCTGCCTCATGTAACAATGTATCAAGGTTTATAGTTAGTCCGCACGAGATTGATGCCTTCTGCCCTGGGCTGGTCTGATCAACAAGTTACGGATTGAAAGGGCGATAGTTGCAAATATCTGCTCCATCTACATTGGCAGGGGTCGGAAACTGGCTCTCAAACAGATCACAAACCAGACCGACAAATTTGATGATTGTTATACAGGAGACGGATGTGGACCAGAGGCCGCAGTTAATAGCAAAACAAAGACCAATCTCTATGACAATGACTGCACACACACACACACACACAATGGAGAAGTCGAACCAATTCTGTTTACTGGTATCTGAACTTTGCAAATTTTCCAATCAAAAAGTATCGACGGTTGGGACTACTACACAGAAACGAATAAATATATTTTCAGGCACTGGTTGGAGAATGATCTTCTTCCAATCCTGGACAGACCTTCATGCCTAATAATGGATAATACATTTGATCACAATGTTGTGACTGCGGAAGACAAAGTACCAACTACATCAAATACAAAAGATCAAATTAAGACATGCTTGCTAAGAAAAATGTCCAATTCGATAACAAATATTGAAAACCCAAGTTGTTACAGCTAGTGTGGAACACAAATAAGAAAAAGTGTTATCAGATGACAGAATCATTGAGGAATACGACCACACTTCTCTGTGACTTCCTGCATATCATGCGCACCTCAACCCGATCGAACTTGTGTGGGCAAGTGACAAATTGCAGAACAGAACAGGACGTTTAAAATGTGTGATGTTGAAAATCTGACACGTGAGGCACTCTCAAGAACGGACATTCAGTTCTGGAAGAAGTGTGTTGCACAGTGCTCTGGGTGAAAGACGAGTACTGGCAACGAGATAGATTACAAATTATCCAGCCATTAACCATTATCAACCTCTTGGAGTCGTCAGATTCGGAATGAAGACCATGTTGTGTTGACAGACTGAATAATAGCCTCGGATGATTAAGTGTGTGCTGAACAAATGGTTAAATGTATGTACAAGGGCAAAAAATATATTTCCATTTCAAAATGCGTCCACCAACATTAAATTTGAGATGCAGACACCCTGGGGTCTAATGGTGACCGAATCATGTTTGCGATTAACACATCCAATACTTGATCTATAAAAGTGTTACGTAGATACGCCACTGAAAAGAAGTGGATATTAACATGTTTACTGTAAAATCTAAAAATTGAATCAACTTACTTGTATTGGTCCTAACAGATCAAAGGAAGTCGCCGATGTGTAAAATCTGTTGCATATGTGGAGTCAAGAATAGCAATATTTTTGCGTCATAGATATTCCATGGTTGAATGCAAAATATCACTGCGATCTAAGAGGTAGTTTCCATGCAAATCTAAAGCAAACGTGTTCATGAATTTATGAACCGACTATATCATTACTATAACGCCGATCCTTAGCTCAGTGGTTAGTGAACTGGACTGCAAAGGACAAAGGATAGGGTTCGATCCCTACCGACGGCTTCCGGGTTTACCCAGCCTTAAATGGGTACCGGATTTTTTTTCTGGGAATGTAAAGCAGCACGGGTGTAATACCGACCACATTACCTAAAAAATCATGTGCTGAAGGTCTGTAAAATATAGGGTCACTAACACCATATTTCCCTATACGCCACTTGGCGTGACGGGGGTACTTTACTTTTACTTTTTTATAACGCCGATCCTTATCTTCATCAATGCTTAGACTAGAATAACTATTTTATAATGGACACAAGAGTAAACAATTACGGAAAGACGAACTCTAAACGGATATATTATTGAGTTATTGACGGGTCATCATCATTGCACTCCGGACATGTCCATAGGTGCTCAGATCCCTCAGCAAATCTCGATATAACCAGCGACTGACGGCTCCAGTAATGTGTTGGTTGACTAGTCTTTTTATACGCCCACTAAGTTTCTCGTTTCTGGCTGTGCCCATCTTAACTCCCATCTCTTTCATCCGTGGGAGTGACGTGGACTCATGGTTGTCGAAGTCATGTGTCCTACCCACTTCCCGGAGGGCATTGATGATGTCCGCCCGATCCATTGGTTGACCGTCCTCAACAATAGCGCAGCTAGCCAACCTGTCCGCTATTTCATTTCCCCGTACTTCCGCTGTTCTGGGAAGTAGACAAAGGTGATCTTACGTATTTTTGACTTCTGCAATGACTCTACACATTGACTACGTACAGATCCCGCCTCCACCTTTCTTATCATGCTCATCGAATCACTCAATATACAGGCGTGGTTGTAGTCTTGTGACTCGAACCAAATGAATGTCTTGGTCACTGTCATCACCTCCATCGTCATGCTACTCGTGGTCATAACGTATGCACCACTGTCTTCTGTGACTATTCTGACTGCCGAGGTTGCTGTAAACATTCATGCACCCTTTGGTGTCGTATTACAGATTCGTCTGTAAAGATGACTGCATCTTTCTCATCGGTGTTATCCCAGATGAGATCAACGGATATGTTTGAAGAGCGATCCATTTTTTTGGCGTTAAAATAGCAGTAGCATATGTTGCGTATTAACAGGCAGTGAAAATAACTGATGGTGTTGCTACATCAATAGTGGTGTTTGTTGTAATAACAACAGCAAATTTACAGCCAAACACATGGGCATAAAATATGGTACGGCGAAAATCATAACATAAATCAACCATTTCAAATCGTACAAACCGTTTTAGACATTCGGATCTCACAAACACATTTCACTGTATTTACAGTAATACGAGGAAATGAGCCAACACAACTCTTAAAACAACTTACTCTTCACAAGTATGTAATTTATGGAATTCATTGTCTAGATATTTGTAACGGAATGATCCCGCTAAGGATTCAGTAGATAGCTATGACGTCACAGCAACAAATTCACATAAGGAAATTGTGTACTATATCACACATTTGTCATAGGTAGTGCAGGTTGGTGCTGTGTAATAGAGTACGACATTCTCTACCGTGAGAGTCGGCAAGTTGGTGCTGTGTAATAGAGTACGACATTCTCTACTGTGAGAGTCGGCAAGTTGGTACTGTGTAATAGAGTACGACATTCTCTACTGTGAGAGTCGGCAAGTTGGTACTATGTAATAGAGTACGACATTCTCTACTGTGAGAGTCGGCAAGTTGGTGCTGTGTAATAGAGTACGACATTCTCTACTGTGAGAGTCGGCAAATTGGTACTATGTAATAGAGTACGACATTCTCTACTGTGAGAGTCGGCAAGTTGGTGCTGTGTAATAGAGTACGACATTCTCTACTGTGAGAGTCGGCAAGTTGGTACTATGTAATAGAGTACGACATTCTCTACTGTGAGAGTCGGCAAGTTGGTGCTGTGTAATAGAGTACGACATTCTCTACCGTGAGAGCAGGCAAGTTGGTGCTGTGTAATAGAGTACGACATTCTCTACTGTGAGAGTCGGCAAGTTGGTACTATGTAATAGAGTACGACATTCTCTACTGTGAGAGTCGGCAAGTTGGTGCTATGTAATAGAGTACGACATTCTCTAATGTGAGAGTCGGCAGATTGGTGCTGTGTAATAGAGTACGACATTCTCTACTGTGAGAGTCGGCAAGTTGGTGCTATGTAATAGAATACGACATTTTCTACTATGAGAGTCGGCAGATTGGTGATGTGTAATAGAATACGACATTCTCTACCGTGAGAGTCGGCAGATTGGTGATGTGTAATAGAATACGACACTCACTACTGTGAGAGTCGACAGATTGGTGATGTGTAATAGAATACGACATTCTCAACTGTGAGAGTCGGCATATTGGTGATGTGTAATAGAATACGACATTCTCAACTGTGAGAGTTGGCAGATTGGTGATGTGTAATAGAATACGACATTCTCTATTGTGAGAGTCGGCAGATTGGTGATTTTTTAAAGAATACGACATTCTCTACTGTGAGAGTCGGCAGATTGGTGATGTGTAATAGAATACGACATTCTCAACTGTGAGAGTCGACAGGTTGGTGATGCGTAATATAAAAACGACATTCTCTAACTGCGAGACTCGGCAGATTGGTAATGTGTAATAGAATACGACATTCTCAACTGTGAGAGTCAGCATATAGGTGATGTGTAATAGAATACGACATTCTCAACTGTGAGAGTCGGCAGATTGGTGATGTGTAATAGAATACGACTTTCTCAACTGTGAGAGTCGGCAGATTGGTGATGCGTAGTAGAATACGACATTCTCAACTGTGAAAGTCGGCAGATTGGTGAAACGTAATAGAATACGACATTCTCTATTGTGAGAGTCCGCAAATTGGTGCTGTGAGATTTACAGATTTGTTTGTTTCTTAGGCCTGGAACCATGCATGTAACTCTCACGTGCAATATGAGGTTAAGGTCAGCAACTCTGATCTGTTTAAGAAAAGGACCAGTGTCCTCTAAACTAAATCATTCACATCAATCGCTTGGTAGCTACGCCAGAGCTAATTTAATTGAACTAAACATTAAGGTGATGGAGCCGCGACAGCTCAGTGGTTAATGAACTGGACTACAAAGGACAAGAGGTAGGGTTCGATTGCAACCGACGGCTTCCGGGTTACCTACCCTTAATTGGGTACCGGATTATTTTCTGAGAAAAGTAAAGCGGCACTGGCGTAATACCGACCACATTAATACCGACATTACCTAAAAAATCATGTGCTGAAGGTCTGTAAAAATTATGGTTACTAACACCATATTCCCTATACGCCACTTGGCGTGACGGGGTTCTTTACTCTTTATTTTTTAAACATGAAGGTGAAGAGGTCGTCACGTCGTGAGTACATGTATAGATATTAGCCACAAGAACAGTGCGCAATCTGCCTTATTGTCTCCAGTTATGTCTGCAGCAAACTTATGATTTAAACCCAACCACAAAGAATATAGGGAGCCGAGACAGCTCAGTGGTTAGTGCGCTGGATTACAAAGGACAAGAGTTAGGGATCGATCCCAACCGACGGCACCGGTTCACTCAGCCTTTAATGGGTACCGGATTTTTTTTTCTGGGACAGTAAAGCAGCACAGGCGTAATACTGACCACATTACCCCAAAAATCATGTGCCGAAGGTCTGTAAAATGTATGGTCACTAACACAATATTCCCTATACGCCACTTGGCGTGACGGGGTACAAAGAATACAGGCATATTAATTAATAAGACATTATACGGTGTTACAGAAGAAACTACTATAAAAATAGTATAAATAGTAGTGTCCATGTAATGTGACGAATCAGGTTCATCTTTAAGCTACAGTAAGATCAGTGCTGAGTGATGCATTTTGAGCAACCTCAATGTAATCTACCCCTTAAAAAACATGACTCGGGTAGAAGCGACATATTGAAATATCATGGGACGAGTAAGAAATGCTGAATGTGGAATGAAGAACACTTCTGAAATTAAACAGCTCGTGATTGATGAAACACGAAAAACAAAGTAGCTGTTACTGACGGAGCATTGATGGATCTGTGCGGCAGTGAGTGAGATCAAGGTGTGGCTTTTCGTTGATAATGATCATGCCGAGCGAAATAACGATGAAGATGTTACATGTACAACTGTAGGTCTGAAGTAGCTGAACTCTTGAAGCGTTATTAACTTGAGATGAGCAGGAAGTGAAATGATAGTAGTTAATGACTCAAAAAAAAAAACTTTGAGGACCCTTAGATATTAACATCAGAAGGCCTCACAAAACATGAACTCATGTCATCATCGTCAGCATGTGCCATACCGGTTGACGTAGGCGATCATGTCCTTCCACAATCTTCTATCTAACGTGCTTCCTATCAGTTCTGTTATTGACTGTTTTTCCATGCCTTCATACCAAGCTATCCAGTATTTTCTATCTTTGTTGTCCGTGATCTCTTTCCTTTTATTTTGCCAGTTGTAACCAAGTATTCCAACTTTCCTCTTCTCATGATGTGCCCAAAAAATGTTGATTGCTTCTTTCTGTTTCTTATGAGCTCCCTTTTTTGTGTTAGTCTCTTTGAGAATTTCCTCGTTGGTCTTTTTAGATGTCCATGGAACTTTCAACATTCTTATAAGAAATTCCATTTCCTGTGTAGCAATGAGGTATCTTCTTGACTTTCCAACCATGGATGACAGAATCAAGATCTGGAGAGCACGAGCATACCTAAAGATTAGTACAGATACAGAGCATCCATTGCACCACGTGCTCAACACAGAAAGGTACCAGGCTAAAAAGAGGCAAATCATGGGTGGGCCGAGCAGAAGATGTCACCAAACAGGTCTGTGGGCTTACCAATATCAGCGTTGGTGAGGGTGGATACCGGTGCCTACGTCATTCAAGGGCACATTCTCATGTATTGTCACACTCGACAGGAAAAGCAGGGAACAGAACCCGGTCGTGGTTAATGCTGCGGTCAACGGTCTCATCTGAGATAACACCGATGAGAAAGATGCAGTCATCTATACAGACGGATCTGTAAGACGACACGAAAGAAGTGCATGGGCATTTACAGCACGCTCGGCAGGCAGAATAGCCAAGGAAGACAGTGGTGCATACGCCATGACCACGAGTAGCATGACAATGGAGGTGATGGCAGTGACCAAGGCATTCAAATGGTTAGAGTCACAAAACTACATCCACGCATGTATACTGAGTGATTCGATAAGCATGATAAAAAAAAGTGGAGGCGGGCTTTGTACGCATGCAATGGGTAGAGTCGTTGCAGAAATCCAAAATACGTAAGGTCACCTTTGTCTATGTCCCTGGACATGCGGGAGTACGGGGAAATGAGAGAGCGGACAGGTTGGCTAGCTGCGCTGTCGTTGAGGACGGGCAACCGATGGATCGGGCGGACATCATCAATGCCCTCCGAGATGTGGGAAGAGCACAGGACTTCGACAAACACAGATCAACGTCACTTTTTCGGATGATGGAAATGGGAGTTAAGATGGGCACAGCCAGAAATGAGAAACTTGGTGGCCGTGTAAGAAGACTTATCAACCAACATAGAACTGGAGTCGTCAGTCGCTGGACACTGAGGGAATTGCTGAGGAGGGGATCTGAGCACCTATGGACATGTTCGGAGTGCAATGATGATGACCCGCAAATAATTCAATAACTCAATTCCATTTCAGTGACCTCTAATCGTCTTTTCATTTGTTTTTGTTTACTGTCCATGAGTCATAATTGGCTCTCTATAGCACCGTGAACTCACTCTATCACTTCTTTTGACATAGATTTGTTGTATAAGACGTTTTTCATTTTCTGAAAAGCTATTTTGGCCTGAGCTATTCTGCTTTTTATTTCTGTGGTGCTTCTTCCATCTGATGTTAGCCCAAGTATTTGAAAGGTTGCACTTGTTTCAGATTTGTCCTGTTTATTTTTATGCTGCATGATGGTGACGATTGTGTCTTCGATATGGCCATTACTTCTGTTTTCTTACTATTCAGACTAAGACCTTTCTTGTTGCTTTCTTTTACTATTATATCTATCATTTCTTGTAGTTCATTCTATGTCTCTGCTATTAAATAAATGTGAAGATATTATGAAATCTTATACTGGTATTTAAAAAAAGTGTAGCTCCAAAGCAAATTGTGAAATTGTTATGAGACCCCTCGAATTGTGTGACCCTAGGATATAGTTTCTTAAAACAAAGTCCTGTCTGCCCCACACGCCTCCACCCACATACAAAAACTATCGTTGCCTCACTCAATACAATATCGTAAGCAGCCATCTTAAACGATGCTAACAAGTCGTTCTGCCTTGTCAAAGCACTCGGGGTTATTTTGGATGAAAACGTGGACTGGAAAAGAGAATGTGTTTATAAACTAATTGTTGCTACAATGTGTAGTGTTCCTGGTTGACAGCTTCAGCATCAATTAATGGACCATTGTTTATTGTAAACGGCTCTTAGAACGATCTGAAAAGGACGACAAAGAAATGTCTGGATATACGGAAATATTAAACTTCAGGCACATAACTGGATCAACATGGACGTCAATGAAAGATCTAAATTTAACATCAACATTGCAACTGTTTGATAAATGATACATTATGTATGATACTCTTATAAAAAATAAACTTATATCACGCCCCTCTTACCAAAAGAATATTTCTACAATGACCCTCTTATCAAAAGTGCATTTATACCATGCCTCTCTTATCTAAAATATATTTAAATCATTATACTTTTATCAAAATTATATGTATATTGTTCCTCACCTATTAAAAGTATATTTAATGGCATTCCTCTTAACAATGGCAAGAACACAAAACGTTAGATGAGATATATGAACCAAGCCCTTAACGCCACCAGAAAAGACAAAAATAGATAGGATGACATTTTTAAAAAATGGCTGGTATAGCACCCTGATTCAAACATATGAAATAAAAAGCAGAGAATAGAGAGACTCGTTCAAGTCATGAGAATGAAGGCTAGCAAGCCAGTATTACACGTCTACAACTGCCAATCTGGCGTAACGGCTCAAGGAACACCTTGAATCAGCAGGATAGATCATATTACATAAACGCAATGGGTTAACAATTATCAGTGCGATACACTTGAAACATGAGAAAACTACAACCGAAAAACCCACTACACTTCAAAGCACACTTAGGTTTAAAAACAACAAAAAATGAGCCCCGTCACGCCAAGTGACGTGTAGGGAATATGGTAATTCATCATCATCAAGTACCGGCCTAGTGGCGTAGGTGATCATGTCTCTCCACAACTTTCGATCTCGGCAGCTATTTATCATTTCTGTTGTTGACCTGCTGCCAAGCCATTCTCTTAAGCTGTCTGTTATTTTTTCTCTTTGCTTCCCTCTATCTCTTCGTCCCTCAATCTTTCCAGTTGTTACAATATATTCCAGTTGTTCTCTTCTCATTACATGGCCAAAAAGTGATGATTGTTTCTTCCTAACATTGGAAATTAGCTCTCTTTTTGCGTTGACCTCTCTCAGAACCTCTTCATTACTCTTCTTAGCTGTCCATGGTATTCTCAACATTCTTCTGTAAAACCAAATTTCTACAGACTCCAGTGATTTTCTTGTCTGTTGTCCTACTGTCCATGACTCGCATCCACATGTTAAGACTGGCTCTACGTAACATTTAAGAACTCTTTTTCTTGTTTCTATTGTCAAAAATGGATTGCATAGCATTTTCCTCAATATGGTAATTAGTAACTATAACTTTTACAGACCTTCGGCACATGATTTTTGGGATCAAGTGGTCAGAATTACGCCCGTGCCGCTTTAATTTCCCTGAAAAAAATCCGGTACCCATTTAAGGCTAGGTGAAACCGGAAGCCGTCGATCAGGGTGTCATTTGTAGTCCAGTTCACTAACCACTGAGGTATCGCAACTCGACGCCACACTTAGGTAGGACAATTAAATATTGGATTGTGGACAAGTAAGAGACGTTTATACTTACACTATTCAACGAGCATTACAGATGAAAACATGCAATAGTTAATACGACTAGGAAACTGCTGTTATGCTATGCTAGGATCGTCAACACTGCACACCTGACGAAGCAAAATGGTGCTTCGATTTTCTCCGCGAAATATTAATAATCTTCGCAGAGAATCCTGACTGTAGTGCACGAACACCGTAACACGGCCAGAGAATCCATCAATGTGTGTAGATTATTGTTGATAATTTTGCTCGAGCGGCGGCCAGTTTTTGGCCCACTCTTTACCATTTTAAACTGCCATTGGTTCTTTCACGTGGCCCGAGTGCACACGTGACCTTCTTTCTTGTTTTTATCCGAGAGGGCTAGACATCGTATCACTGCCCACAGACAAGGGGAGGGTACAGCTGCGAAGAAACCACGGATTCAATTTGTTTCCCCTTTCCTTGTAATGGTGGAATTGAACCTTGCACCATCATGTCCAGAGGCCGACTTGTTACCTCTTGACCAGCCAGCCCATGGGAAGAGCTGTTTTCGACAAGAAGAAAAAAAACGTGACACGAGTTTGAAAAACATTGAATGATGATTTAAGAAATGTGTTTAACCGCCCAGTTACTGGGAACGGATATCGTGAATGTTCACTCAATGCTCTGGGCTCACAGTTTTGAAAATAGATTTATCTGACAGCAAAGGCAACAGAATAATCTGGTACATCTGATTTAGAACTTCGCATAGACAATAACTTCTTATTATTATCTTCTCCTTATTGTTCTTTTCTTATTCTTATCTTCTTATTCCTATCTTCTTCTCCTTATTATTCTTATCTTTCTTCCTCTTCTTCTACTTTTTCTTCTTCGTTTTCTTCTTATCTTCGTTTTCTTATCTTCTTATTCTTCTTTTTCTTATCTTCATATTCTTCTACTTCTTATCTTCTTCTTCTTCTTATCGTCTACTTTTATATATTCTACTTTTCCTTATCTTCTTTTTATTATCTTCATCTTCTTCTTACCTTCTTATTCTACTTCTTCTTATTATTATCTTCTTCTTCTGCTTCTTCAGTGATCAGCTCTTCCTATGCATTTAGACCACAATGGGCCACGATCAGGATGGTGTCTTCACCGGTATCCCAAAAGTTTGTCTTACAGGATCATTTTCGTGGGCCACACTTACTTTCCTAGTGTGTTGGTAGTAATGCAGTCTTGTAGGGTATATAAGACCATAACGAACTAACGGTCTCGTCCACACTTGCATTATTTTGGTGTTGATAGTAAAGCAGTCTTGTATGGTATGCAAGACCAAAACAAACCAACTGACTCGTCCAGACTCTGTGAATGTACAACATCGCCTGCACATATATTTAAGGGATGTCGTGTTACATATAATGTTGTAGACGACTGGGGTGTTATATCTCACCTCAGCATTTGGAGGTGGGGTGGTCAATTCTCTTCCGCGCTTGCATTACCTTGTACAATTCAGATAAGTGTACCTATTCCTTTGACAGCTGGGAAAACTCGAGAGAATCAAGCTGAGATTGAATCCACATTCATTTTATTGCCATGCAAGTGCGCTATCGCTAAGCTCTCTACACGATTAACATACAACTTTTCTTGAACGTTACCACTGTTCTACTTAGGCTCTCTACACGATTAACAATCAACTTTTATAGAAAGCTACCACTGCACTACTTACATTATCAACACGATTAAGAGTAAACTTTATAGAAAGATAACAATACTTACATTATCAACACGATTAACAATCAACTTTTATAGAAAGCTACCACTGCACTACTTATATTATCAACACGATTAACAATCAACTTTTATAGAAAGCTACCACTGCACTACTTATATTATCAACACGATCAACAATCAACTTTTATAGAAAGCTACCACTGCACTACTTATATTATCAGCACGATCAACAATCAACTTTTATAGAAAGATACCACTGCACTACTTATATTATCAACACGATCAACAATAAACTTTTATAGAAAGATACCACTGCACTACTTATATTATCAACACGATCAACAATCAACTTTTATTAAAAGCAACTGCTGCGTTCTCTAAACGATTAACTCTAAACGTATTTAATATTATTATTCATGGACCACCTTCACTAGGTAGTTCGTGCGCTATGCTGAGACCTTCTAGTACAATCAAAAACAAAAAAAATAGTAGGAAGTGTAGATAAACAATATCCAAATGACAACAGTCTTATACACAAAAGCGAGAGCACGCTAACCTCCCAGCTGTTTTTATATATATCACTGATACATTCATTGATTTGTTACTTTGTATTTCCATGTAGATAAAATATACACACTTTTTATATTACACATTCTGTGTGGACAGAAGAAGCTGTATCTTCATCAAATATATAAACTTTGTGGTTTGATTTGATGTATTGCCAGGAGTTGACGCGGGCAGGGTGTCCTTTGACTCATTGATGTGGCGGGTCGTAATGGCATTCTTGACATTCCCGCCTGTCACTGGAGAAGTTGGAGTTCGTCTATCGCAGGCTATGCTGGGAAACTACTAGTCCAGCCCAAAGGTACTGCAATACTGGGTATTCTATATCAGTAACAGCCACCACTACAGGGAACACGGTGATCCTAGCTTCTGTTAGCCTGTTTTGACGCAGACTGTTACCAGGGGAGACTACGAGGAGGTAGATCTGCTAGGTCTTGGCCAGCTGATGGTGCGCCGACCCTGCTATTGCCACCGCAGGTGATAGACGCTTCTGCTCCCCCTAACTTTAGTGGTTAAAAATGAGATATCCTGGCCAGAAAACTTTCAGGTTTTCCAATCTTGGCTCTTTTTTTAATGAACATATTCTACTAACATATAATTAAACAGAAATATTTATTGAGTTAAAAATATGTTTTGTGTGCGCTGTCAACAAACTAAAACCACTTTCATAGAAAATTAATTTTTAAACGAGCAGAATAAATATCCTATCACATCTTCATCCATGAAAGGTTTACAATGTATATGATTATAACTAAATCGCCATTTTGTGATGAAAACAGACAGCTGTGATTGGCACTGACGAATGATAACAAATGTAAGCGCAGACATAATAAGTCTACACTGATGTCAATGGCTGTAGCACACCACGAATATACACAATAACCATGCGACAGATAGCTAACGTTACTGCTCGCACGTGCTTCAAGTAAATGATGCAAACATCGACCCGCATGCCAGTCTACTTGTATTTATAATCTGATACGTGATGAGACTACTAATGCGTGGTGGTGGGAAGAGCTCTTTAACATCTCTTGATATCAAGCTAAACGTGAAACCACATCCATGTGATGAAGGCGAACACACAGATGTGCGCTAGTGTTTACACGCACTCGCACACACCACACATTTATCACATACATACATTTGTGAAAGCAAAGAGAAAGAAACAAAAAAGAAAGAAACAAAAAAGAAAGAAGAAAGAAAGAAGAAAGAAGAAAGAAAGGAAAAAAAAAGAAAGAAAGAAAGATAGATAGATAGAAAAAAAGAAAGAAAGATAAAAGAAATAAAGAAAAAAAGAATGTAATTTAACGAAAAAGTAATAGAACGCACCATTAATAGGGAGAGTGAGTGTGTGTATGTGTGTGTGTGTGTTTGGAAAGAGAGGGACAGTGAGTAAAAATTAATACCGCAGTGAGAGACAAAAAGAGCTGAAAAGAAGAAATGATTGTAAGTGAAACAGCCTGAGAGCAAAATTGTATATGAGGAAAAAAGAGTGAAAGAGAACAACAGTAAACAAGAGCTATAATAAGAGAGAGACAGAAGGGCAGGGTCAGTGTAATTAAAGGTAAAGGTAAAGTACGAGACTTGAACCGGCGTCTTAGCACGCGAGTTTACACCCATATGTGCTCGGCCACCTATCTTAGCATGCGAGTTTACACCCATATGTGCTAGGCCACCTATCTTAGCACGTGAGTTTACACCCATATGTGCTCGGCCACGTATCTTAGCATGCGAGTTTACACCCATATGTGCTCGGCCGCCTATCTTAGCACGCGAGTTTACACCCATATGTGCTCGGCCACCTATCTTAGTACGCGAGTTTACACCCATATGTGCTAGGCCACCTATCTTAGCACGCGAGTTTACACCCATATGTGCTCGGCCACCTATCTTAGCACGCGAGTTTACACCCATATGTGCTCGACCACCTATCTTAGCACGCGAGTTTACACCCATATGTGCTCGACCACCTATCTTAGCACGCGAGTTTCCACCCATATGTGCTCGGCCACCTATCTTAGCACGCGAGTTTCCACCCATATGTGCTCGGCCACCTATCCAGAAATGTTCGGAGATTTCTGGATAGTGTCGCCTCAATCGTCGAAACTTAGATGCGAAGCGACATTCCTCACCTTCCCAGGGAAATACCCTGGTACCCATTTCTGCCAACGTCTGGGTCGACCATGGGGGTATTTTCAGTGTAATTAAAAACGTTATAGTGGTAAATGATATATTATCTACAAGATTATTCATATATTCATTCCAGCGTTTGTTACCAATGGGCACTTGCCACAAGAACAATAAGAAAAAATAATCGCTATCAGAATGAATGTGTTAGACGCATGGCAGGAAACAGCATGAAAGATAAGAACAGAAGTGATGAACTGAGAAGAAAGCTACGAATAACTCCCGGAATTGAATACCTAAAAAATAACAGACAACATGGTTTGGCCGAGTGACATGACAGAAAGATCAAAACACAACATAAAATACCTTCAATAAACGCTATGAGAACATCAGACCCAAGGGTCCACCACGAAAAATATGGATTGATGGAACATTAGAAACACTAGAAAACATAAGCACATAAAAACATGAGAAATTAACATATGCGTAAAGGAACGCAAACTATATCTCCCCTCGACGCTGACAAGCAGATGAGGAAAGCTAGAAGAAGAAGAAGAAGCAGAAGAAGTGTAGAGTTCTCATATGTAGAGAGGGCTCCTTAAAGAGCGTTTGCTCGGTCATACTAACTTAGCTCAACTGAGTCTTCCTAGTTATTTAGTTTCAATGTAATTTCGCCCCTGGGAAACTCGCTACACAGCCTTAAGCATCTCGTGCCTCATCCAATCAAAATCTACCTAAGTAATTTCACAGCTAATGAATTCTCTTCACGTCGTAGCCTCTATCTCACCCAACACTCCCTTAAGTCTTTTCACTGTTCCCTGCTTCTCAAACATTCCCCATAATCCCGAGTCTTTCCCATCTCTACTCACCCAAACCAAAATCCAATCGTCCCGTGAATGTCACTTCCCCCCACCCACACACACACACATACGATGGTTCTCTCAATTCTCCTTACACTATTCCTAACTCCATTATTTCCCTACATCCTTACATCCCTTGTTACAGAAGTAGAAGACGCTCTTTCTGTTGATATTTATGGATATCACTTAACGAAGAGCAATTTGTTTTCTCGTGACATTTATTCGTAAAATCATTCGAAAGATATATTTTTGACATGTAGGACCACTGTAACTGAATCGGTCACGATTTATTCTGTTCACTGGGATTTATCAACGAAAACACTCGGTTGTTTTAATGCCCCTTAAATTAAAATACAACTGAAAAAGCACTCTATGAAATATTAAGGCATAAAGGAGTGCATGGGCATTTACAGCACGCTCGGCAGGCAGAATAGTCAAAGAAGACAGACAGTGGTGCATAGGTTATGACCACGAGTAGCATGGGCATTTACAGCACGCTCGGCAGGCAGAATAGTCAAAGAAGACAGACAGTGGTGCATAGGTTATGACCACGAGTAGCACGGGCATTTACAGCACGCTCGGCAGGCAGAATAGTCAAAGAAGACAGACAGTGGTGCATAGGTTATGACCACGAGTAGCACGGGCATTTACAGCACGCTCGGCAGGCAGAATAGTCAAAGAAGACAGACAGTGGTGCATAGGTTATGACCACGAGTAGCACGGGCATTTACAGCACGCTCGGCAGGCAGAATAGCCAAAGAAGACAGACAGTGGTGCATAGGTTATGACCACGAGTAGCACGGGCATTTACAGCACGCTCGGCAGGCAGAATAGTCAAAGAAGACAGACAGTGGTGCATAGGTTATGACCACGAGTAGCACGGGCATTTACAGCACGCTCGGCAGGCAGAATAGTCAAAGAAGACAGACAGTGGTGCATAGGTTATGACCACGAGTAGCACGGGCATTTACAGCACGCTCGGCAGGCAGAATAGTCAAAGAAGACAGACAGTGGTGCATAGGTTATGACCACGAGTAGCACGGGCATTTACAGCACGCTCGGCAGGCAGAATAGCCAAAGAAGACAGACAGTGGTGCATAGGTTATGACTACGAGTAGCACGGGCATTTACAGCACGCTCGGCAGGCAGAATAGCCAAAGAAGACAGACAGTGGTGCATAGGTTATGACCACGAGTGGCATGGGCATTTACAGCACGCTCGGCAGGCAGAATAGTCAAAGAAGACAGACAGTGGTGCATAGGTTATGACCACGAGTAGCATGGGCATTTACAGCACGCTCGGCAGGCAGAATAGCCAAAGAAGACAGACAGTGGTGCATAGGTTATGACCACGAGTAGCATGGGCATTTACAGCACGCTCGGCAGGCAGAATAGTCAAAGAAGACAGACAGTGGTGCATAGGTTATGACCACGAGTAGCACGACGATAGAGGTGATGCCGTGACCAGGACATTCTTCTGGTTAGAGTCACAAGACTACATACTGAGTGATTCGATGAGCATGATAAAAACAAGTGGTGGACGGCTTTGTCATTGCAGAAGTAAAAAGAATACCTAAGGTCACCTTTGTCCCTAGACATGCGGGAGTACGAGAAAATGAAAGAGCGGGCAGGTTGGCTAGTTGCGCTGTCGTTTAGGACGGTCAACCAATGGATCGTGTGGACTTCAGCAATGCCCTCCGAGATGTGGGAAGGGTACAGGACTTTGACAACCATAAGTCCACGTTCTTATTTGCATGAAAGAGATACGAGTTATGATGGGCACAGCCAGAAACGAGAAACTTAGTGGGTGTGTAAGAAGACTTATCAACCAACACAGAACTGAAGTCGTCAGTCGCTGGACACTTCGGGACTTGCTGAGGAGGGGATCTGAGCACCTATGGACATATTCGCAGTGCAATGATGATGACCCTCAAATAACTCAATCAAGGCACAACACTCATAAAGATATGAGAATGCTGATATGATAAAAAAGACAATCAAACGTCTTCCCCGTTGTCAGAACGTGTTTGCCCACTGTGTAGAACAATTAGGAGATCAATATGATTGGAGTATCATAGGTTGTCGATAAGAAGATACTACTAACCGTTTTTCTCTGTTTGTTTGTTTCTCGTGGCAAGGCGCTGGGTCGGGGAGTACGGGTTCGATCCAGCTTCGGGCTGTCTATTGTTCTTTGTTTTTTTTTTCTGTTGTTGATTAATTATTTGTTATTAATTTTAGAGTGTTGTACACATAACCTTTTCCAATGAAATGATTCGCTTTTTTTCTGTGTGTAGTGTGTGTTGTTGATATGTGTTCTTCGACCGCCTTTATTTCAAACGCTCACATCGCAGTCATTTTTATTTTAAAGCACTGATATATTTTTGCTTCAACTTGTCCACAGATGAACATTTCGCAATTCTTATTTCATCAATTTTAGAAGCCAAAAATGTCATTTTCAATGAAAAGTCAAATCGTGTAGGAATAAAAAATAAAACCGTTTACAGCGTAACTGAAAATATGACATCACATGACAAAGAAAGTTACTTTTATTTTACTTTGTGTAGTATTTGCCACGGGCCATACCCGGTGGTCGATAAGGGTTTGGTTAACCCTCGTTGCGAAATAAGTGATCAGAACAACACAGATGAGGTTTAAGAACAGAAGGGAAGTTGAAGGGGAAAAAAAAGCTTCAAACGAGGGCAATTATCAGAATATTTAAATACCTGCCGAAGAAAAAAAAATATATATATATAAAATGCCTGACGCCGGAGAATGCCTGACGATTGAAGCCTAGAATTCATTAGCCAGCAATTTTACTTATTCATAAACGTACACTCTAAATATTAAATAAATGTTAAGATAATAAGAGTAAATTTTAATTTGCCCCTTTTGTTGTATAATAAATTATTATAATAAAAACCAACGGACATTGAAACCAAAAATCAAACAAAAACTTAGATCATTACAGTATTCAGGATATAAGGGGAAAAAATCTGATATCAACAGAGGTCATCTAGTTTCTCACTAAACAAAACACAACGCGCAATGAAGCACGCGTGGAAGTAAAGGTAGCAATATTTATTGTTATTGATTCGCCGCTGGTAGTTAACTATTTTAAAAAGCTACACATTGCATGCTAAATATCAAATTATACTCCAAACAGGCATATGCCTCCTGATGAGTTTGGTCGGATGGTGTGTGCACAAACCATCGGTTACCTTTTGCCATGCCAGCTGTGACCAGACGCACTTTTGGTCTCCATAATGACAATAACAGACCATGACGTATTGAAAGCTAGACTGGCTATAGATAACACTGTATTGGCTAACACTAACCCCAACGTATCTGCTTATATACAGTTGGGCCTTCTTGTACTGACAGTCAAATTACTTCCAGTGTTTATTACTACTTTTACTATATCAGATGGTCTTATTGTTGTTTTAAATCAGAAACTGCATAATTTAGAAATGTAAATACTAATTCAATTATGTTCAGGGGCGTTGCAACTATTTTTTGTAAGAAATAAATTGTAAATTTATAATCTATTTTTAATTAATGTTTTGGAGGCGAAGGCGCGAAGCACAGCACCAGAGCTGGAAGTTGTCAGCGACCTACAGCTGATGGCTTGCGCCAGTATCGGTGAACCAGACCCTGCTCCATCTCTCCGCGGTGCCTCTAGTAACAGACTAACCTGTCTAGTCTGGCCAAGCGAGTAGGGATCGAAGAGGGAAGACAACCCGGTACTCAAAAATGTCGTGCTGACGTCGGATGTGTTGAGCCGAAAGGCACAAATATCAGTTATACTGCAAACCACAACACAACGCAGACACGCCCACTTAACGTCCTTTAAGAGCGGATGATGAAAAGGTATACTCCTTTAGTAATCGGGCGAACGCAAGCAATTAATGTTTCTATCACTACATAAATATCAACGTATTGGCGCCATGTAAATGTGTATATGTGGTATGGTGTAATGTGTATCAGATATAAAGAATATATCCCTATGGGTGAGCAGAGAAAATTATTCAAGACAATTGAAAGAACACACTCACCGCATCCTCAAAGTCTGCAACTAGCGACTGTGAAGCACCCGGATCTTCGAACATGTCCTACAGGACTGTACCGCTATGAACAGCTAAAGAATGAAAATATGGCCCACAGAAATAACCTGCACAAGGGTACTGGTAACGACCTCAAACACACGGTCCCGATATGACCTTCGATTATTCAGATGTAGAGCAGATTTTGATCGCTGAAGTAGAGTGCAAGAAGTCAAAATAGAGAAGTCTCTTAGAGTTTTCCACTGAGGAAAGACATAATGTGAATTAATATTAGCTACTACTCGATGTGAATAAGTGATTTAGGAACGGCTTGAAAAGTTTAGTAATACTGGGCTGTGGGAGCTAACGAAGACAAAAACAAAAGATTAATAAAGAACAGATTTCGCCACTCTAAACAACGCTTGTAGATATAATAAGAATAATATACACACAGTCCTAAGGAATAGAATCGTGTACTATCAGTGATTTTACATTGATCTATACGCTGAAGAGCAAAGGAAACGTTCAAGTTTATCATTATTTCACTTAATCGCCGCTGATAGTTAACATAAATGATCTTAAAATTTCGGTTCAACAAAAAAGGCAACCATAAAATGGCCAAAAGGTGCGATCAAGTTCACAAAGAGAAATACGCTGAATAGATCAAACGTTCAGAAACGATCAACGATGATACTATGCAGTTGGACTCAGGAGTAAAGTGAACTGTGAAGCAGGTCAAAGGACAATCGGACGAAGGATAGCTGAGACTGAGATGGGAAGCATGGGCAAAAACCTGGGCAATACGCGAACGATGGCTACGGATTGCGCGACGTTGAGGAATTTTGTTAGTGCACTAATGTATACCATAAAACGTACAGAATTTGTTGTTGCACTAATGTATACCATAAAACGTACAGAATTTTGTTGTTGCACTAATGTATACCATAAAACGTACAGAATTTTGTTGTTGCACTAATGTATACCATAAAACGTACAGAATTTTGTTGTTGCACTAATGTATACCATAAAACGTACAGAATTTTGTTGTTGCACTAATGTATACAATAAAACGTACAGAATTTTGTTGTTGTACTAATGTATACCATAAAACGTACAGAATTTTGTTGTTGCACTAATGTATACCATAAAACGTACAGAATTTTGTTGTTGCACTAATGTATACCATAAAACGTACAGAATTTTGTTGTTGCACTAATGTATACCATAAAACGTACAGAATTTTGTTGTTGCACTAATGTATACCATAAAACGTACAGAATTTTGTGTTGCACTAATGTATACAATAAAACGTACATAATTTTGTAGTTGTACTAATGTATACCATAAAACGTACAGAATTTTGTTGTTGCACTAATGTATACCATAAAACGTACAGAATTTTGTTGTTGCACTAATGTATACCATAAAACGTACAGAATTTGTTGTTGCACTAATGTATACCATAAAACGTACAGAATTTTGTTGTTGCACTAATGTATACAATAAAACGTACAGAATTTTGTTGTTGCACTAATGTATACAATAAAACGTACAGAATTTTGTTGTTGCACTAATGTATACAATAAAACGTACAGAATTTTGTTGTTGCACTAATGTATACCATAAAACGTACAGAATTTTGTTGTTGCACTAATGTATACCATAAAACGTACAGAATTTTGTTGTTGCACTAATGTATACAATAAAACGTACAGAATTTTGTAGTTTTACTAATGTATACAATAAAACGTACAGAATTTTGTAGTTTTACTAATGTATACCATAAAACGTACAGAATTTTGTTGTTGTACTAATGTATACCATAAAACGTACAGAATTTTGTAGTTTTACTAATGTATATAATAAAACGTACAGAATTTTGTTGTTGTACTAATGTATACCATAAAACGTACAGAATTTTGTTGTTGTACTAATGTATACCATAAAACGTACAGAATTTTGTAGTTTTACTAATGTATGCAATAAAACGTACAGAATTTTGTAGTTTTACTAATGTATACCATAAAACGTACAGAATTTTGTTGTTGTACTAATGTATACAATAAAACGTACAGAATTTTGTTAGTGCACTAATGTATACCATAAAACGCACAGAATTGTGTTGTTGCACTAATGTATACAATAAAACGTATATAATTTTGTAGTTGTACTAATGTATACCATAAAACGTACATAATTTTGTTGTTGTACTAATGTATACAATAAAACGTACATAATTTTGTAGTTGTACTAATGTATACCATAAAACGTACATAATTTTGTTGTTGTACTAATGTATACAATAAACGTACAGAATTTTGTTGTTGTACTAATGTATACAATAAACGTACAGAATTTTGTTGTTGTACTAATGTATACCATAAAACGTACAGAATTTTGTTAGTGCACTAATGTATACCATAAAACGTACAGAATTTTGTTGTTGCACTAATGTATACCATAAAACGTACAGAATTTTGTTGTTGTACTAATGTATACAATAAAACGTACAGAATTTTGTTGTTGCACTAATGTATATCATAAAACGTACAGAATTTTGTTGTTGTACTAATGTATACCATAAAACGTACAGAATTTTGTTGTTGCACTAATGAATACAATAAAACGTACAGAATTTTGTTGTTGCACTAATGTATACCATAAAACGTACATAATTTTGTTGTTGCACTAATGTATACCATACAACGTACAGAATTTTGTTGTTGCACTAATTTATACAATAAAACGTACAGAATTGTGTTCTTGTACTAATGTATACAATAAAACGTACAGAATGTTGTTGTTGTACTAATGTATACCATAAAACGTACAGAATTTTGTTAGTGCACTAATGTATACCATAAAACGTACAGAATTTTGTTGTTGCACTAATGTATACCATAAAACGTACAGAATTTTGTTAGTGCACTAATGTATACCATAAAACGTACAGAATTTTGTT